>CAWUFW010012149.1:0-561097 GCA_963921515.1 Calotriton arnoldi
TTATATATATTCACTGAAAAAACCACAGGTTTCAGGGATGTTATAGTTAGTTGGACATTTCACTCGTACAAAATCAGAGAAATTCGGCTGTTATAGTTAGTTCAGCAAACTATAACTCGCGCCCCCGCAATGCACTGCTGATGATGTCACATATTATATCATTCATGAAATGGTCAGTGACATCACTGATGACATCACTGATGACATCTCAAATGACATCACTGATGACATCACTGATGACATCATCCACGTGATAATCTGATGCACCTCCTCACACCCTAATATAACCTTTGATACACCCACTTTAAAATACAGACTACCATTTTCGAAACCATAGATACACCAATACCAGTCCAACCAGTCCAACTAACTATAACGTCCCTGAAACCTGTGGTTTTTTCAGTGAATTTCAAAGTTTTTAAAATGATAATTTCTAACAATAACGTCCCTGAAACCTATGGTTTTTTCAGGTTATTTCAAAGGTTTTTTAAATGCTAATTTCTAACTATGCCTACAGAGGTAGGACATGTGCAGAAAGAGGAAGAAAGGCGCAGAAAGAACCAAGAGAAATGCAGAAAGAGGCAACAGTACTCCAGAAAGAGGAAGAAAGGTACAGAAAGAAGCAAGAGATATGCAGAAAGAACCAACAGAGGTGCAGAAAGAGACCTTGTTCCAAAGTCAACCTGTGCCCCCAACTTTTTGCTGATGGGTACTGGTGGTAACTGACTATAACTAACCAGGCCTAGAGCCAGTGCTATGCTAAAAGACACTTAGAATACAGTAAAAACACCTACATACACTAGGGAACACTATGGGTTGGGGTACCCCTGCGATTGGCATGACCTCCCCTGTGGAGCCCTAGTATATAATAGGGCAGGGGGATTAAAACTACCTCTAAGTCAGAGGTGCAGAAACATGCTACTTTGACTAGTAGTCACGTTTGCAGAGTGGTAGAGAAAGGGTGCTGAGCCTCCGACCAGCGCTCAAGAATTCCGCTGCGTAGGACTTACACGAGGTACCAGGAGGACTTCTTGGCCCCCAACGTCCCTCAGGAGTAAAGTGGACTTTGTCCCCCATCCCGTAGTCTGCCAGGAGGCGCGTTTGCAGAGTGGTGGAGAAAGGGGGGCATGGCCTCCGAAGACGTCTTAGCAATCCCACTGTGTGGGACTTACTGGAGGTAACAAGAGAGGTAGTTGGCCCCCAAGGACATCCTTGGGGGCCAACTACCCCTCCTATTACCTCCAGTAAGTCCCACACAGCAGGATTGCTAAGTTCTCATAGCAGGCCACGCCCCCTTTGTCCACAACTCTACAAACGCGCTCCCTGGCGCGCTATTGGATAGGGGTTGAAGTCCCCTTCGCTGCTGGGGGTCCTTTAGGGGCCAACTAGCCTACCTCTTACCTCCAGTAAGCCCCACACAGTGGGATTGCTGAGAGGTGGACACAGGCCACGCCCCCTTTCCCCACCACTCTGCAAATGTGCCTCCTGGCGTGTTGTAAGTTGGGATATTAAGTCCCCTTCATTCCTGAAGAGCCCTGGGGGCCAACTAGCCCACCAGGTACCTCCAGTAAGCGCCACACACCTGGATGGCTGAGAGTGGTCCGAGGCCACGCCCCTTTTTACACCACTCTGCAAACGCGGCTCCTGGCGCACTGCTGCTTGGGGGATGAGGTCCTCAGGACACAAGAGGACCTCATCGCCCCACCAGCAGTGCGCCAAGAGGCGCGTTTGCAGAGTGGTGTAAAAAGGGGCATGGCCTCGGACCACCTCTCTGCAATCCAGCTGTGTGGCGCTTACTGGAGGTACCTGGTGGGCTAGTTGGCCCCCAGGGACCCTCAGTTTTCAAGGGGACTTAATACCCCAACTTAGAACGCGCCAGGGGGTGCGTTTGCAGAGTGGTGCAGGGAGGGGGCGGGGCCTCCGGCGAAATGCTGGATTTTTTTAAAATATTTTTTTAGAAGGGGGGCTGTGTGGCCCCCCTCCCGGGCCACTTCTGGCCCCGGGGACCCCATCCCTCGGGGCCTGGCCTCACTGTTCGGGATCGTGGAGGGAGCCCCAATGCCCCCATGGTCCCACCGGCTCCCCGCCTCCTGCGGGAACCGGCATTGCTTTTGCACAAGCAGCTCCCCTTGTGCAAAAGCAATCTGCTTTAGTTTTTGGAAGCGAGAGCAGGTTTTCCTGCTCTCGCGTCCAAAAACCAAAGCAGAGTTTGCTATGACAGGGCGGGAGCCATGCTCCTGCCCTGTCATAGCAAACGGCAATGTCCCGGGGGTGGACACCCCGGGACATTGCAGAAGCCGGCCCTGGGGGGTGGCGGTCCCCAGGGCCATCAAGGGCTCCTGGAGGGGGGCCGCGCGGCCCCCCTCCCTCAATTTAGCATAGCCCCGGGGAGGTGATGGTCCCCGGGGCTTGGGGGGGCCCACGAGCCCCCCCTAATAAACGTTGAAGCCCCGGGGAGATGGTGTCCCCGCGGCTTGGGGGCCTGTGAGGCCCCCCTTATAATTATTATAAGCCCCGGGAAGGTGGCAGTCCCTTGGGCTTGGGGGGCCAGTGAGGCCCCCCACCTCATAATTAAAAATGCCCCGGGGAGGTGGCGGTCCCCAGGGCAGTGTGGGGGGGGTTGGGACCCCCCCACGCATTTACTAATGAAGCCCCGGGGAGGTGGTGGTCCCCGGGGCTGCGGGGGGGCCGCATGCCCCCCTGCATTCAATTAACTAAGCCCCGGGGAGGTGGCGGTCCTCAGGGCTGTGGGGGCCCCCGTGGGCCCCCGCAAATTAATTACTGATTGCACCCGGAACCTGGCCCACCCGGGGGCTTATAGAAAACCCGCGCTTCATTTTTTTGGGGGGTTTTCGGCCGCATTTGCGAATCCAGCGCGGATTCAGCCATTTAAAAAAAAAATGCTTTTTTTTGGCCTGGGGTCCTTGTAGGACCCCCTGAGCAGGCCTAGGGGGTCATGGTGTTTCTACCCTGCCCCCTTTTCTTGTTTTTCACCTTTTTTGTACTGTTTACTTGTGACTCGGTTACCGAGTCACAAGATGGCTGCAAACACATTTTAGTTTGGAATGTTGGCAGCCAATCAGAATTGAGCTCGTGCTCAGGAGGGTTCGCAAACCCTCCTCGGTGCTTAGATATCGATATTTTTTTTTTTTGAATTTCTCAGCAAATACTGAACAGATTTACACCATTTAAAAAAAAGGTCGCTTTCTGAACCAAGAGCTACCTTTTTGCCAAATTTGGTGTAATTCTGTTCAGCAGCTCGGGCTGTAACCTGTTTCAAAATTCCTATGGAAATTGACATGGAGAAAACGTGTTTTAGAACCCCTCTTTTTTCTCGGACCCCGCTTGACGATTCACCCCGAAACTTTCAAGACAGGAGATGACCGGAGCGCCCCATTAGTTTTGAACATTTCGCGAAGATTCGTCAAAAGGCGCCAAAGATATTGGCAAATCAAAAAATGCTTTTCCTATGGAAAATACATTCTAACTATAACTACCTACTGGCGACCGCCAGTAGGTAATATATATATATATATACACACAGACAAACACTCCGCCCAAGAATTCAAAGGAATGTAGTAGGAAGGGGCGAAACCACAGGCGCAGGGAGAGGCGAAAGGCAAGAAGAAAGGCCTGCTCCCAACAAGAGGCGCGGAAGAGGTTGGTGGAATCGCAAGCAACAGTAGAAGATGAGGATATTTCGAAAACTATAATCAATCTCACAGACATCGACCTTAATCAAGCTGAAAAACAAATACTAGCATTGGGACTCTCATATTGCCCGGAGTCTAACTTCGATTATGCTAATACAAGAATGGATGTGTATCGCTTTGTCAGAAAATTAAAATTACAAAAACATTTTGCAATTCATCAACAAACTGACAATGTAAATGAAGATATGGAAGAAGAACCCAACAGCATTCAAGAAATGGTCACAACATCAGACATGAGATTATTGGAAACCTTGATGGAATTACAAGAGGAAACAAACTGCATTAATCCAGTTGATTCCCAGATAGCAAAGAACCTTGATCCAAGCTACAACAATGAAATTCAAGTAACAAGTGTAACCAGAAAAAAGACACCCTTCAAGAAAAAATCGACATTTAATCCAATATCATCGAGGGATGGAACTGACATTTTTAATGAAAATGTGACAAGTGAAATTTAAAAATTACATTTTAAAATACAAAACAAAAACGGAAATTCAATTCGAGGAACTGTCAATACAATCAATTGATGTCAAAACTGCAAGCAAATAACAACATTGTAATCAGTAACTCTGATAAAGGGGGCAACCTTGTTTTATGGGCCAAAAAAGACTAACAGGCACATGCATCAAAACAGAAAATTGCGATTCCTTATTTGCGAAAAATAACGAATCGTAAATAAGGAATTGCAAATAGGCATGCATCAATAAATCTGCGATTAATTAGCGAATCTCTATAATTCGCAATCGCAATTTGCGATATCGATATTTGCGATGTCGCAAATTGCGAGGTCGCACGGTTCATGCCTATTGATGACATCACAAGCAGGAAGTCAGTCAGCCCATGCCTCATTCAGTGCACAGGCAGAGTGAGAGGAGGAAGCTGACTGCAGGAGCTGAACAGCAGTGGAAGAAAACCTTTGAACAACACCTGTCCCTGGACCAAAATGGATGCAACCACAGCAGATGACAGTCAAGCAGCCAGGAAGCGCAAAATGAAATTTTCTGAGAAGGAAATAGAGACACTAATTGAGGATGTGGTAATCAGCCATGACAAGCTGTTTGGAAAATTGTCACTGAAAGTATCAGAGCAAGTAAAAAGGAAAATATGGATCTGGATCCAAAATAAAGTCAATGCTGTGGGTGTCACACACCGTACCATAGATGATTTAAAAAAGCGATGGTACGACCTGTGCAGTCGTGCAAAAGAAAGGATCGCCGAGAGGCTGAAGGAAGCCAGGAAGACAGGAGGGGGAACACCAACACAGACTGGGAACACACGCCTCTGGAGCGGACAACACATCTCAAGGTAAGATGCAGGCAAGTGACCATTGGTATATATATGAAAATTAGCACATCACCTCAGTACAGCACAAGAGTCCATTATGCAAATCCAGTCCACATTTTGCAATCAAAACAAAGGGCATTATGGGAGATGCAGGAAGGTCAGGCAGGTACTTTGGCAAACACACAATTAGAAATAAAAAGACTCAGAAATAGTGTAACAGAAACATATTTAATTGCAGGAAAATAATGATTAATGTGACACTACATCACAGACATAAATTAATGCTGATTTGCACTGTTTAACATCACAGATGCAGAACATGGAGAGGCAGAGGACAGTGGCTGCATGGACACACAGGATACTACCGCTGTGGATGAGATGGACACACCTGTGGTACCACGACAACCATCCCGTGCTCCTACTACACGCAGGGCAACAGTCCCACCACTGCAGCCAATGGAAACAGAGGATGTGGCACATGTAACACCAGAGGCTAGCCAGGCTCAAGGAACACCCACGCCGACCCCCCCCTCCCGAGCACAGGTCCCGATTGGCACAGTCCGAAGCCGGCGGTGAAGAGCGAGGTCACAATCCACACGGCAGGAGGACCAACCTACTGATGTCTGGGGTGGTCTGGAGGGCCAGATGCTCCGTGTGCAGTGCCTGCAGGCAAAAAACATGCGTTTAGTGCAGGCACAAATTGGAAAGATGGCAGGTAACATCGCTGTTCTGACAGATTGTGTGAGGGAACTGACCAGGGTGATGAAGGAGGGACATGTGTCACAAACGAGGCACCATCGCCAGTTGATGCAGCGCATGCACGTATATACCAAATCTAATAATAGGCTGGCCACCAACACTGCACTGCTGTCACGTAGGTCTGTCACAATGCAGATTGAGATGTCCCATTGGAGTGGGGATGTGGCTAAGTCACTGGCCCAGGTAACAAATGCAGTGGAACAAATGCATGCTGCCACAGTTGGGTCTGACAACGTGACGGTGGAAGAGGGGAGTGAGGAGGCCTCAAGCCTCAGCAGTCTGTCCATGCCTGTCACCACTGCAAGAAGGCGCAACACTCACAGCAGTACACCATCCATAGCCAACATGAGGGATGGAGATGCAGCTGCCGAAAGGCGTCTGGGTGTGCGTGGGAGGAAGAGATAGGCTGGCATGTCCACAGACATTCAGACATGGTGAAGTAACAATTGGCGAAGACACAAGTTGTGACTGACTTTCAAGTCATATTAGTATTTCCATTTGTTTTTGTTCGTTGATGCTATTCCTGTGCTACTGGGCACCTGATATGTGTGCCTCAACACTACAATCCATTTAATTTGAGATAAACAAACTATGATCAAAATTGCTGTGTATTGTCTCATCATTACTCACCTCAGAAATAATTTTGTGTAATTTCTGTGCATCTCCTGCGCCCTTCTGCTGCGATTGCCCCATGTGCTGCACGTCGGTCTGGCCCTTGCTGGTTGTTGTCATCTGACTCGCTGTCAGACACCTCTATAGGAATGCCTCTCCTTGTGGCAATGTTGTGTAATATGGCACATGCAGCCACTATCCTGCAGCATTGTTCTGGTTTGTATTGTAATGCTCCACCAGTTTTGTGTAGGCATCTGAAGCGGCTCTTCAACAGCCCAAACGTGCGCTCAATTATGTTCCGGGTGGAGATATGCGCAGCTTTGTACCTCTGCTCATTGGGGGTTGTAGGATTTAGGTACGGCGTCATGATGTAATTCCGCAAGGCGTATGCGCTGTCACCTACATGGGAGTAAGCCAAGGGTCAGTGGCGGTAATGCATTGGCATACGTACAATGTCTGTGAGTATTAATAACACATGTTTACCAAGCAGATGTCCCTCTCCAAATTCACCCCTGAACAGACGGGTGTGTATGCCACTCTGGCGGAATATATAGGAATCATGGGCGCTTCCTGGGTATTGAGCCACAATGTCAGTTATTATGTTTTTTGCATTGCATACTACCTGTATGTTTAGTGAATGAAAACATTTCCTATTCCTGTATATATATTCGTTACATGCAGGGGGACATATTGCTACATGGGTGCAATCAATGCAACCTAAGACTTGTGGGAAGCTGGCTATCTGATAAAATTCCTGTTTGGTCTTGGTCAGGTCATGTGTGGTTGTGGGGAAGCTAATGTGGGAGTTGATCCGGGACATCATGGCATTAAGGAATGCTTTAAAGAAACGTGAAAGTGCGCTTTGAGACACACCTCCAGCTACTGCTATGACATCCTGAAAACTGCCTGACGCCAGTAGGTGCAGGCAACATAGGACCTGCACATGTGTGGGTATTGCATTGGTCCTACGTGTCTGACGCTGCAAAATGGGATCCAATTCATTGATTAAATCAATGATCATTGCAGCATTGAGCCTATACTTGTCGTATATCTCCTCATCTGTTTGTCCTAGCAATGTAATGCGGACTCTGTAGATGCGCTCCTGTATTCTCCTCCTTCTGTGTGCTGCAGCCTGGAGCCTCATCCTCCTCGCCATCAGGTAAAGCGCTGCCATTGTGAAATGTTCAGGGGCATTCTGGGTGTGTTTAAGTAAGTTTCTGTTGGATTTCAGATGTATGTAATTTGCACTCATGATTACCACCTGGTTGGGTTCCTTCTTATTTTGCACTTGCTAATTTGCGATTTTCATGATAAACGCAATTTGCGATTTTTCATGCATAGTATTGCGAATCGCTAATTGGGAAGCGCAATTACAGAATCGCAATCCACTTCTCAGAATTATTTGCGATTCTTTATTTTAGCGAATTCATGTGTTTTCGCTATGTTTTCGTTCATGCATTGCAACAGGGTAGTTTGCGATCGCAAATGGGCTATTTTTGCGATTCGCAAATTTTGCGAATTATTTAAGGGTTGATGCATGTGCCTGTATGTGGAGGAAGCCCTGTCATAATTAAATGACAGATCCTGCTATCGTAAGAGCAATATTTTGGAATTAAGAGCTATTTACAATGACTTCTATGGAAAACTGGTAGCATGGAAAAGTGCAGGACTCCTAACTATGGATGAGTACAAATTTATTAAAAAAGAAAATCCTAAAGTACCAAATATATATTTCATCCCAAAGATACATAAAAATGCCCAAAAGCCGCCAGGGAGACCGAGTATTTCGGCAGAGGACAGCATACTAGAAAATGTATCTAAATACATAGACTTTTCCTGCAAGATTTTGTCCAAACATTGCCCTCATATATCAGAGATACAAGTGATTTTATTGCAAAACTTAAAGATTTTAAATGGAAAAATAACTATCTCTTGATGACTCTTGATGTGGTGTCTTTATACATCAGCATTAACCACAAAGACGGGCTAAGAGCCCTTGATCATTACTTTGCTAAAAACAAGACAACTTTGCCCGCTCACAATATGATGTTAATCAGTATGGTAAATTTTTGCTTGAATAACAATGTGTTCTTATTTGATCGCACATATTACCAACAATTACGCGGTGTGGCAATGGGGGCCAGCTTCTCCCCCAGCTATGCCTGTCTACACATGGGCTGGTGGGAGGAGTTGGTCCTAGGTACCACACACAAGCACTACATGCAAAAGAATGTAAAATTGTATTTGCGTTTTATTGACGACATATTTATTGTGTGGGAGGGCTCCAAATTGGAAGTTACTGAATTTGTCAATACTATTAATCAAAATAACATCAATTTAAATTTTACGGAAATGATTAGTGACAAAAAATTCATTTCCTAGATGTTGAAATATACCTAGAACACAATACTCTAGAGACTAGGATATATAGAAAGGAAACTGCTGGGAACTCAGTACTTCACCATTCAAGCTTCCATCCGAGACACTTGGTAGAGAGTATCCCATATGGGGAAATGTTGCGACTTAAGCGGGTGTGCAGCAACCCCAAAGATCTTATCAAAGCCCAGCAAGAAAGCAAAAACCACTTTTTAGCTCGGGATATTCCGCCAAATCAGTAGAAACTGCAATCACTAAAACAGGGAGTCAGGATAGAAATTGCTTGTTAATGACTAAGTCTAAAGATAGTAATCCAGTCAAAGATCCCATGGAAGTAAGATTAATTGTAGCTTACAGTGCCCAACACAAAATGATTAAAAACATTATGCAGCGCAATTGGCCCATAGTACAAAGCGATCCAATCATAGGGGCCAAATTACCGCGCAATCTGGGCATTACATATCACAGAGCACCGTCCATGCGCAATAGTCTGGTCAAAAGCAGCTTAGAAACCACAGATCAATCTAATTGGCTGAAACATCGAAAGGGCTTCACTAAATGTAAAAGCTGCAAGGCATGCTAGTTTGGCATTCATAAAAAAACATACAACACTGCATTCAGTGCAAAAGAAATAGAAATAAATAAACCATTGCACTGTATAACAGACTATGCCATATACATCTTATTTTTTTATTTTTTTTTATTGATTTTCACAACTTCTTGTACAAAATACAATTACAGAAAGCCAAAGGAGTATGGATAATAATGCAATATTGGCATACATTACGACGTGATCAAATTTAACAATATACAAAACATACCTACAGGACATAACTTACTCGTGACTATTACTGAAGAATGTGTGGGCAAAAAAAAAAAAAAAAGAGGAATTATACAGACTGACTTCATTACATACAGCACATTGCATACATGGTTACGTAGCATCAGCTTCACGTGGATCAGGTTGAGTGGCAGAGCGCAAATATGTTAATAAGGGCTCCCATATGTCACTTGGACGCGAGGACGATGGCAACTCCTCCGCATACAGGACCAAATTTTCTCTGCAAAGTGACAGATCTTTAAGCCACTGTTCCACTTTGGGGCTCAGTGTACTATCCCACACCATCGACACCTGTCGCTTGGCAATAAGCAGTGCTACTCGCACCAACCTGCCTATGGCACCTTTTATGAAGGGAACGAACCCCAGCAAGCATATCTGTGGAGAACACTGCAGCGCAAGCCCAATAATCTTTGATAGGATGGTAATCACTGCAGTCCAGTATTCCGACACCCGTCCACATGTCCAGGCTAAGTGCCAGAAGTCCGCCCCCAAAGTTCCACAACGCTTACAAGCATCTGTGTCCCGGAACCCATATTTAACAAGCTTGTGTGGGGTGTAATACACCTGGTGTAGGTATTTAAAATGTATAATACGAAGATTTCCGTTCGAGGTGAGGGCGCCAGTGAGCCGGCAGCAGACTTCCCATTCCTTCTGCGTGAGTGGGGGATCGAGACATGGATTCCAAGTGTCGAGGCTCCTGTCACAGTTGAGGGGCCTGTCTTCCCGTGCAGCGCGATACAACTTGGTGACTAGCTTATGGCGGGTAGGGGCAATGAGAAGTGTACGTAACGCCAGTGTCTCGGGTGGCTCTGAGGGGAATGTAGGGTAGTGGATCTGCAACGCATTTTTTAATCTATGCATGTAAAACACAAAGAGCGGTGTCTTATTCTGAATGTAATTCATGTCAGTGGGGGTCATAAAAGTGCCATCCAGAAATAAGTCTTGTAGCTTGGTTATGCCCACTTGCTCTAGTGTACGCAGTGCTCCCTGCTCATGTGTTACAGATACGCTCGAGTGATGAGCTATCGGTAAGAGTGGAGAGTACAATGGTAGTTTTCCTGCCTCTCGACCCAACGCCTGCCAGGCAGCGATCGTGGTGTTAATGGGGCTGAACGTGTTGCGTGGTGAGGTCCTATGATTGTGAGTTAACAAGGAGCTCAGTGGAATGGGGTGTGCCTCCCAGTGTTCTACGGCTACATGAGGGACAAACGCATGCGAGGAGAACCAGAAATGTGCGTATTGTGCTTGTGCGCACAGGTAGTAGAGATAAAAATCAGGTACATTAAAGCCTCCAAGTTTGTAGTCCAATGTGAGAGTATCCCAACGCACCCGCGCTTGACGGCCACCCCAAATGAGGCGAAGCAGCATTGTGCGCAGAGTTTTAAAAAATTGTTGCGTGAGTTGAATTGGTATGTTACTGAAAAAATATTAAAATTTGGGTAACACCACCATTTGGACCAATGCGATACGGTCTGCAGGCGAGAGCGGGAGTTTTACCCATCTATCCACTTGTTGTTCCAGTATCGCTGTAGCAGCCCCGTAATTCTCACGGATAACAACCTCTGGATTTCGGTTAATCCACACCCCCAGGTATTTTACCGAGCCTGTGGTCCACACCAAAGGGAATTCGAGTTCATGCGGGATAGTGCTCTCCGTCAGCGGCATCACTACAGGCCAGAAAACCGGGCAAAACGAACATATTCACGGATAACAGGTGCTAAGTAAGTGCCTGGCTCCCGCACAAAAAGCAGCATATCGTCTGCATAAAGTGATATAATCACAGGCCAGTGTAAAAAGTTGAGAGCCGCGCATTTATGAGATTGTCTAATAATGCAGGCTAGGGGCTCCAGTGTCAGAGCAAATAACAGCGGTGAGAGCGGGCACCCCTGCCGCGTGCCCCTAGTAATTTGTATCGGGTCCGATGTGTAACCCTCCACCTGCACACGCGCCGTTGGTCTAGCATACAAGAGACGCACCCAGTTAATAAAAAGTGGTGAAACGCCCATTCTCTGCAAAACATAAAAAAGATAACCCCATTCTATAGAATCGAATGCCTTTGCAGCGTCAAGCATGATCGCCGCAGCCGGTAACTCAGGATTGAGAGTATGGAGTGTGGCAAACAACGTCCGCAAATTATGAGAGGTAGAGCGCTCTGGAATAAAGCCCGATTGGTCAGGCAGGACCAGATGTTGCATGAGCGGCCGGAGGCGAGTAGCCAGAATCTTCGCCAATATTTTTACATCTATATTGATAAGTGACAGGGGTCTGTAGGACTCGCAACTAGTGGGGATTTATCTTTCTTGAGTAGCGTTATTATTAGTGCCTCTCGAAGTGACGGCGGCAGTACGCCCACATCATACGCTTCAGCGTACATTTCTAATAAATAAGGGGAGAGTTCTTCAACATAGGCCTTGTAGAATTCACATGTAAAGCCATCGGGGCCCGGCGCTTTTTTATTGGGTAACGTTTTTATCGCCATTTGGATATCTTCCACCGTGATCGGTTGGTTTAGATAGTCCCTCTGACCATCCGATAGCCATGCGATAGCTGTCTGCGAGAGGTATTTATCAAGATCGGCACCATCGGTCTCACCTTGGGAGGTGTATAGTGTCTCATAAAATCGCCGAAATTGATTTGCTATGTCTGGAATACTGTGATAGTCTTGGCCCGTCTCATCGGTGACTTTAGTGATTATCTCTCTCTCCAATCGGTATTTAATCTTGTTAGCTAAATGATGTCCCGGCCTGCCACCCTCTCCGTAGGCACGTGCTCTATGGCGTTTCGATATATATTTCATCTCAACCTCCGCCATAGCTGCATGTTCCATAATAGCCTCTTTAAGGGAAGCTAGTGTCGACTCATCAGGCACGGCTTCATATTCCTGTTCTAGTTTTTTAAGCGTGGTCTCGAGCCTAGACAGTTGTCCTCTCAGATCTTTTAATATACCGGCTGTTGTGCTGATGCAGGTGCCCCGAATAGTGGCTTTAAACCCTTCCCAAAGCACCCAAGCGCTATCAACTGACCCCTTATTATGATCGAAGTATTGTGTTATGGCTTCTCGGATTGTCTCCACGTAGACAGGGTCCAGCAGCGCTTCAGATCTAAAGCGCCACGTGAAGGCCCTAGGGACAGACAGCGGGACAGAGAAGACAAGGCGGACAGGACAGTGATCCGACAGTGTACGCGGTAACCCAGCCACTTCTGTCACCCAGCCCACTGCCTCCCCACTCATCAACCAATAATCGAGTCGAGACCAGCTTCCATGTGCAGTGGAGATATGTGTGCCCTCCAGTCTATCAGGGTTTCTATGGCGCCAGACATCCAGCAATCCCAAGTCTTCCATTCCATCATTAATTGCACGCGCTGCCCCTGGAGAGTGACCCTCCCTTCCACTAGATTTATCTTTAGTGGGATCCAAATGTGTGTTAAGGTCTCCGCCCCAAATAATGATAGCATCCGGTAGTGCACGGAGAACAGCAAAAATGCTCTCATATAATGTAGGGTCATCAATGTTTGGACCATAGGTATTAACAATAGTAACAAGCGTACCTATCAGCTTCCCATGCAGAATAGCATAGCGCCCTGCTGTGTCTGTGTGAGTTTGTATTGCAGTGAATGGGAGACCTCGTTTGACCAGGGTGAGGACACCACGGCTATATGAAGAATATGAGGAAGCAATCCGATATCCAGCCCAGCGAGTTCCCACTTGCCTATCCGTTATGTGTGTTAGATGCGTCTCTTGTATAAGGGCAATGCCAATACCATGGCGATCTAAATGCGCCAGAACTTGTCGAATCTTTTTTGGCGAATTGAGCCCCCGTACATTCCATGTTAAACAGGAGATTGACATCACATTACTATGAACAATTGCAGTAAATTATATCTGAGACGCACCTAGCCCAGCTCATCAGAATGCCTATCCGCACCATTAAACAAATACTGCCATGGCTGTTTGCACGAACATACGTGCCTCTGTTAAAGGATTTAGAAACTAAATCAGTCACAATAACAATCCCTACCATCCCCCCCACCCATCAACACCCCCCACCCACTTTAGCGACCCCAACATGCCAAAGCCTTCCCGAACCTCCCACAATTCCCAAATGTAAGACCATGGGAGAAGCCAATTGCGGGGAACACCCATGAGGGGGGCGCCTGAGCACAATAACACTCCCAATGAGAACAGGAGGTGGCCAAGCCATCATTATTATATCCGCATGCTAACTGTTACATCATCACGCTGGATCAAAGCCACTAGCACAAGGTAAATATGTTCACCAAACATCAGCGATAGCATCGGAGCAGTGCTTTCAATTAATGACACATTTTTATGTAAAGCCAACGTGGCAGCATGGTTAACGGACACAATGCAGCTCAGTGCTAACACAATAAACTAGCAATATCATCGGAGCAGTGCGTTTCAATTAATATCACATCGTTGTGTAAAGTCAGCGTGGCAGCATGGTTAACGGACACAATTGCAGCTCAATGATAACACAATAAACCAGCAATAACATCGGAGCAGTGCGTTTCAATTAATATCCCATCGTTATGTAAAGTCAGCGTGGCAGTATGGTTAATGGATACAATGCAACTCAGGAATAACACATTAAACCAGGCTGAGATATTCCTTGCGGATACTGGATAATATCATTCATTCGGCAATTCACTACTTCCTCCAGCATCTGGCCCCGCACCAGCGGTGGAGGAGTTACTGCGCCGTGTAATGTTTTTTGCAAAAGTCATCGGCATCTTCGGGCAGGTGAAAATCTTGTGCTTTCCATTGTCTTCTATGCGCAGTCTTGCGGGGTATAGCATAGCATAAGGTATTTTCGCTGCGATGAGAAGTTTCTTTACAGGTTGGTACTCTCTCCGAGCCTCTTGAACTGCCATCGTGAAATCAGGGTAAAAGGCTAAACTGTTCCCTTGGTGCATGATGGAGCCCTTTTCACGCGCCAGCCGGAGCACAGTGTCCCGATCTCTATAATTCAGAAGGCGGGCAATGATGGGACGTGGAGGCGCACCCGGAGGTGGGCGGGCAGCCAGTGAACGATGTGCACGCTCCACTATCAGGACCTGCGACAACTGTTCAGCCCCAAAGAGCTCTCGGAGAAGATTTTCCACGTAAGTCTCTAACCGACCTGTATTGGTGGATTCTGGTAGGCCCGTAATGCGCACATTGTTGCGGCGCGACCTAGCTTCCAAGTCTTCATTGCGGGCCTGTATGACTGCCAGCACCTTTTCCATGGAGGCCGCTTTGTCAGTAACCTGTTGTAGACCATCCTCTGCGTCCGATATGCGGGTCTCCGCTTCCCCCAATCGTTGCGCATGCTTATCCAGTTTTGCGGACATGTGGTCCATGCGCGAATTCAGATTATCTATCTTTCCATCTACGGTGTGAAGACTTGCCTGAACCGCTAGAAGAGTTTTCCCAATATTTGTGAGAGGGTCGGTAGGAGCGTCCGCCTCAGAGTCGGAGGCAGCATGTTGAGAAGCCCGGCTAGTCTTGCGTGGCTCAAATGTGAGTCGCGGCTGACTGCGTTCGGATTTACCCATGATGTTGTCGCAGCCACGAGTGGTCGGAGCGAGGCCCGGACCGAAGAAAAGGAGGTGAGTCTTTCTTTGTCCGACGGAATATCACCGAGGTCCAAGGAGATGCCGAGGTGAAGAAATGTTGCGCGGATTTCAGCACAACTTATTGTAATTGTGCGCCCAGATTTCCACCGATGTCACTAGTCAGGTCCGCCGGCAGTGTATAAAGCCAGACATCAACCGGGCCCAACAGGAGAGATATAGACCTGTACTTAGTCAGAAGAGAGGTGTAGCTGCACAATGGAGGAGACAACATACGCCTTACAATCCGATGAGAGGCTGAGTTTCAAAGTCTCTCTTTGTCCGTCGGTATGCCTCAGAGGCCCACGGAGATGCCGAGGTGAAGGAATGCTGCGCCGATCTCAGCACAACTTACTGTCGTTATGCACCCAGATCTCCACCGATGTTACCAGCCAGGTCCGCCGGCAGTGTATAAAGCCAGATAGAAACCGGGCCAACAGGAAAAATATAGGCCTGTACGGAGTCAGAAGAGAGGCCCAGCTGCGCAGTGGAGGAACCAGCGCAGTACCATACGCCTGTCAATCCGATGAGAGGCAGAGTTTCACCGCGAGTCTATAACCACCCACGGGACTCCAAAATGGGTCTCGCTTTATCATTAGTCCACATCAGCCTTGGCGAGGGAGAAGTAGATCCGCACCGGAGTAGCACCTTTCCACAAGGGCGAACTACAATTGCACCGGATTCATTCCATGCTCACCAGCAGCCCATTGAAGGCATTTGTGTCAACAGCCCGCAAACTGCTGCATTTTCCCTTCTGTTAATGGCGCCACTGCCCGCTTTAGGGAACCACTCCGGGGCAGCAACAGGCAGCGAGCACAGGCACCCAGCATGAGGACTCCCAATCACCAACGATCGTCCCACCACACAGCAGACAGGTGGGGCCGCCGCATCAACACCCGAGGAGCCACTAAACAGCCCTGCAGCGCCGAATCTAGGCAGCCCGGCAGAGGCTCCGGCTCACAGCCGCAAGCGGCAACGGGCAACACCGCCGTCCGCAACTCCGCATCGGCAGGACGCGAGGCCGGAGAGTCGAGGGCGGCCTTCTCCTCCAGCCCGATTACACGTGGCGGCAGGAACTTACCGGCCCTCAGCCCGCGCCCCACGGTCCCCCGATCACAGGTCTAGCAGCACGGCGCCCCAGCCCCCACAGCAAGCGCAGCCCCAAGCCGGCGCCTCCGCGGCCCACCCCAGACCTCACCGCATAGACTGGATGCAGTCCGCCATGTTGTCGCCGCAGGCCCGGAACCTCTCTCGCCTCCGATCTGCTGTCAAGTCAGCTCCGCCATCTGCAGTTTCTGGCCGTGCTGCCGCTGATTGCCTTCACTGTCTTGTATTTCGCCGAGATGGCCGTAAACAAAGGCAGATGATGCAGGATTATGATAGGATATTGGGCTTGGCCGGCGGAGCTGCTCTACAGAGCGGCCATCTTGCCGTGCGCCCTCTAGCGCCCCCGACTATGCCATATACATCTTAGAATGCTCATGCAAACTTAAATACATGGGAAGTACCAAACTACCAGCTAATAAAAGGATTATACAGCACATCAGGGCAATTAAAAATCATGATCCAACTTACCCTGTAGCAAGACACTTTCAGGAGATACATGACAGCAACCTAAAAGATTTTGCATACTACTTTATTGACATGGTGCCTATCAACATGAGAGGAGGGGATAGAGAGAGGCTCCTCAGGAAACTAGAAACTAGGTATATTCTTAACTTAGATAGCAAAGCCCCAGGAGGTTTAAATACCACGGAGGACTTATATACGTGCCTATAGGAAAGCGTAACATTCATAGACACTTCTGTTTAAAATCCTCCATTTAGATATGTGTTCTCTCCCTTCCTAATGCATATTTACAATAGATGTTTTAGATATTTTATCCATAATGTTCTGACATTTTAGATATTCTATCCATTTTATCTATTCTTACACTTTTCACTACTACATGTGACTGGATAAATTCTGCTTATGCTATACATAGGGGGTTCAATGTCTATGTATATAGAAATGAGGCTGCCTAACCAACCCAACCACGTAAAAAGTGGTTTTTTAACCCAACAACACCTTTTTGCACTTTTTTAACCACTGAGAAATCCCGGGATTGCAATAAAAATGGGATCAGTCATTATGGTATTAAAATTCTGCACAAGCACTTTTTCAATAATTGGGAATACGTCAGGATGGAATAGGGGAAGAACTATTTAAGAGATATTCCATAGTTGAAAGATAAATATATTTGCACTATAGATATACTGCATTTAGGCAGGAAACAACTTTTACATATATTGTTTATAAATGGGTGAAAACTGTGTTTTTTACATAATATTTATTGTAATTTCGTAGAACGTTTTTAAATAAGTAATTATCTATTTATTTATTTATTCATCTATTTATTCGATTATTGTGCAATAATTACAATGTCCATTTCAGTAGTTGAAGTGAAGTTTCCCTTTTTCTACTGGTTTTACCTCTTTCATTCATGTATTTATACAGATATTTAAACAATTGTTTAGAAAAGGTATTATCGATACGAAAAGGCATGTCACAACAAAATGCTAATAATGGACATTGAAAAATTTCAAAAGACTATGTGAAAGTATGTCTTCCATGCCTATTCCATTTGCACTAATTACCAATGCACTGGTCACTTTAAATGAGATGGGAAAATGTATCGGCGTTGTCATGTGATCAAGGTCCGGCTGGACCGAAACGCGTAATGGCCGACTATTAAAACAAGATATTGAAGCACTAACCTGTAGTCCGCGCCTGCTTGAACCGAGTAATTTTACGGTACATGAGCTGTGAACTAACGATATACACACATATATACATGTATATTTACTGATAAAAACAAAGGATAAAATAATGTTATAGTTAGGTGAATTTTTCAGAGTGAACATTAAGTTTTTGAACTAAAAAAACCACAGAAATTCACCAGTTATAGTTAGCAGCACTAACTGTAACTTGCGTCCCCGAAGTGCACTCCTTATGTCCTCACATATGACATCACTCATGACATGTTCTATGGCATAATTTATGATATCACTGATGACATTTCAAATCACATCATTGATGACATCACTGATGATATAATTCAGGCTTTTTGTGTACACACTGCTCTATAAACCGGTATGGCTTTAGAGTTCTAAATGTAAGTATAAAATAATCCAGAAGACTATGAGCCATGATAAATGCCATCCCACAAAAAACTCGCTTTGTTGTAGAAAGTATGGGTTGTGTATCACATTGATTCTATACCATACACTACATGGGTAGCATAGTTCACATTAACAATCAACCACAGATATATGGGAAACCCTCGATGAATATGGTGTCCAATCTGTAAACACCTGTTCAGAGCAGGTCAAGTTCCTAAAAATACTGAACGTCACTTCCAAAAACAATACCCGAGTACAGACAGCTTTTATCTGCATCAAACCCCGGACAGTGACCGAACCTACACTGAGAAATTAATTTGATATAAGCAGAGAAGTGAACACTGTATACAGTATTCACGCTATGGAGAGTGTTTATTCCTTACCAGACTGTTTGCAGACAATGAAACTCTCATGACAAATACACTACAGTATAAGAAAAAGTATCTACTATGTACAATGTCCACTCTATTCAAACTTGTCCAAACAGTGACTATTCACTTAAAAATACCTAGGTCTGAAGGTGCTAAAGATCATAATACCTGCAGCCTTCATACTGTGGTGAAAACTTTACAGGCAGCCCATCTTATAAAGCAAAATAAGCAAATGTACATAGGATAGTATCTGGTGCACAAAGTCTTCTATGTTAAGTAGAAATTGTCATGCTGATTCAATTCTGTTTAATAACTCAAGCTGCTAACAATACTTAGTTTGTAGCACGCAGAATCATTGCCATGCTGGAAACATTTTCTGCAGTACTAAAAAACTTGTGTGAACCATAATTAACACAAGTCAACTGTCACATGCACATAGAGTTACTCTTCAATTCAAAGATTTCTAGCATGTTCAATACCTCTACAGACCTATGATGCACTAGAAGCACACACGTTTTGTAAACACACAGCCATTAGCTGGAAATCGGCTGCACAAAATTAGGTATAAAAAGTATTATGGTAGTTATCGTCACTATGTAAACTATAAAACAAACTTACACACTCATTGGATGGTGCCGGTAACTAGACACAATAACGAAAAAAAATATCGAATGGACATAATATCGAGTACAAAATATAGAATGGACAAAATATCGAATGGACATAATATAGTGGTTAATAATATCGAAATGCAGGTAAGTAATATCGACTGTCAAAATATTGAAGTACATAATATAGGCATTAAAATATATCAAATTTTTAATAATATCGAATTTTTTAAGTGTTTTGTATGTTAGTATATGTGTTAAAAGTGTATATTAGTTTTTGTAATGTATGTTTAATTTTTTTAATTATTGAATTTTATGTTATTTAATTTTTGCGTAATTTAATTCTGTAGCGGGTTGTGGGTTTATAGGGGAATAGGGTGGGAAGTAATTTAATTATAGTAAATGAAATAGTAATTTTTAGGATTTATTAATTATTTTTAATTTAATTTTGTGTTTTAGTTCTGTAGCGGGTTGTGGGTTTATAGGGGAAAGGGGTGCAAAGCAATTTAATTGTAATTAAGTAAAAAAAATTTTTTATTGGCATTGATAATTAATTTATTGTTAATTAATTATTAATTGGTAATTAATTTTTATTAATTGGTAATTAATTTTTATTAATTGATAATTATGTTAATTGTATTAATTTATTCTTCGTAGCGGGTTGTGGGTTTATAGGGGAATAGGGTGGGAAGTAATTTAATTGTAATTAATTATTGAAAATATTTTTGTGTATTGATAATTAATTTACTGTCCATTAATTATTAATTGGTATTGTTTTTATTATTTATTAATTTTTGGTATTGAAAATTAATTGTTTGTTAATTAGTTAATAGGTAATTAATTTTTAATAAATAATATTTATTGGTATTTAGAATTAATTATTAAATAGTTTGTAATTGGTAATTAATTGTAATTAATTTTTATTGGTATTGATAATTAATTAATTATTGAAAATATTTTTGTGTATTGATAATTAATTTACTGTCAATTAATTATTATTTGTTTTTTTAATTATTTATTAATTTTTGGTATTGAAAATTAATTGTTTGTTAATTAATCATTAATAGGTAATTAATTTTTAATAAATAATATTTATTGGTATTTAGAATTAATTATTAAATATTTTGACATTGGAAATTAATTTTAATTAATTTTGTATTGGTATTGATAATTTATTTTTATTAAAATATTAAATCATTACTTTCCCTACTGTTGCACTCTCTGGAGTGGGAATAGTAATTTTTACCCCTACGCTATCCAACGCTTTCCCTACTGTTGCACTCTCTGGAGTGGGAATAGTAATTTTTACCTTCCCGCTATCCAACGTTTTCCCTACTGTTGCACTCTCTGCAGTGGGAATAGTAATTTTTACCCCTACGCTATCCAACGCTTTCCCTACTGTTGCACTCTCTGGAGTGGGAATAGTAATTTTTACCCTCCCGCTATCCCACGTTTTCCCTACTGTTGCACTCACTGGAGTGTGAATAGTAATTTTTACCCTCCCTCTATCCAACGCTTTCCCTACTGTTGCACTCTTTAGAGTGGGAATAGTAATTTTTACCCCTATGCTATCCAACGCTTTCCCTACTGTTGCACTCTCTGGAGTGGGAATTGTAATTTTTACCCCTACGCTACCCAACGCTTTCCCTACTGTTGCACTCTCTGGAGTGGGAATAGTAATTTTTACTCTCCCGCTATCCAACGCTTTCCCTACTGTTGCACTCTCTGGAGTGGGAATAGTAATTTTTACCCTCCCGCTATCCAATGCTTTCCCTACTGTTGCACTCACTGGAGTGGAAATATTAATTTTTACCTCCCGCTATCCAACGCTTTCCCTACTGTTGCACTCACTGGAGTGGTAATAGTAAATTTTACCCTCCCGCTATCCTACGCTAAAAATATTGAATATTTTTTATTAATATTACGTTAATATATATAAGTATTAAAAAATAAAAATGTATGTTTCTTTTTTTTTTACTTACATTAATTATTTATTAATTTTAAAGTTATTTAAGTATTTTTAAGTATGTTTTAGTTAATTATATATATTATTTCATTAATTTTACATTTTAAGACATTTAAAAAATTCGATATTTTGATTAACCATATTTTTTACAACGATATTTTTGTACTTACCTGTTTGTAGATAGGGATTCGATATTTTGGCATTCTATATTTTTTCCTCAATATTTTTGGAGGTCGATATTTTCCTCCTCGATATTCTGTCAGTGATCCGATGGTGCCATCAGTGATGTCATCAATGATGTCATTTGAGATCATACATTATGTCATAGAACATGTCATGAGTGATGTAATATGTGAAGTCATAAGCAGTGCATAGTGGGGCGCAAGTTATAATTAGTGCTGCTAACTATAAGTGGTGAATTCATGTGTTTTGTTTTTTTAGTTCAAAACCTTAATGTTCACACTGACAAATTCATCTAACTATAATGATACTTTAAACGTTGTTTTTTTTGAGTGAATGTGAAAGGTTGTTGAAAGAAAAAAACAACTATGGGGCACATTACGATACCCGGCGTAAATAATTCCGCCAGGCATGGAAGCGGCAAAAATCCGCCCGCACACACCGCCTGAACACCGACCACGCCATTACGATTACACAAACCGAATACCGCCATCGGCGGAAAAAGCACACAAAATACCGCCCGCCAACGTCCGAGTCGGAGACAAACCGCCCGCCACGGACGGAAACACGCACGACAACACAAAACCGCCCGCCCACACGGCCGACACACCGCACGAGAAATTACGATCGCACCGACATGAGCGCGGAAAAACCACAAATATACCGTCCGCCAGCGCAAACAACGCCGATGAGAATCGACACGGCAGAAGCCATGGCGCCCACGTACCTGCACAGAAACCATCCGCACACAAACCAATAGCACACAACATGGCCAACAAGTCCACACAGCAAGGCACGCACAAATACACAAGCACAGTACACATCCCGAAAACACCCCCCGGACAAACAAAAAATACAAAGGCCAGAACCCCAGACACAACACACCTGAAAACAACAGACCATGAGGACACACCCACATAGGTGAGTACAAAAGCAGCACTCCCACAGACCACAACCCCTTGCTACATTGCAAACCAGAGAGGAGAGGAGAGGACACAGTGGCACAGCAAGGACAGCAGCACACCACAGAAACGCACACATCACAACCACCACCACCACCACCACCAAACACCACCACCACCACCACCAAACACCGGCACCACAAACCCCCTGCACATTACACAACACACACCGCACCAGCACCACAAACATCATGGCACCACAAAGAATGCCCAAGTTCACGCCCATGGAGCTGACGGTCATGGTCGACGAGATCATCAAGGTGTACCCACAAATCTATGGGAACATGGTCCAGCACACACCACTAGCCACCAGAAACAGAATGTGGAACCGGATCGTAGACCAGGTCAATGCAGTCGGGACCCTGCCCAGGAACAGAGTCGAGATCAACAAACGTTGGAATGACGTAAAGAGCCTGGTCAAGAAGAAGGAGGGCAAAAACAGAGAGCTGGCTGCCGTCACTGGCGGAGGGAATCCCGCGCTCTTTAAGACCTTCAAAGCGTGGGAGGAGAAGGTGCGAGTCGTAATACATCCGGAGATCCTCGCCGGATTAGCAGGGGGAGTGGAGGCTGGTGAGTACAAACTAATGTATACCAGCACACCGCTATGTACTCACATGCACTACCACCATGCCACAGCTCCCAGGGACAAACACCCCCATGTCCAGCACACAATACACAACACATCACACACACATGCAACAGACACTACCACTCACAGCCCAAACCGAACAACTGTAAGATGCGTGGGGACATGTGTACACTAAGCCAGCCACGTAACCACCAACAGGTCCCCAAATATGCCAGAAGCGCCACAACGAGCACCCACCACACCCATGTGTCCGCCACAGCTGCACTAACCGACAAGTAACAGGTAAGTGGCAGGAACACAAAGTGCAGTGGGTGGGAGGGTGGACAGCCCAAGTACAACACACACCAGGCCCCAGTCCCACAGCACAGCAAGGAGGAGCATCCCCCACACCCCACAGCCACGTGTCAGCCACCGCAGTGCACAACGACAGCCGAAAGGCAGACATCACGGCCCACAGCAATCGGTGTCAGTGGGTATCCAGCCACCCCACGACCCACAACACCCTCCCACCCCCACAGACCTGCAACATGGAGCACCCCCGCTTAGAGCCATGTGGCATCCAGTACAGTGCACGCACGAACAACTTGCAGGTGGGAAACTGGACAGGGCTGGATTACTGGAGGCATGAGGACCATAACACGACCAACACATGGGACATGTCACGTAGCAGACGAACACGCAGCACCGCCCACCGTCACGAACAAGTGAACAATGTGCACACGGACATGAACAACAGACTCACACCCCACATGACCCATCACAGACATAGCAACACCCAAGGAGCCACGTCTGCATGCACAAGCCACACTGAATATAGTACCACACGGCAGCCACTGTGCAACTCATCACACACAACCGAAACACCATTGAAGTCCTGTCCATGTAGCCCCAACTGCCTGTCAACCACACACCCCACAACTACGCCTATGTAAGACAAACAACACTAGACGCAACAGAGCGGAACAACATAAATGCACACGAACACCACTGAACCCATCAAACACACAGACACACCATGCACAAACAACATACCATCCATCCCATCCGTCAGCCCCAGTCTCATGAAAGGCATGTCATCCGCACAGCTGCCACACATACAGCAGTCACGCTAAGATACATGCCCATGACCAACCATGTGCCAGAAGTCAATGAAGTGCACGACACACTGTGAGCAACAACACACAACATGGGCCACACCCCCCGAGCACTGCAGTGATGCACATGGCAGCACGCACAAGGAGATGGGACAACTGCAATACGTTGGCTGGCACACAACCATCACTCACTCATAACGATGCGTCCAATGCCATGTCCAGTAATCACAACAGACAGCAAATATGCAGGCCATGTCAAGCATGCACACACCTCAAACCATGCACTGTCATGCTGCCACAACACATGTCACGTTCGGCACCCATGGCTCACAGCATGTACCCCAAAAGCATATTCCCTCCCAAATGCGAATCTGGGGCATGGCCCCCATGTTGCCATATGCGTTCCTAAGCGTTCCATTTGAACCCCAAAAGCATATTCCATCCCAAATGCGAATCTGGGGCATGGCCCCATGTTGCCATATGCGTTCCTAAGCGTTCCATTTGAACCCCAAAAGCATATTCCCTCCCAAATGCGAATCTGGGGCATGACCCCCATGTTGCCATATGCGTTCCTAAGCATTCCATTTGAACCCCAAAAGCATATTCCATCCCAAATGCGAATCTGGGGCATGGCCCCCATGTTGCCATATGCGTTCCTAAGCGTTCCATTTGAACCCCAAAAGCATATTCCCTCCCAAATGCGAATCTGGGGCATGGCCCCCATGTTGCCATATGCGTTCCTAAGCGTTCCATTTGAACCCCAAAAGCATATTCCATCCCAAATGCGAATCTGGGGCATGGCCCCCATGTTGCCATATGCGTTCCTAAGCGTTCCATTTGAACCCCAAAAGCATATTCCCTCCCAAATGCGAATCTGGGGCATGGCCCCCATGTTGCCATATGCGTTCCTAAGCGTTCCATTTGAACCCCAAAAGCAAAGTACAAACCAGACCCAGGATGGGCCAGGAGCCCGCATACACCAGAGTCACAATAAGTAGGGGCACAGCAACACACCCATCGGCATGGCCAATCCGTCCCATGCCACATGTGCACAGCACACAGTCCCATTGCCAAGCACACACAACTACAGATGCTACAGCCACACACACGCCTCCGGGAAACCCATGTACGAGATTGCACGAACTGTCAATGTCAGACGACAAATACATACTTCGCCAGGTGCAACACAATAACAAATCTCATTCTCACCACAGGTGACGAACTGCTGGATGCTGGGGATAGAGCCAGCAGCCAGCACAGCCAGCCTACGAGCCCCCAACGAGGACACACGGATCTGGAGGATCTGTCCTCCTCTTCGGACACGGACAACCAAGCAGGCCCATCTGGTGTGGCAGGGCCCAGCCGCTCCCCAGGACCCCTCCTACCCACCAACCCATCATCCAGGGCTGCTGAACATTCCCAGCCCCCTGCTGCCACTGTCGTTGCGGCCACACCCACGGTCATTGTGGCCACTACCACTGCCGCAACCGCCACCATCGCCGCACCGACCACCACCGCCGCCACCACCGCCACGTCTCCGCTGGCACCAGCCCCAGCGCAGGTGGTGGCCCGGACGACTGGATCCACCCTGGGAGCCACAGCGAGGACCGTGGTGAGCAATGTGGCTAGTGGGCAGGCCGGTGGCAGCAGGACTGGTAGGAGGAGCAGGGTCAGGGAAACGCCAGCCTCCCTGGGAGCCATGCCCTGCCTCACATGGCCAGAGTCCTTGGGGCCTATGAAGAGGCCCAAGGACAATGGGTCCGGTCTGCCTCAGACACGCGTGAGGTGCTGGGGGTGTTGAGGTCCATGGACGCACGTATGGGCCAAATCGTGGACCTCATGGGACAGCTGGTGGTGGCGGTGAGGTCACAGCCAGGGACAGCAGCTCCCCCTCCGCCACCACCTGCCGGGGCGCAGGGTGGAGCAGCAGTGTCCAGTTCCCCTGCGTCCACAGCCAGTGATCACACCTCAACCACCAGTATGTCGCAAGCAGGCCCCCCCTCGCAAGCGTGGAAGGGGCCGTCCGAAGAGGAAACAGATCTCCCGGGAGGACTTCGCACGCTCCAGTCGCAAGTGAGGCAGCCAGCCAGCCTTCCGCCAGCCTTCCTTGACCAGCCACTGCATTGACTTGGACTACGATCCCACTCCACACAGCCATCTGGATGGCATGTGTGTGTTGGACTATGGACATAGAACCAGTGGGTACACCCTGATCATCACGCAGCCATGACCGACAGCTCATTGTCACTGCACGCACCACTTTTGTCATCACCTTACACACAATCACATGTCACAGTTTGTAATAAATGCACCTTTTTCACTAACTGCAGTTTGTGCCCTGTGTCTTTATTGTACGGAATACAACGGCCACCTTGGGCGGAAAGGCACCTGATGCGTGGCATGGCAATGGAACCGGAGGGCCTGTAGGGACCTAGGGGTGGGAGACAGAACAGGAGCACATTCAATGAGTGTGTCACACACCCATCACACAGTACATGTCAACAACTACAAGCAATGTACACACATCGCACAGAGCAATGGGGCACAATGCCACAGCCACCAACAGTGGCATACTACCCTGGCCATGGAGCGTTGACACACAGCACGCAGTGAACAAACGGCCACCCTGACACAGCACACACACACCTGCACAGATACAGCCACATCAGCCGTCGTACATGGACACTCACCGTCAAGTGAAGTAGCGGGCGATGAGCTGCTGCCGCACATTACCAGCTTCCTCCTCTCCGCTGTCCTCCTCACTCGAGCTGTCCTGGTCTGCGGGCTGGGGCCCTGGTTGATCTCCGTCATCCACGATGAGGGGGATCTGCTTCCGAATGGCCAGATTGTGCAGCATGCAGCACGCCACCACTATCCGGCACACCTTCTGTGGGGAGTACGCCAGCGCACCCCGGTGCGGTCCAGGCACCTGAACCTGGACTTGAGGAGGCCAAAGGTACGCTCGACCACACGTCTGGTCCTCCCATGTGCCTCATTGTAGCGATCGTCTGCTGGGGTGCGAGGATTCCTCAATGGACTGAGCAGCCATGCCCCATTCGGATACGCAGAGTCACCTGGGTGTGAGGGACACAGAGAACCGTTGCTAATCCAACTGGACAGGGGACAGCATCGCACAGCCAGCACGCTACACCACTCCACATACTCACAGACAATACAGGCACGATCCTGTTGCATATTGGACATCAGTCGTGGCAAGATGATGTTGCGCATTATGTGTGCGTCATGGGCCGAGCCTGGGAACTTTGCACACACGTGGGTGATCACCATGTCCGCAAGGCACACCACTTGCACATTCAGGGAGTGCGTGTGCTTCCTGTTGCGGTACAGGTGCTCAGTGGCCTGTGGTGGAACAAGGCCGACATGTGTGCAGTCAATGGCTCCAATGACGTGTGGGATTCTGCCAAGGGCATAGAATGCACCCTTCACTGCCGCCAATTCACGAGCCCTGGGGAAGCGGATGTACCTGTTCCGGTAAAGCATCATGGCTGCCAGTACATCCCTCAGCACCTTGCTGAACATGGGCTGGGACATCCCTCCTCCAATGCCCACTGTGTGCTGGAATGACCCAGTGGCGAAGAAATGCATGGCGGCCATCACCTTAGCCGTGGGGGTGACAGCAGTCGGATACACCCTGCGGGGACGGAGATGGGGTTCTAACATGGCACACAGTCGATGCAGGGTTGGCCTGTCCAGCCGAAACTTCCTAATAACCTCTGTATCGTCCATGTCCGCCAGCAATTGGTATGGGCGGTCAATGTTCGGTCTCCGCCTAGGGACAATGGCAGAGGACACATGTCAAAGCAACACGACACATAGCAATTTCGCATACACATCACTGACATGACTGAGTAAGCACAGGAGCCACAGCCCAGCTGTCAAGCTGGGACGGCACGGCCACGATACACTTACACAGGTCTCCCAACAATGGCAATGGCTAGTGATACAAACCACTGCCATGTGCATGCACATGGGGATCCAGGCCCCAATGACTTGCGGGGCGTGCTGATGGGGACTGACTGCATATCCGTCAAGCGGCAACGCCACGGCAACATGAATGTCTGCTGAGCATGGAATCTGCTTCCGCGGCTGGATGAGTATGGCACACGACGACGACGATGTGGGCAGAGGCTGAGCGGCCAAAACAAGTGGGACCTGTGGCACGAGGGGATATGAGACAGTAGTAGGTGTCAGCACTGCACCCTATGTACAGCACTGTACGGATCACACCTCCCGAAACATTGACAGGTGTCCACATTGACAGCCCCATGCCAAGACGGCTGTGTGCTTGCAGTCACACGTCACAGGTGAGAGGTTACATTGCACGTGCCAGGTGGCAGTCGTACATAGTGGGAGCTGGCATGTGTGTGCATGTGTCTCCTGTTCAGGATCCACCAGATGGGAGCTGACTCTGTACTGACCATTGGACACAGCATGTTCCGTGGAAGGCTTGTGTGTGTGGGATGGTGGCACTGGATGTGCCGCCGTTGGGTGGGGGCCATGCACAGGGCGGGTACGTAGATGATTGCGCATTGTTGGTCACGGTGGGTGCACCCACTAAGATGTGTTGCCCTGTGTTCAATTCCTATGTCCGCATGATGATGGACTGTAGATGTGGGCAGACTACACATTGGTCGATGTGCTGTCTATATGCATGTGCCTTCACACCAGGCACAGCTGCCCCTGCACATGTGACCCCTGCTGGACTCGCTGCTGGGTCTGTGGAGCTGATGCACCTTCTGCGCGTGGGGCGGGCAGCTCTCCTCACTTCCCTCATTGCGCATGTCATGACTTTGCCGCAGGTGACATGGATCATGGAGGGCCCACATGTACGCGTGGGTAGGCTACACATGATTGTACACTGGTCGCCACCCCCAGTCAGTGTTTCGAATGGGAAGTTTGTCGTGCTGGTGGTATGTTCGATGTGGCGGATGGGCGGGCCTAGGTGCGGGCTTACATTCCGGACATGGGGGGTAGTTGGATTGGCGACTAGTTGCAGTACACACGGGACACGTCTCTTCCTTTCCACATCTGGGTCATCCCTTGTACTTACTGACAGTGATACAGTCATCTTCGCCCCAGCCCTCATGTCCTCCCCTCGCTCCCCCAATATGCATGCTCACCTGCGAGGCTAGCGCCTGCACAGGCAGCCCCAAGCTCGCACCAGAGAGGGCAAGGAGTGTATGTGTGGGTCCAGTTGCACGAGTGGGCTGTCTCAGGGTATGATGTGTGGCGGGACGCCGTCCACCTGCGTGGTGCCCCAAATGGAGACCCGGCCTGCATGGACTATGCATCACAGTCTTCGCCTTCCGGATCCGCCACCTGCGACACCCAGTGGCTGTGGCTGCCCTTGCGGCCAGGCCGCGTCCGTCTGCGGCTGATGGCCCACACATTCACTCTTTGGCCTCTCTGGGGAGGGCTCGGGGGTGGTGGCGCACGCGCTTGCACTTAGTCGCAATGGCATGTGGCGTGGTTGGTATGATGGGCAATGGATGGGATGGTGCGAGCCACCTCCCGTGACGTCAGTGCTGCTCGTGCTGTGGTGCGTCCCCCTACACTTCCATTTGACTTGTGCCATGCTAGACGTTGAGGTTCTATTGCCTGCGTGATATGACCAGGAGGAGCGCGAGGAGACCTCTCACACACCATGCTCCACTGCCATCCCGTGCCCTGTATCGCCTGTGCGGATTGACTATGTTGGGGTTACACCTGGTCGACTGGGGCTGTGTGTGCCTTGTCAAGGGGCATGGCGGGCGCACAACAGGATCCAGCTTGTCCACAGAGGGTGGGCTGAGGTGCGCCTGGTACCGCTTTGTACGTGTGCCCGGCTGCTGTGCACACACGTGTTCACTCCCCGACAGGTGTCCTCTCACGATGCCCAGGGAAGCGGTGGTGTACTGTTCATGACCCCTCCCAACACGGCGTGCTCCAACTTGGCATGTGCGCATCTACCCGTCGCACCCACCCACCTGAGCACTGCGTCCATACGACTTCACACGACACATGTGTGTCTTCCACAGTAGTGCTACTCATTTGCGTTGACATCCAATACCAGTGGACTACATGGTCATGTCACGACTGCCGTGTACTTCACATACTCTCCTCCTCTCTCATTCGTACTTGTGAAATGAGTCAGCGGAGACAGTTTTGGTTTCAAACATTATATTGAGTCTTCTGTCCTCTGTGATGCAGTATAGTGGACACTACTGGCAGCGGAATACATGTTGAGGATATACTGAGCATGATTGCAAATGGGATAGGGTGTGGGGTTACATGTGATTGGCTGTTGCATGTGGGATGTGGGCTTCAGAGTGACATCTGCTTGGCCAAGGCTGTGCTAATGTACATTTACGTATAGCTGCGGAGCTGCGGACTTTGACACAGACGGTATACATGTAGCCTACCAGACCGCTTGGCATCATGGGCACAGTCCATCTCAGTTCCATGTGACAGGTTTGCTGCGGTTGTTCCTCATGCACGCGTGCATGTGAGATGACATCAGGGCATGTGCTTGCGTGCATGCAGCGGCGTGCCACTTGTTGTTGCACTGTGGTGGTTACTGGACATGTCACAGTCACTGGGGTCGTGTTGTTGTTGTATGCACTTGTCGTCCATGCAAAGGTCCTGGTATGGGATTCCCGGGGCGGGGGTGGGAGGGGTGCAGCACCCACAGACTCCAGGCGACCTATTCATGTCCACTGAGCGGTGTGTGTGTCCATGGGCGCTGGATCCATGTCGTGTCCTGGTTGTCCGTGCAGTTCCGTCCATGTGGGTGCGATACACAGAGCCCATGCCACTGCCTCCCACGATGCATGCGGTGTTCCTGGATGTGATGGGGAACAGTGTGCATGTCCCGGTCATATCCGATGTCATGGCGATGTCGTTGATGGTGTGGTTACAGTTGCCGGTCGTTTGGTATGGCTGTTGTGGTGGTGACTGGCCAGTCCGTGCGGAAGCTAAGCATGGGTGCGGGGCTGGACATCATAGGTCACTCGGGAACCTGCGTTGTGGTCCGACGTATTTACAGGTTGTCAGGTATGCGATGCCGTCCAGCAGGGCTTCCATGTCATTGGTGGTGTACATGTTTGCCAGCCAATGAAGCGGATGGTGGCTGTCAAGGTGTTGTTCGTAGGTTGTCCCTTGGAGGACCATGATGGGGCATGCTGGGTGACATTCGATGTAGCTGTTCTCGATGATCCCTCGTGTGGAGGCACAGTGGTCCCATTTCAGTGCGGGTGCGATGTTGGCCACATACGCCATGCCCCCATAGGCAGAGCAGGCCCTGTCGTGTGCGTCCAGAGGGAGGAGTAGTGGTAGCAGGTCCGCCTTCAGACATGCCGGGTTGGAGAGGCATATCTCGACAGGATGCTGGTAGGGACACCTCCGACAGTAGAAGACGGGCATGACGCAGCTGAACAATGTGATGCGGTAAGTCAGTCGGTAACTTACGTTCAGCAGGGACAGGAGATCGCATCCCAATGTATGGCACAGGTTGGTTTTGTACAGCTTGAGCTGTTCGGGCGTAGTTGGGTAGGTGTGTTGCGGTTGCCATTTCGCAGCGGTTCGTTGAGGTGGCGTGCTCTGGCTGTGTGTGCAGTCTGCAATGTGCACGCTCCGGGGTTGCTGTGAGCTCTGTGTAGTCGTAGGGAGACAGGACTTGTGTTCTGTTGGCTTGTTTGGAGGACACGGGCCCTCTTCCCACATGCTTCTCAGACAGTTCAAGGTCAGTGCTGTGTGACTCCTTCCAATTAACTTGCATGTGGCCGACATGGGGGAGTGTTTTCTTCTTTCTTCCCCGTCCGTTGTGTGCTTCTGTGATATGCGCTATCTGCCCTGTGGTCGGTCTCCTCGGCATGCCTGTGTTGGTCTATTCTTGGACAATGGCTGTATTCACCGGCTTCTGTCGTAGGGCTGTGGTTTCGGAGTTGGAATGGAAGGTCATTCAGTGCTGTCTGCTCTCCCTTGTGTGGGCGGCAGGCTGCCTTTCCACTCTGCGTTGGGCCTTGTGTGTGAATGTTATTCTTGGGCCACCTGTTGTCGGTCCCCGGCTCTTTGGTGTTCCGTTTTATATGTCTTGTTCATATGTGCAGGGTGGTATGGGTGTTTCTGTGTGGTACTGGCGTTCCTCTTCCCGAAGGGGCCCTGCTTCTCCTAGTTGGTGTTGCCGCCGCTGTGTGCTACGCCATGTTTGTTACACTGGGGTGTGTCCTGCTGTTGCGTGTCTTCACTGATATGTGTGCGTCGGTTGTGTGGCGTTGGGTGTTGTCCGTGAATTGGGCGTTGAGGACATGTCTGTGGCCGGCCTGTCACGTGTCATGTGCGTTCGGGGTGGGGCTGATGTGTGTGCTGCTTGGTTGTGTCCCTGTGTCTGTGTGCGACGCATGCATGGCGCTGCGGTTGGCCTCTGCGTTGTGCGCATGTGTGGCGGCGTCATCGGCGCTTTGGGGCCGTGACGGGGTGGTTGGTTCCTAGTCCCAGGTGGTGTGTACACATGTGTTCTGCGATGTTACGATTTGGCCTGTGTGTCATATGTGGATGCGATGGTGGATGTGTAGTGTACACGCGCTGGTGGGGGTTGTCCGCTTTTTCCGCCCTTGCACTGTGTGCGCTGTTTGCGTGCACTTGTTGTGTGTGTGCCTACCTGCGTCTCCGCGGTACGTTGCGTCCTTGGTGGTGCATCAGCAGGAGCATGGGGAGTGCCTGCAGTGCTGGATTCATGCTCGGGGAGCCGCTTCTTCGTTGTCCGTGCTCGGCGTCCGTGTTACCGCTTCGGTTTGTCGTACGGTATCTCTTGGCCGTGGGAGCCGTTTGTTTGCGGCATCGTAATTTATGCGCCGGGCGGGACGTGTTTCGTCGGACGGTGTGTGTCAGTTGGGCTGCGCCGCTACATGTACGGGCGCACTTTGATGGCGGACGGTGTTGCTGGCTTGCCGGCGGTGTTTGGCCTACTTTTCGCATCGTAATTGGGCGGGCGTGTGGACTGCTGCGTGCCGGCGGTAACTGGTGGTTTTTGCATCCGCCAGCACGGCGGTGGTGCTTCCGCCCGCCATCGTAATGAGCCCCTATATTCATAAATACATAGAAACTAACTACTCCAACGATGTTTGCACTGAGAATGTTCATTTTCTTAGTTTTTGTAACTCACATGTTGAGTGATGTTCCTAGCATAGTTTTTAAAGTCTTTGTATCTATCTTTACATAAACTTCATATTTATATTTCAAAAAGACACTGATCAGTTTTTACTACATTGTAAAGTATGTGTTTTCATTATGTACATCCATTGTTAAGGAGTGTGATCGCTCTCACAGGAGGCTTGCGGATGGCTAGCAGGAGACTAGCAACATTGAAGAGTTATAAATGTTGTTCTAATCTATTGTACAGAGTTATTTTTCATGTGGTGAGTTATTATTGAATGCTAATCTTTAAAAAGGGTATCATTACTGTGTGGATATAGTATTAATAATTTTGTTTACTGACTTATGGTTCTCGCGAGACAATCGTGGGAGTCGAACACACAATCCCCTACATGGACTACGAGGGGGCTGTACTTCCTGTCCGGCTCTCATCATCTACTCATGAGATAGTACATTTGGAATTATGTTTATAACAGGGTATTTTTGAAATTTTTAAGAAAATAAAACATAAGAAACATTCTTTATGGTAGAAAAACTGTTGATGTATTGTTGCATTTGAGATATAAAGTCCTCTTTTTTACGTTCTCGCAAGACACCCGCGAGATGCCCAGGAGAGGGAAGACATCCCAAGGAAGGATTGTGATTGGTTCATATGGATGTCTTTATTTAGAAAAGAAAGATTCCTTCCTTGTTGCTTCATTTGGCTATTGGGTTTTGCTGAGCTTACACATTTTAGGCTACCTCCCTGACATTGCTGATTTTCTGCCACCAGAATGTCGTCCTCAGATTCAGATGAACAGCTTAGTGCTTGCTGTGGCAGTTTTTTAAAATGAGGCCAAGTCGGAAAAAAGTATCTGCAAAACATGCCATATGTAAATTATGCAAAAAGGAGTTCTGTAGAGGCAGCCAGAACAAGCTTTACATTTGAGTACCACAGAGATGCGGTGACATTTGAGAGCTATACACCCTCACCGCCTCTCTCTGGCTGAGTTAGCCTGTGCTGCAGAGCTTGATTACTCCTCAGGGGCGTCCACATCTTTTGAACCTGGTAGCACTGTGCCTTCCCAGGTAATCAACGCTCAAGCAGATAACAACCCTGCTTATTTATATAAAGCCCTCTTTTGCTACTTATGTAAGAAGATCATTTTTTCTTCTAAGACAAGCAGGGCTGCACAGGACAAGCTTGTCAAAGATCATAAATGCCAACCTAGGTAGTAGTTTTCTTGAAACATTTTTTTTCTATTTTTTTTCTCTTCTTTATTTTGAAGGTGTTGTTACTGTTGCCTGTTTCTGCAAGTTTCTTGTTTTTGTTGTACCCTTTATTAAAAACAAAGAGTTAAAAATGTTAAAAAACACAAAAAAATACAGTTGTTCAAAAATGTCAATTAAAAAGCTCTTTTCAGAGCTACCTTATACTTTCATAATGTATGTTGTTTGTACTATGTTGCCCTTTTCTTCTTCGTGATGACTCTTCCGAGACACTCGCGAGAGCCACATTGCTCTCATACATATCATGGTTGACACCCAAGAGCCTCTCACGAGAGTCAGGTGCACAGTCCTCGGCGTCCACTGCGAGGGGGCAGTGTTTGTAGCTTTATGCTCTTGAACATCTTGTGAGTGCACACTTTTATAATGGATTTTACATTTAAACTGAACATATCCTGCTTTCAAATACGATCCCTTGAGACTCTCGAAAGATCGTAAAATTACTTTCAGGAGTACAGTATAAGGATAAGCAGCGGAGTTACATGCATTATTATAGAAGAATAGAATGATGGATAATAAAAGTCATAAATTGATAAAATACTATAAAATTATTGATCAAGTCTCTGCATAGTATCAAACTAGAGCAGCAACTTAATAGCAGCAAAATTCCAATTATCATATCAACAGAATTGCAAAAATATGATTATAAGTGAAAAGTCAGACAAAACTACTTGATCATAAGTTTAAAGTGTATCATAACAGCTATCAATATTATTCACTTTCATTGTCAGTTTAATCCCACATGTATCTGCATCTCCTCATCCCTATTAAGGCTGGCTGAAAATTTTGTATGAAGCTCCAAAATGTATCTTGATTCCAGACGCCTCAACTGAGTTACACTATTACCCCTTCTAAAGTTCTTACAAATCCTCTCTATGGCAAAGAACAGAAGCTTTCCTGAGTCACTGTTGTGTTTTTCAGAGAAATGCCTCACAACCAGTTATGTGAAACCCGCATTGCTTATTGCCGTTGATGTTCCAATATACATTTACGTAAAGAAAAGATAGTACTGCCTACATACATGAGAGCACACGGGCAAACCAATAAATAAATTCAATGATCAGTACCACAATTATAAAAGCTACCCATCTTCCTTTTGTGCCCATCCGAGGTAGTATACTCCACGGTATTGGTTATAGTTCTACAGGCCTTACAGTCCCCACACTTAAAAAACCCTATGATGTGGACAGACAGGTATCAGCTTTACGGATCTTTGTTTGGTAGCTGTGTCAACTCATCACTCAGGATCTTACCTTTTCTGTATGGACTGGGCAATATTGCGGGCAACTCCATGCCTATTACTATGTCATTCTGGACAATGGCCCAATGTTTACTGAGCACATACCTTACCTTCCAGGACATGGAATTGGAACATGTACTGAGTCGTACTTTCTGATCTTTCCTATCCAGTTAAAGTTTGGGTAGAGTAGCTGGTCCCTAGTTAGGGACTTAGCTTTCTTGGTGACTATCTAATGCCTTAGATGTATAGCCTCTTGCCTTGAATCTGTTTCTCGTTCGTGAAACCTTTCTCGTAAATTCCTGTTCATGACTGCAAATTTTCTTTAATCTTAGAGTTTCTTCATAAGGTATACTCTCTACCACATTCCTGGGATGTTGGCTCTTAAAGTGCAATGTGCTGTTTCCTGCTGTGCGTTTACGGTGTACGGAAGTATGTATTCTCCCATCCTGCATCTTCAATGTTAAATCAAGAAAAGCCATAGTTACTGTAAATTTCAAATTAAAAGGATTATTACTCAGTTTTGTTACATATTACCAAACTTTCTCGCTGGTGCCATTCCACAACACAAATAAATTGTCTATATAACGGGTCCAAATTAGAATATTCTGTACATATTCCTGGTTGTCAACCGCCCAGGCCACCTGCTTCTCCCACCAGCCCGTCACTAAATTAGCGAAGCTGGGGGCGAAGCAGGTGACCATTGCGGTACCAACCTTTTGTCAATAAAAGACCCCCATCATAGAAAAAAATAATTTCTTTCAAACATGTTCAAATCATATTAATCAAAATGTTGTTGTGATATCAGTCTGGGCTTGTTTTCAAGAAATGTTCGCAAGCATTCACTCCAAATGTATGATTTATACTTGTATAAAGAGAGACTACATCCAGCGTGATCATAATGAACGGGTCTGTCCATATCAAACCATGAATCTTAGAGAGAAAATATCCACTATCTCTGCAATATGCAGGGAGTGTCATCAAAAAGGGGAATAGGAAAGCATCTATATAAATTGCAGTATTCTCTAGAAAGCTTTCATTGGAGGAAACAATAGGTCTATCCAGGGGATTACTCTTATGTACTTTAGGAAATACATAAAAGGATGAAAGTCGAGGATGATCAGACCTTAAAAAAATATAATCATCAATATCTAAAATCCCCCTATCCCTCTATTCTATCAGAATCTCTTGATATATGGGTGCACAGAAATGTTGTACTTCTCAATCGTGATTACCTCATAACATTCTACTTAAGCAGCAATTGTCATGCTGAGATGATTCTGTCTAATAACTCAAGACAGCTTACAATACTTAGTTTGTAGTACATAGAATATTTGCCCGGTTGGAAACTTTTTCTGCAGTACCAAAAACTTGTGTGGAACATAATGAACACAAATCGTCAACTGTCACCTGCACACAGAGTTACTTTACAATACAAAGATTTATAACATGTTCAATACCTTTACACCCCTATGGTGCATTAGGAACACATGCTTTTTGTAATCACATACACACATTAGCTGGACACAAGCTTTACAAAATTAGGATCGAAAAGCGAAATGGTAGTTAGTTGCCACTGTGTAAACTATGAAACAAACTAACACACTCATTGGATGATGTCATCAGTGATATCATAAATGATGTCATAGAACATGTCATGAGTGATGTAATATGTGAGGTCATAAGCAGGGCATAGCAGGGGTGCATGTTATAGTAAGCTCTGCTAACTATAACTGGTGATCTTCCATGTAATTTTTATTTCAAAACATTCACTGCTGTCACTGACAAATTCACTTAACTATAACGTTACTTTAACCTCTTATTTATTCAGTGAGTATATATATATATATACACACACACCTATATACATGTATATTTACTGATAAAAACAAAGGATAAAATAATGTTATAGTTAGGTGAAGTATTCAGAGTGAACATTAAGTTTTTGAACTAAATAAAACCACAGAAATTCACCAGTTATAGTTCGCAGCACTAAGTGTAACTTGCGTCCCCGAAGTGCACTCCTTATGGCCTCACATATGACAACACTCGTGACATGTTCTATGGCATAATTTATATCACTGATAACATTTCAAGTGACATCATTGATGACATCACTGATGATATAATTCAGGCTTTTTGTGTACACACTGCTCTATAAACCGGTATGGCTTTAGAGTTCTAAATGTAAGTATAAAATAATCCAGAAGACTATGAGCCATGATAAATGCCATCACACAAAAAACTCACTTAGTTGTAGAAAGTATGGGTTGTGTATCACATTGACGCTATACCATACACTTCACGGGTAACATAGTTCACATTAACAATCAACCACAGATATATGGGAAACCCTTGATGAATATGGTGTTCAATCTGTAAACACCTGTTCAGAGCAGGTCAAGTTCTAAAAATACTGAACATCACTTCCAAAAACAATGCCCGAGAACAGACAGCTTTTATCTGTATCAAACCCCTGACAGTGACCGAACCTACACTGAAAAATTAATTTGATATAAGCGGAGAAGTGAATACTGTACACAGTATTCACGCTATGGAGAGTGTTTATTACTTACCAGACTGTTTGCAGACAATGAAACTCTCATGACAAATACACTACAGTGTAAGAAAAAGTATCTACTATGTACAATGTCCACTCTATTCAAACTTGTCCAAACAGTGACTATTCACTTAAAAATACCTAGGTCTGAAGGTGCTAAAGATCATAATACCTGCAGCCTTCATACTGTGGTGAAAACTTTACAGGCAGACCATCTTATAAAGCAAAATAAACAAATGTACATAGGATAGTACCTGGTGCACACAGTCTTCTATGTTAAGTAGAAATTGTCATGCTGATTCAATTCTGTTTAATAACTCAAGCTGCTAACAAGACTTAGTTTGTAGCACGTAGAATCATTGCCATGCTGGAAACATTTTCTGCAGTACTAAAAACTTGTGTGAACCATAATTAACACAAGACAACTGTCACATGCACATAGAGTTACTCTTCAATTCAAAGATTTATAGCATGTTCAATAGCTCTGCAGACCTATGATGCACTAGAAGCACATGCGTTTTGTAAACACACACCCATTAGCTGGAAATAGGCTGCACAAAATTAGGTATAAAAAGTATTATGGTAGTTATCGCCACTATGTAAACTATAAAAGAAAAAAAAACACTATATTCATAAATACATAGACACTAGCTACTCCAACGATGTTTGCACTGAGAATGTTCATTTTCTTAGTTTTTGTAACTCACATGTTGAGTGATGTTCCTAGCATAGTTTTTAAAGTCTTTTTATCTATCTTTACATAAGCTTCATATTTATATTTCAAAAAGACACTGATCAATTTTTACTACATTGTAAAGTATGTGTTTTCATTATGTACATCCATTGTTAAGGTGTGTGATCGCTCTCACGGGAGGCTTGCGGATGGCTAGCAGGAGACTAGCAACATTGAAGAGTTATAAATGTTGTTCTAATCTATTGTACAGAGTTATTTTTCATGTGGTGAGTTATTATTGAATGCTAATCTTTAAAAGGGGATCATTACTGCGTGGATATAGTATTAATAATTTTGTTTACTAACTTATGGCTCTCTCAAGACAATCGTGGGAGTCAAACACACAATACCCTACATGGACTACGAGGGGGCTGTACTTCCTGTCCTGCTCTCGTCGTCTACTCACGAGATAGTACATTTGGAATTATGTTTATAACAGGGTATTTTTGTAATTTTTAAGAAAATAAAACATAAGAAGCATTCTTTATGGTAGAAAAACTGTTGATGTATTGTTGCATTTGAGATATAAAGAAAGTCCTCTTTTTTTACGATCTCGCAAGACACCCGCGAGATGCCCAGGAGAGGAAAGACATCCCAAGGAAGGATTGCGATTGGTTCATATGGATGTCTTTATTTGGAAAAGAAAGATTCCTTCCTTGTTGCTTCATTTGGCTATTGGGTTTTGCTGAGGTTACACATTTTAGGCTACCTCCCTGACATTGCTGATTTTCTGCCACCAGAATGTCATCCTCAGATTCAGATGAACAGCCTAGTGCTTGGTGTGGCTGTTTTTAAAATGTAGGAAAAAAGTATCTGCAAAATATGTCATATGTAAATTAGGCAAATAGGAGTTCTGAAGAGGCAGCCAGAACAAGCAATACATTTGAATACCACAGGGATGCGGTGACATTTGAGAGCTATACACCCTCACCGCCTCTCTCTGGCTGAGTTAGCCCGAGCTGCAAAGCTTGATTACTCCTCAGGGGCGTCCACATCTTTTGAACCTGGTAACACTGTGCCTTCCCAGCTACTCAACGCTCAAGCAGATAACAACCCTGCTTATTTATATAAAGCCCTCTTTTGCTGCTTATGTACGAAGATCATTTTTTCTTCTAAGACAAGCAGGGCTGCACAGGACAAGCTTGTCAAAGATCATAAATGCCAACCTAGGTAGTAGTTTTCTTGAAACATTTTTTTTCTAGTTTTTTTCTCCTCTTTATTTTGAAGGAGGCATTGTTACTGTTGCTTATTTCTGCAAGTTTCTTGTTTTTGTTGTACCCTTTATTAAAAACAAAATTAAAAAACACAAAAAATACAGTTGTTCAAAAATGTCAATTAAAAAAGCTCTTTTCAGAGCTACCTTATACTTTCATAAAGTATGTTGTTTGTACTATGCTGCCCTTTTCTTCTTCGTAATGACTCTTACGAGACACTCGTGAGAGCCACATTGCTCTCATACATAGCATGGTTGACACCCACGAGCCTCTCACAAGAGTCAGGTGCACAGTCTTCCTCGTCCACTGTGAGGGGGCAGTGTTTGTAGCTTTATGCTCTTGAACGTCTTGTGAGAGCATACTTTTATAATGGAATTTACATTTAAACTAAACATATCCTGTTTTAAATACAATTCCTTGAGACTCTCGAAAGATCGTAAAATAACTTTAGGGGAAGAATTTATATTTTCCTTCATTACAATACTTATCCCTTATAATCCCCACTACTAGACTATGGAGACAGACTGGCCTCTCCATTGACACCTTGCATTTGACACTGTGAACCACTCTACTCTGCTTCGTAGGCTAGAAGGAATGGGAATACAAGGCACAGGCTTGTCGTGGCTAAGATCTTTCCTGCACACATTTAAGGTGCATTCACATCAATAGAGGTCTAAACCACACCATCTAGGTGTGGTAGTGCCACAGGGTTCTACCAGTAGCCCACTTCTTTTTAATCTGTATGTAAGACCTCTTGCAGAAATTGTGGAATGTCATGGGCTCATACTTTTCTCGTACAGCGATGACCCCCAAATTGTGGTATCCTTATCCACAAAGGATAACCGCAATGCAGAAGCCCTCAATATTTGTCAACTTTCAGCATGGATGAACATCAACTTGCTGAAACTTAATGGGGACAAGATGGAGATTCTGCTAGTGGGCAATCACCCCCACATTTAGTGTTCTCATCTCTGGCCATACAACTTGGTGCTGGAAAGTGGATTATTAGTAGTGGAAAATATACATCTGCCACTGGCAATAATACTACTAACACCATATAGGGCTCAGAATAGGTCTTAGAAAATTATTCCCATTCTCAACCCTTGGTAGTTTGGCTGCAAGCAGCCAGGGTTAACTTCAAAGACCGGTATGTGAAGCATTTAAAAACACCAAATCAGTAAATAATTAAGACACAATAAAAATCCAACACCAATTTATAAAAATAGGACATCCTTTTATCGTTACAATGACATAAAAATGAAAAATATCCAATGTAGGGAACCGGAGATATGATTTTTGAAAGATTTAGCACTACATAGCACATAGAAACCTCTAGCGCCTATTGGGACATCTGGTCGCGCTAGTCAAAGTCAAAGTTTCAGGCCAAGCACGATGGAGCAACTCAAAATTCTCCTTAATAGTTTTTAAAATACTGAGAAGTTACTGATCGTAATATCCAACCACAATGTTCTGTAACTTAAGATTTATTCAGTGAATTATTTTGCCTTTTACCGATATTCTCTTTGAAAGCGAGCACTCGAACTCTAACTTTTGGACATGGGGCACTGACGCACAACAGCCTGTCTGAGTACCAGTTAGGCACAATTTTAGCCCACCCAATAGAAGGGATTGACAACAGGGCAACATGGCAACTCCCTCAATGCTCTCTTTTCGCCTCTAGGACACACTTGGACCTGCTTTGACGTGCCCATTGGGCAAAGAACAAAGCTGTGTCCTTTGACCACACCATTCTGACAGTCTCTCCTTCCTTCAGTATGCACTCAACACGGAACATTGGTCACGTCCTCAGCGTCCAATAGACACGCTTGTGCTCAATGGGCTTTGCCATTTGCTGTGCCCAGAAGGTACTATCAGAGGTCAAAGCTTTCATTTTTCGATCGCAACACTAACGTCTCTTCAGCGGAGACAAATAGTTTGCATTTTTCTTTAGCACAGCCGTTCTGTAGCAGTGTGGCATAAGGAAGCATTTCTATAATCCAGCCACCACGAGCTCAAATTATATTAATGGCTAAATACTTATTCTGATGCAGCAATGAACAGCGCACTATTACTATCTTTTCCTACTACCATGGCTTCGGAAGCACAAGCATAGCTTGGGTGGCACAGAATCAGGCCTTCGCAAGTACCGACAACTTGTAACAAGGAAAGCACACCAGCAAGGGGAATTGTAAGAGGGTCCGGCAAAAGGAGCAGAATCTAAACGAGTCAAATAAGTCAACTCTGATAAAGCGCGAAGGAAAAAAAAAAACAGCAGTGAATAAACGACGGAAATAACTTGGTACAGAAAGGAAAAAAGTAAAGCGTAAAGCAGACAGGAGATACAAGTCAGTCAGAACCGCCACAGAGAGGAGGAATGGAAGAAGTGACGATGCACAAAAGAGAAACAAATTAAAGAAACTAAAAAACGAAAGGCACAAAAAGGGGTGAAAAGACGGTACATGTCAAAGTGACAGGGCTGATCAAGGGAGAATACTGCAACAGACACTTAGGGGCCCATTATGATAACGGGCGGATCGCCACCGCCCGTATGGCGGTGGCGATCCGCCCGCTATTTTCCTCCGCCCGCCACACATTTACCCCCCGCCATATTACTATGGCGGGGGGGACCCCGGCGGACGGAAAGACCGTCCGCCGCTTTTCCGCCGGTCGACTCGTCGACCGGCAGAAAAGGGGCATTATATGGTGGCGATGTCTGCAAGACACCGCCATCCATATTATGATGCTGGCGGAGGTGTGCCTTGGAAAGGCATACAGTAATTGCTATTGGGGGCCCGTTGCAGGCCCCCGGAGTGTTGGGGGGGTGGGGGGTGCACATGGGGGGTACCTATGGTACCCCCCTGCATTTCAATGTACAACGTGGCAGGCACCGCGCAGTGCCTGTCACGTTGTGCATTGAAAGCACAACTTGCATTTTGGCATTGCGGTGGGCGGTGCTTTCAGCACCGCCCGCCGCAATGTCAGGAATGCGTGGATGCGCCCGCCAGTGTGGCAGGCGCATCCTAATGGCATGTGCTGGGACCGCCGCATGCATTGCGGGCGGTCCCATTTCCCGGGGGTATGGCGGGCGGACAAAGTCCGCCCGCCATGCTAATGACCCCCTTAGTTTGGGACACTTATAATCCATTTTGAGTTCACCTGCTGTAATAAAATACATGTCGCTTTTCACTCAAAGGTCGCTGACGCCCCATTTTAATCAAAGTGAAGTTTAAATTAAGCTAACTTCAAATGCTCTGAAAGAAAGTAGGAGGGCAAAGCTAGGGGGATGCACAAATGGGAAAGAAAGACTACAGAATTTTTAATTAACATTATTTTGACGAGTATTTATTATCTGTTTATTCCAGATCACCCCTGGATGGTTTGAAATTGACATTTTCCTACCAGATGCTACATATAGAACATCACATTACATGGCACTGTAAGGAATCATTAAGGCAACAAGTAAGCCACCACGCAACAAAAAGAAAAAGTTTGTAATCCACATTGGCAGATCCTGTGTTTTTCAAACTAAACCAAGACTTATATGCAATGGGTCGTCTCACATCAACGGCCAAGGTCTTATGGTGCAATTACAATGGATTCCATTAAAGGCTTAGCAAGTTATAATATATATATTTTTTGAGGGAAAGTAGTATAGCTTATTTATTATAGTAATTCCTGCATTCAAAGTTCGTATGTCCCATTCAGTTCTAGTCCTGAAATATTCAATCTCATTGACTGTCAAGAATGAAACCTTAACACAAGCTGTCTTTCTCTGCCTTGAAGATGAACATGGGTTGCTTGCTGGAGTGTTACTCTCAGGCACATTTTTTTCTCTAGCTCCTTGGCCTTCAATTTCTTTTCCTTTGTTTTCTTTGACCTCTTCCCCGGCTCCCAGATTCATGCTTCAGAATACCAAGTTCAAGGGCTGCAGGATATGCAACGCATCAATCTCCGCATCACACACTGCATCTAGTACTTGAGACACGACCACCTACTCCCACAATTCTAAAACGTTCCAGAAGTCATACCTTCCCTGCCAGCATCTCATAGTAACATGCCCGTTACCATCAATACAAGACTTTCGTAGGGATAACTAAGGAAGTTTTCACCACTCACAAAAAGTTATTCAGTAAACACAGTAGCATTCGTAATCGAATAGAAATGATTTATTACTGGTTGTTCGCTTTAGTTTCTCTTGCAACATCAGAACTTTGAATATTTTAAAATTGTAATTAGCTTAGATCTTCAGCCTCACAAAGAGGAGGTACAGGGGTTTCTAACCTAATCGCATTGAAAGGCAGGGCAACCATTCACCATATATTGTGTGACATCAGTTTCAGAAGCCCGCCGGTCTAGACGACAAGGGGTCAATTCCAATAAGATACTGACACGATCACTGACAATAACGGAAGATACCACAATGGACATGTGGCATCACAGGAAACAACTGTTTCCTTTTCCTCAGGGTGACCTTATCTAGATTAATATGCATTGATATAGAGAGCAATCAAGGGGCAAAGACATGAATCAAGGAATTTGCTACGTAATTTGATCACAGACAAGAACTTTATAAAATGGGTGCCATGAATCTCGAGACCTTGGGGTGTACATTTCCAAAAGTAGTACTGTGATCAAGAGTGCTAGATTCATAAATGTCTCTTCCGTTAAGGATCTCTTCTACAACATGGCAGAAGGACCATTTGTCAGTTGATAGGAATACTGTATTCTTAGCACAATCGCCAAATGATGTCCCTGCTTTTAAACTCACAAAAATCATAACCTGAAGACCTTTATCTTAGAGTAGTTCAAGGAAACGTCAGTGTCTTAATTTCACAAACCCTACTGCTTGCAACTAATTTTGGAAGAAAGAAACGACAGAAGAGAGACTGTCTGATTAAACTGAATGTATGTCATAACAATGAAGGGAAATCCAGGACTCGTTTTCAAGACACAAGCATCCCTAAAAGAACAATATCTCGTAAAATATATATCTCACCGATTCAGACTTCAGCTTGCCGATTTGAACTTAATTCCGCGGTCTTAAAATAAAGAGGCAAGGATAAAATACAACGCATAAAAGTTTGAGTCATCACTGGACTTTCCACAGTAAGTTTGCACTGTCAAATTGAACTTTCAGTTACAAATGACAGTGGCATTGTGAAATAATAAATATTTTGACCACAAGTGAGAATTATTTTCCACCAGACATCACTTTAATCAGAGCTCAGTGTTCACAAAAATATATCAGATTGTAGTACTTCCATAATTCCTATAAATATTGACACAGCTTGTTAGAAATGGGGGTCTCTAGTTGGCAGAGGTAGGTACCTTTGTCCAAATAAGTCCATAAGTCCATAAGTAAGGATCAAAATGGCCACGGGGAAGGAGCCCTAAGACCGAGCTCCCGGGTACTGGGATCACCTCTGCAGTGACAATCCCTGCTGCCCCCCCACACCCCCCACGAAAACGAGGACTCACCGGAACATAACCCAAGGGGGGCAAGCCAGAATCGCATTGTTCCATCTTCAGGAAACGACGATCCGCGCCCCGATCCCTCCAGGACTGCAACGGATGCCTCAGAGGTGATCGGCTCAGCGGACCACACACGATTCCAGGACAGCCCCGCATTGGACCCGCGAGAGTCCCGACAACCAGGACCCAGGACCGAAGAAAAAACAGCAGGCACTGAACTAACGACGAACATCGCTGCAAAATCGCCATTGCCTGACCATATGATGGCTGCCCTTGGCACGAAACTCTCTCCGAGGAGCAAACTGCGCTGGTGAGTCACCGACCAATCCCAAAGGAAGTGATCTCTCCACCGCAACAATTTCGCTCTGTCCCGCCGGTCACAGAAATGAAGTGACGTGGGCCCCTGCATCAATCGGGACTGCCGTTCTGCACTCTGTTTGCCCTCATGTCCTGACCCTATGATGGCCGCCCAGGGTTAACCCCCGGAAAACTGCACCGGTGAGTTACCGACCACCCCAAAAAAAATGGTCTGATCACCGCAACAACTCGCCCCGACCCGCTGGTCACAGAAACGAAGTGGCACGGCACCTGCATCAACGCGATTACCGTTCTTTGCTCTCTATTTGCCACATTGCCTGACTTCATGATGGCCGCCCAGGGTTAGCTCCCGGTAAACTGCACCGGTGAGTGACCGACCAACCCTAAAGCAGTGGTCTGATCACCACAACAATTCGCCCTGACCCGTTGGTCACAGAAATGAAATGACGCGGGCCCGCATCAACGCGACTACCGTGTTGCACTTTATTTGCCTTCATTGCCTGACCTATGATGCCCGACCGGATGATGGTTGCCCAGGAGTTACCCCCAGTAAAACTGCACCAGTAAGTTACCGACCAACCCAAAAGTAATGGTCTGATCACCGCAACAACTCGCCCCGACCCGCCGGTCACAGAACTGAAGTGACGCGGGCCTTGCATCAAAACGACTACCGTTTTGCTCTCCATTTGCCTTCATTGCCTGACCCCAGGATGGCCGCCCAGGGTTAACTCCTGGAAAACTGCGCCAGTGAGTTACCAATCAATCCCAAAATAAACGATCTGACCACCGCAACAATTTGCCCTGATCCGCCGGTCACAGAAACGAAGTGACGCGGGCCCGCATCAATGTGACTGCCGTTCTGCACCTTATTTGCCAGCATTGCCTGACCTTATGATGGCCACCCAGGGTCAACTCCCGGTAACCTCCTGGACGAATATGCTGCACCAGTGGGAAAAAAGAAACTACTCAAGATAAGCGGTCTTCCGCCAGTCTCGGCAACTAAGAGACGCCGGCCCAACATAACCACCATTGTCATCAGCCCTACTGCCTGACCTCATGATGGCCGCCCTTGGCCTCCCCACGAAACTCTCCCGGTTCCCTAAACTGTGCCGATGAGCACAGGAAAACCCAAAAGAAGTGGTCTCCTCCAGAAACCTCAACAACAATCCGCCACGACCCACCGGTCACGGCAATCAAGGAGACACGTCCCCGCTGATAAAAAACCGGATGCCTGACCCTTAAAGGGCGGCTCATTGATTTAAGCGGATCACTGCCCTCTACCCCACTCACTACCTCCACCGACCTCAACGTCCCTCTGAGCAGGGCAATAGCCAAACACAGCACGGACCCCTAAATACAGAATGCTCACCACACTCCACCCCCGTTCACCTCAGGATACCTGTCCCCAAGATGGTGGCTCCCGGCCATACTTAACCTACACCATCGGATAAAGCCCCTGACTGCCCCCTTGGAAACGTAACTAACCGATCCCAAAGGGAACTAGCCCCCCGCCCAACTAGGACAAAATGCCATCTGCCACGCCAACCTACACCAGCCCTTCCACACCGAACTACTTAAAACCGCACGGCCCGAACTCCTTCTCGATCAGTTCCCCCCTAACCTCTCACCCAAAGCGAAAAAAAACTTTAAACACAAACTGATCAGACAACACCCAGAATCACTATTCGCGGACATCTATCACTGCTCCTCCAAAGGCCAGATAAAAATGGATCTCATTTTCCACACAGAAAGACCTGAAAAATGGAACTCCATCCTCAGATCACAGCTCCACATTTCCAAAACAATTAACACTCCTCATAGCTGCAAACTGACAATCTCAATCCCTAACCGCCCGATGCGGAATGGGAACACCTCTGTGACCATCTACTCCAACGGCACTGTCCTGATCCAAGCCAACAATGACAACCTAGAGGCATTTGACTCCCTCTTCCCCTCACTTCGGATTGCCCCCTCTCACGCACATCTCCCCCGCCCGACCCACTCCCTCTCCCCGGACAGCCGGACCCTCCAGCAGAGCTCACTAACCATTCCTGCGCCCCTTGCCAACAATGCCAGCTTTTCCCCACGAGACACCACCCGCACCTCTGTCCTCAAAAACAAGTCTCCCTGACTCCCCTCCGACTGTCACCACTACCCTCCCCCGCTTATAACGTCCCCAACAAGCAACAAACAACCTCAACACACAGTCAACGACTCCCAACTACCTCTCTATACCCATAGGCAAAAGGACGCAGAATCCACAACACGACCCTCCACACCCCATGCCCACGGCCCCGCTCAGAGCCTACACTGACAGCACAATCACAAGAAGGCAACATAGCAACGTCTGGTTCTCCCCTTCTCGGGACGACCCCACCCAGAACACCCCCACCCCCGAAGAGACAGTGCAGCGTCTCACCCTGCTGGAAAGCCAGCTAGAAACTATAATCCATGGCTTTAACGAAATCCTAACTAACCTCGCCATGCTCCGAATACCTACCCAACACCCCCACCGGACTCCCACCTTCTCTAGCCCCACACACCAAAGGCCTCCCAAGGCTCCCCACCCTAGATGGATCTTAACCCCCCTCTCAAATCAGATACAGAGACCCAAAAGAACAAGAGATGCATTGTCCTCGAGTGAAGCGGCGGCTCTTGCCTCCTCGTACGACACCCCATCTATTGTCACCCCACAATCCAAGATTCAGGTGATTACCGGATTCAGAAGAGACCACTCCCTTCCGAAATCCCCAAGACCCCCCGCCTCCCGCACTAACATCCCCAGGGCCCCCCTAATGAAGAAACCCAAAAAAGAGGCGTCCTCCACCAACTGCATGCTCATAAACTGCAGATTAGCCACCAAACATGCAACCGAGCTAGCAGAATCCATCCTCACCCATGACATAGACATAGCTTTCATCACCGAGACATGGCTAAATGATTTCTCTTCCCCAATCATGGATACACTTGTGCCCCCAGGCTTTGCAATCATTAACAAGGATCGAAAAGACCAAAGAGGAGGGGGTATAGCAATCATTCACAAGAACAACATCTCAGTGACGGGAATCGACACCTTTAACTACAACACCTTTGAATGTTTAACTGCCAACATTAACACAAGCGACAACAAAACACTACTCTGCCATCTCCTATATCATCCCCCAGGCAACACCACCGCATTCAGTGAACACTTGTCCGACTTGATTGCTCATTGCTCACTGCGAGACGCTAACAACCTAATTCTTGGCGACCTCAACCTACACTGGAATGAAGAAAACAACTCTCTAATCCAAAACCTGAATGATCTGCTACACAGCAACAACCTTACTCAACACTGCTCAGAGGAAACCCATAACAGAGGAGCAATCTTAGATGCCATTGTTGCCCAACGTGACACAGTCACGATCGACCACATCCTGCCCATTGACTGGTCCGACCACCACTTAATCCTATTCCACATCATCCAACCGATTCTATACCAACCCCCCACGCAAGACCCCCCCCCCAAATGGACGAGAAATCTAACTCAGATCACCCTGGCGGACCTAGAGGAAAGGGTAAGATCTCTCCTTCCTATCTCCACGGATGATCTCTCCACAACAGAACTCACCTCTCATTACAACACAACTATGACGTCCATTCTAGACCAATTAGCCCCCCTGAAACTAAAAAAAACCAGGAACATTCCATCCAGATCCTGGTTCAACACGGACATTAACTCCGAAAGAAGACAACTAAGAGCTACAGAAAGACTATGGAGGAACAACCCTTCCACTAGCCTCCTCGAACAACTCAAAGCAGCTCGAAGGAATTACAAAAAACACATCAACAACGAAAAAACCACTTTCTTCTGCACCGCTCTGGACAACGCAAAAAACAGGCCCAAAGAACTCTTCAACATCATCAGGCAACAAACTTCCAAGCCCCCAGCAACCTCAGTTCGGGCCTCCAAAGACCTGTGCGACAACTTCGCTAACTTCTTCAATGACAAAATCACCAAGATTGAGCTCTCACTGGATATCAACCTCAATCCCACCTACAAAAGTCCGTCACCTGAGACCGAAGACAGCACACGCAAGCACCCCACGAAATCCTGGAAATCCTTCAACCCCATTCCGGAAGCCGAGATTCTCAAATTGATCTCCACTTCCAAACCCTCATCTCACGTCCTAGATCCTATACCCACCCAATTGACCAAAAAGCTGAAACTCTACCTAGCCCCGTTCTGGTGCAAGATCATAAACAGCTCCTTGAGAACCGGAGTCATACCAGACTGCCTCAAAGTCGGCCAAGTCACGCCATTATTGAAAAAACCAGGCCTCGACACCAACGATCTGAACAACTTCAGACCCGTCTCAAATCTCCCCCTCCTATCCAAAATCCTCGAAAGGTGCGTTTTCCTACAACTGACTCAGCACATGGACAGCATCAACCTTCTATATCCTCACCAATCGGACTTCAGAAAAGGCCACAGCATCGAGACCGCGATCCTTAACGTCGTGGACGACATCCACAAGTCACTTCATACAGACCAATGGTGTCTACTCATTCTCCTGGACCTATCGGGAGCCTTTGACACGGTTGATCACAACCTACTCATTAAGGTTCTTCAAGAAAGGGTAGGTGTAGATGAGGTGGTCTTACACTGGTTCTCCTCCTTCTTACACAACCGCTCCCAAAGAATAAAAATCAAAAACTTTACGTCCGACCCACACCCAGTCAGCAGGGGTGTCCCGCAAGGTTCAGTGCTCTCCCCTCAACTGTTCAACATCTACATGGAACCCCTCACCACCATACTCAAAAAAGCCAACATCCCCTTCCACCTATATGCAGATGACACCCAGATCTATCTGGAAACCTCCTCCATTGATGACATTCAGAGACTCAACGACACTCTAAGAGAAGTCCAACATTGGCTATCAATAAACCACCTAAAACTCAACCAAGACAAAACAGAAATCCTCCTCATTTCCAACAAAGAAGAGAACCCTTAAATCGTAGAATGGCTAAAAGCAATTGATGTTCTCAACGGTAATCTCACCCTGGCTAACTCTGTAAAATCATTAGGAATCACCCTAGACACAAAACTTGACATGGCCAAACACATTAAGAACTCCGCAAAGAGGGCCTTCCTCAACTTGAAGCTACTCAACAAAATAAAACCCTTCATCCCACCCAAGGACCTCAAACAAGCCACTCAATCACTGGTGCTGTCTAGACTCTATTATGGGAATGCAGTCCTCACTGGTACACCAAAATCCCACCTAGCCCCCTCAAAATAACTTTCAATGCAGCAGACAGAATGGTCACCGGAGTTAAGAAATATGATCACATCTCACCCGCACTCGGAGAACTAAAATGGCTCCCAGTCGAAATGCGTGCCAGCTTCAGAACTGCCTGCCTCACGCATAAAGCCCTCCACACAGGGAAAACCGACTACCTGGCCTCCAAACTCAAGAAGGCCGGTCAGACAAGGAACCTCAGGAGCTCCAACACCCTACTACTCATCCCTATGAAAACACACAAACAAAAAAACGCGGCCCGTTCCTTTGCTGGAAACGCGCCCAAAATCTGGAACTCCATCCCAGCCGATATCAGGACTATCCCCTCCTTTGTAAAATTCAAAAAACACCTAAAAGACCTTCCTCAACCGTTCCCTCTCGAACCGATAGCCGCCGCCGAAGAGCACAAGCCTGCACACTGCAGCACCCTGACACTGTGTCATGAAGTCCTACCTCCTCCCCTCTCCCTGACCCCTGCCACGCTCCCTCCTCCCTGAAGGAGGTTCAGCCCAAGACAACGTGCACTCAACGAGGTTATCTCAGGACTTCCTTACCTTAATGTTGCACAGCACGCTGGGACTTCCGAACCAATATTTATACTACTGCTTTATTGTGTGACTCTCGCATTAGAACTGTTGTAAAGCGCTCCGATACCCTCGGGTCTGGCCAGCGCTATATAAAACTCCTTAATAAAATAATAATAAAAATAAAATAAATGGGGACCCTTGCTTCTAGTCAGGGTAAGAGGGATACACACTTTAGATAACCCCTGCTCACTCCCTTGGTAGCTTGGCACGAGCAGACAGGCTTATCCCAAAGGCAATGTGTAAAGTATTTGTACTAACACTCACAGTAACACAGTGAAAACACCACAAAAGGACACCACACCAGTTTAGAAAAGTAAAATATCTTTATCTAAACTAAACAAGACCAAAACGACAAAAATCCAACATGCACAGTTAAAAATATGACTTTCAAAAGGTTTCAAGAACTTGTACCATAGAAAACTATGGATGTGTGACTTTTCACTAAAGTACCTGTAAATGCGTCAAAGTTCCAAAGCCAAACAGCCGCAGTCGGAAAACAAAGAGATGCGACACTCCTGAGACCTTGGGGAGGCGATGCGACAGTTCTGCGATATGCAGAGGACGTGTTGCGTTGAGTCCGGTCTGTATGGGGAGTGATGCGTCGATTCTTCGTGACGGTTCCGGTTTGCAGGTGATGCGTCGGGAAAGCGTGCCGCACAGGTACGATGCGTGGAAATCCGGGATGAGTCGGCGATCGATGTGGCGGCGTCGAGCGGCGCTGCTTCGGTCATCTTCAGCCGCGATCCCTCAATGCGTCAATTCTTGCAGCGGTGATAGGCACTGTGACGGTTTTCGCAGCGGCACCCCGATGCGTGGAAATTCTTCTCGCGCTGTGGAGATGTGTCGAGAAAACAGCCGCAAAAAGAGCGATGCGTCGATTTTAGCAGTTCTTCACGTTTCTTCTTTCCTCCAGCTCCCAAACAGCAGCAACAACCTCCAGAGGCCCAAAACTGGCACAGGCACCTCAAGGCAGGTCAGAACTCACAACAGCAGAGTTCAGGGGAGCTGGGGGTGAAGTCTTTGTGTCCCTGAGACTTCAGAACAGGAGGCCAGCTTACTTCAGGCCCTTGGAGATCTTCTTCAAGCAGGGGACACAGCACACAGCAAAGTCCTTCTCCTTTCTTTGGTAGAAACAGCAACGGCAGGCCAACCCCAGACACACAGCAATGGCAGTACTTCTCCTCAGTTTCTCCAGCTCTTCTCCTTGGCAAAGGTTCCTCTTGAATTCCAGGAATGATCTAAAATCTGGGGCTTTAGGTCTAATACTTATACCCCAAAATGTATTTGTTCTCTTTGTGCAAGGGGCTCTGAGCCCAGTTCAAACCAGTTTTGGGGGGCACTCTGCAAGTGCACAACAACATCCTTTGTCAGTGTGAGCCTTGGCTCCAGACACACCACAGGGGGCGGAGCCAGCATTGTGGCAGGCAGGCACAGCCCTATTCAGGTACAGGTGCTACTCCTCCCACCACTCCAAATGCAGACCAGGCCTATTCAGCCTAGTGCTGACTCATCCACACTCCTGGAACCACTGCACCTCCTCAGCCCCTGTCACTCCAAAGCCAGACAGTCAATCCACAAACAGGCAGAGGCACACAGGATGGTTGAACAAGAAAATAGCCACTTTCTAAAAGTGGTATTTTCAACACACACAATTTAAAAACCATCTTTACTAAAAGATGTTATTAAATCCTGAGTTCAGGGATACCTACCAAATTCCATTTTTCCATCTTATCCCTATGGGAAGATATGCTTGTAAAATGTTACAAAGCATTCCCCATTCTGTCCTATGGGACAAGATAGCCTTTCAATAGTGAAAAACGAAATTGGCAGTATTTCACTATCAGGACATGTTACACACACCAGTACATGTCCTACCTTTCACATACACTGCACCCTGCCCAGGGGGGTACCATGGGCCTACCATAGGGGTGTCTTATGTGTAAGAAAAGGGAAGGGTAGGGCCTGGCAAGTGGGTGCACTTGCCAAGTCGACATGGCAGTTAAACTACACACAGGCACTGCGGTTGCAGGCCTGAGACCTCTTTTCAGGGCTACTCATGTGGGTGGCACAATTAGTGCTGCAAGCCCACTAGTAGCATTTGATTTACCAGCCCTGGCACATTCAGTGCACTTTACTAGGGACCTACTGGTAAAACAAAAATGCCAATCAGGGAGAACCAATCACAATATCAATTTACACAGAGAGCATATACACTTTAGCATTAATCAGCAGTGGTTAAGTGCCCAGAGCCCTATAGCCAACAACAGGTCAGGAAAAAAATAGGAGGGAGAAGCAAAAAGTTTGAGGATAACCCTGCACAAAGGGCCATTTCCAACACAGCTCTATACCAAAGTCGAGAGGAGAAAAAAGCAATCTGGTCAACCCGCCCACAAAGTCAATGAAAAATCTAAGACACTGCGAGGGCTACTACAGGATGTGTCTTAAGTCACATCGCTACTGGTGCTAAATCCTAAATTGGTGCTGCAACACACCCTATAGAGGGACTATTAAAATCTAGAGATGCCTTAATCACAAACTCCTATGGTATGTACAAACATTATTCTCCTCATTCTGCAAAACAAACGAATATTTAGGATGCATCACGTGCCAATGTCACATCTCTGTCCACTGTGGCACTAAACGACTACATAACTGTAGTAGGCCAAGCAGACATGGGAAGTGGATCACAATCAGTTTACAGGCTGGAAGCAGTGGGATAAGCTCTGAAATAATGGGTACCCTTCCCACAGGTGGAAAGACCTTTCCTATCAGCTTCCAGAGCACTGCACCAATTAACTGGATCATTCTATAGATCCTAAACAGAATTTTCCATGTTTATCGAGAACCAAAGTTAGAATAATATCATCAAATTGTAGGTGTATAATATGTGAGGAAGAAGCCTTCTAAAGTCAATTGTCAAGGAACAGTTATGCAAGAACATTGTATCCAGAAACAAGCAATTATTGCCATAACCTTGGTAAAATCTTTTGGTGCCAAGGGAATGTCTAATAGGAAGACTCTCAGAAATTATAGGTACATCCTGTGCCATTTTCTGACAGAAATATGGACCTTAAAGGTTTGGGGACACCAACAAATCTTACAGTTCCATGGTGCGAAGCACTTTATTTTCCAAAATATTTGTTTAAGGAATCTGGTTCTGGTATTGGCTAATTCCTCCCACTTTCTTCTTAATCAGTAAATATCTTGATTATCCTCAACCTCTGACTGACAGTGGAACTCTTTATTGTACCCTTTCAGAAGAGTATTTTCAAGTAATTCATGAAAATACATATGGAAATGGTTAGGAAAAGAGGGTACTAGGTTTGGTCTTTGGAGACTGGAATTGAATTACTGCTATGTATTATCAGTACAACCCATTTAGTCTAAGGTAATTGTCTCCCTTTTTCCTGAAATCTCATCCTTGCATTCTACTAAGTAGTTTACATACCTGTTGCTTAACTTAGAGACGTTTTTAAAGTCGTTGGGATGAGGGATGATGACTGCTTTGTCACGTGGTTACATTAGGCCCGAATAGAAAGGCCATTTTACATGCTCACGTCCTTAAGTTGCCTTCTCTCCTTAAACACAGACATTTGACACACATACATTTGCGTGCCAATACACAATGTCCTTCGAACTCTGCTTTGCTTACACTTACACCTCGTAGGCACATGATCAAATACCTTGACCAGTCTGTGCAAAGTTCATCACGCAAAATGTTATTTGTTTTGCCCATTTGACGACAGAGCTATCACAATAGAATATACAATAGGCGCCTGACTGGGGCTTCGGCATGGTAATATGGATGATGCTATTATATATACATCAATCCGTTCTTTAGACAGAGGAGCATTTCGCTGGCCCTGAGAGGTCACCCCCATGCCAGAATTCAAGCTCAGCTGATTCCGGTTTACATCATGCGAGGGATGCTGCCCAGCTCTCCAAAGAGATGGGAAGCGTGAAGACACATACTCAGAGGTAACGAGGAGTTAGATCACCCTACAGGGATTTTGCAGATTCACTCACCATGGACATGATAGTTTAGGATGTGCTAGGTAGGAGGACCATATATTACAGTACATGTATGCAAGCATATATTCTCTGTAATAAGCAAAATGGTTGAACTGATTATCTTTTTCAGGTCGAGCCTAGACAGCGCAGCTGCAAGATGATCTGTTGTATGTACTTTGTGGGGTCTGACCCATCCCACCGGTTTGGATTGGCTTATGTCTGTCATTCCAATATCATAGCCTGCAATTGGCTAATGGTCGGTGCACGCCCCACCTTTTTCTTGAAAGTTAGCTCCCATGGAGTATTGGCTCTGGAACGAGTAGCCCCGCGCACGCTGCTTGCGTGCCTCTATATTCTTGATTGTTTCTGCGAGAATGCACTTTTGGTGCGCTGACACCAATCAACTCGCTTCAGACGCACAGCGCCTGCCCCAGCCCCATGGAGTATTAACACAGCAGCAAGCAGCGATGCACACGCTACTTGTGCCTTTATCTTGTTGTCCTTCTACTCAGGTTGTTGGCTGTCGTACATGTGCATTCAGGTTTAGTGTGCGTCTGCAATAGGTCTGTTTGGGTCAAGTTTGCATTAAAAAAACTGCAAAATATTATATTTGGGGGGCACCTGTCATGCCATGGCCCACTCTCGCCCCTCTCTGGCCTCTTCACATTCCTTCCCACTAAATGCCGGGAGCACTGCTGGTGCTGTGGAAGTGGCATACCAGTCTCCTTTCCTCCTGCAGTAGTGTCAGACTGCCACTAGGGGATGTTCAGGGCTCACTGCACCCGTCCCGGCTTTACTTTGCAGACCTCCGGCCTGCTACATTCAGAGGCGGGCCGCTCTTACATGGGCTCAGCAGGTAGGAGGGGCTGAGGTTTCGGACCTGTGAGGTTGGGTAGACATCGGGTGTCAGCCGTTCTGCTATGGGGCTTAAGTATGGGCCTCCTGCCCAACCCGGTCTCACCTGCCCTTTTACAGTCCTCTGTGACACTGCAGTTTAGCACAGCGGGGCTTCTCCCACTCCTCGGCGGACCGGTGCCTGGCATCTCCATGGGCTGTCTTGTGAGGCCTTCCTTCCCCCTTGAGGGTCTCACTAGAGGTTGCGTCTGCCCCACTCACTGCCTAGTCACATCGCTCTTCACAGGGGCATGTCCAGAGCCCTCAGTGCGACCCTGGGCAGCATGTGCGCTACCAGGTTGGAATCATGGTGTCGGGGTACGGTGGGCTCAGCGGCCCTCTTCACCAGTGTAATGCTGTGGGTCGAAAGCCCACATGCTGAATTGGTCATATGTACCATAGGTGAGCTCTTATGCTCAAAAGTTAAATGTGCTGAGTGCAGGGGAATTACGCTCTGCCCACTCCTTGGAAGAATGCGCTGTGCCATACTGCAGAACTCAGAAGAGCGTGTTCAGTGGCTGAGGCACTTGTTGTGGACCCCCAGGGTTGATCCACCCACAAGGGTATTATTTCAGCCTGTATTCATTCAGAGATTTTGCGTAAGACCACACATCACTGCACTGCAGCAGAGCAAAAAGCCAACTAGTGCCCTGTTCAGCCGCTGCTTTTAGCGGGGCAGATGGGCTCCGTGTGGACACGCATGGTTGCTTCCAAATGTTATGTTAGGAAATTTGTAAAGCGCTTGATTGCCCAACGGGCGTCTTGGCGCTAGCTGAAGTGAAAGTGCAACCCTATAAAACAGGATCAGCAGCTGATGCACCTGACATAGGCTGTAATTTGATTATTACATGAGAAGATACTAACATTATTTGGTGACCAATTACAGAAAGTACAAAAATAAACGTACCAACTTCAGATATGAACATGAAAGTTTCTACAGGAATTTGACTTCGACAGCAAGGTGTGTTTAAAAACATCATGGGGTCGGGTTAGTGATATTTAATAACAGTTGAGAGTTTGAAGATCGATTAAGACTCGAATTGCTTGCCAATGTTCCAAGCAGCACTGTCTGGGTCCACCCTCGGGACCCGAACGCCTTTCAAATTCTCTTTCCGTAAGCGGTAAACACATCAATCACTGTGCAGAGCGAAATAGGTCAAGGAGAGCTATTTTTGTGGGTTTAGATTTGGGTAAAACAAATTATTCTAATTCTGAGAAAGTGGAGGGAGGGAGCGTTCATTAGCTTCGAAGTATCACTCTTCAATGTTGTATGCTAAAGTTGTATGTAGCCCCCTTTTACTCTCTCGAATGTTTTATCAGCATCAGTGAAAGCGTCAGAGCACCCACTGTAGCCTTGTAGATGGGCTTTAATTCGAAAAGAAAATAATTTTAGAAACACAAACGTCTCCGTCGATTGGCAAGAAGCATATAATTTACGATAAAGTGGAGCCGAGCAAAATCTTCTGCTCAATATCAAGCTCGCTTGAAATGCTGCAGAATGTGGTGCATGTGTCGTATTCTCTAGGATAGTGCTGCGGTGTACAGCTGCTGCCAAACATCATCCTGACAAAAACAGACAATCATTTGGCTCTATGGCCCATCAATGAGCACTCCTTTGGCTCTACAGGCCATCAACGAACACTCCCTTGGTTCCATGGCCATCAGTGAGCACTCCCTTGGCTCTACAGGCCATCAATGAACACTTCCTTGGTCCCATGGCCATCAGTGAGCACTCCCTTGGTTCTATGGGTTGTCAATGAGCACTCCCTCAATGGGTATATGTAGCTGTACAATCTATACGCCTTTGCTATGAATACACTGTCTTTACATGAAGATTTTACTGCTTCAATGTCAGTCATACACAAGTGTTAAAGTTATGAACTCTGTGCCCTGCTGTTAGCGTTTTGTGCACTTGCAGGTATTTGAATAGGTCCACTTGTATCTGTTTTTTGTAAAATGAAAGTTACAATAAAAAAATGAGCACTCCGTAATTAATTATCCACAGCAAGGTGAACATCATCACAAACATAAATTCATATTCAAATGCTAAAAGTAATTGATTACAACAGTGTACCCTAAACAATGTTTTTTAAGTTGGCCTTGTTGAAGAAAGAGAACCCCAGTTTCACAGCCTGCAAAACAACACTGTTTGCAGTGGGGCACACTTGGGTTTGGCCAGGGAAAAGTGTCCATATTTTCATGGTCGTAAACTTTAAAATTGATTTCATGTTGCTTGTGCATTGCACTTCTGCTGCTAGTGTGGCATCTTGCATTATGTCTCATGAGACATGGGTTAATTGGTACCAGGCCGAGGCTGATCAGTGGTAGTGAAATCTAAAATGATTTCCCCTCAAAAGTGTCTTCAAAGAGCTCCCATTGGCAACACATTTGAGAGCTTATTACTGGTGGTGCAAAGTTGCTGTGAGCCTAGTGACTTTGTTTTGGGGTTGAAATCACTAGGGCACCAATTATTATAACATTATGAAAATGTATCTGTAGAATGTGTCCAGTTTTTATTGTTTTATTAATTTTTTGGGGGTATGGAATTTTTTTCTCTCACACCATCTCACACACTCCTTATTCTCCGTCCTTGTGCCTTATGCTGCACTTTTCCTCACTCTCCGTCCTTTTGACTCTTGCTGCTCTTCTCCTCACTCACCATCCTTGTGCCTCACGCTGCTCTTCTCCTCACTTTCCTTTCTTGTGCCTCACGCTGCTCTTCTCCTCACTCATTTCTTCTGCTTGACGCTCCTCTTCTCCTCACTCACCGTCCTTGTGCCTCACGCTGCTTTTCTCACTCTCCTTACTTGTGCCTCACGCTTCTCTTCTCACTCTCCGTCCTTGTGCCTCACAATTCTCTTTTCACTCTCCGTCCTTGTGCCTCACGCTGCTCTCCTTCTCCTCACTCTGTCCTTGTGCTTCTTGCTGCTCTTCTTCTCACTCTCCTTCCTTGTGCCTCATGCTGCTTTTCTCCTCACTCTCCTCCCTTGTGCCTCATGCTGCTCTTCTCCTCACTCTCCTTCCTTGTGCCTCACGCTGCTCTTCTCTCTCCTTCCTTGTGCCTCATGTTGCTCTTTTCACTCCCCTTCCTTGTGCCTTACGCTGCTCTTCTCACTCTCCTTCCTTGTGCCTCACGCTGCTCTTCTCCTCACTCTCCATTGTGCCTCACGCTGCTCTTCTCCTCCTCAGTCTCCATTGTGCCTTACGCTGCTCTTCTGCTCCTCACTCTCCGTCCTTGTGCCTCACGCCGCTCTTTATCTTTAAGTATGGCAGCCGCGCCTTTCTTTTGTTTTGCACAGCGCGACTCGCCCACCTCTATTTTTATTAATTTTGAATAAACCGTACCGTATTTTCACTCAACGCTGCACCCATTTATCTACTGGTCTTTCCGTTCACATAGAGTGAGGGCAAGGCACCTGCTCAGTCTCCGCATCAGCGCAACACCACCTCAGCACCACTTCAACACCACCTCAGCACCACTTCAGCACCAGCGCAGCACCACTTCAGCATCATTGCAGCACCATTTCAGCATCAGCGCAGCACCATTTCAGCATAACACAAACTCAGCACCACCTGAGCACCAAATCAGCACCACTCAAGCACCAGAGCAGCACAACCACCTCAGCATCACTGAACACCACCTCAGTATCACTCAGCATCAACTCCGCACCAGCACATCACCACCTCAACCCCACTCAGCAACAGCACAGCCCCAACGCACCACTCCTTCAGCATCACCTCAGCACTGCACCAACTTGGGATCACTCAGCACCACCTGAGCATCAGTGCAGCACCACTGCCTCAGCATCACCTCCGCACTAGCACACCACCCCCTCAGTAGCACCTCTGCACTAGCACACCACCACCTCACCATCACTCAGCACCACCTCAGTCTGCTCTCTGAATCTAGCATCTGTTGATTCTCCCCTAGTGTCCGCCCGCTGCTCGTGTTGTAATTCAGGTACTATTTCCCAACCTCCACTCGATTGTCTTCTTGGTTATATATATATAAGGTAACAAAACTACTTATAACACTTTTTATTAGTTTTCAACATGCTACACTGAAGACACATTGCCCTACAACATAGCTTAAACACATTGGCAAAGCCAATCGCTCTGGCAAACAGATATAAGGTCCCAAAGGCGAGACCTATTGGCTATGCCAATGCTTGTTGACTATTCTAGTAATGCTAATCACATTATTGTGTTTCCTTCTATTAATTAAGCATTTAATCAAGTATTTTACTCAAGAATCACAATGCTTTAATAAATATTGAAACGCTTCACTGTGTATTTCTTTGTGTATCTCTTTTGGCATGCATACGTAACTAAGCGAACGGGTTCTAGATCCGTTACCACGATTTCCTTGGGAAGTCAGGGTTGTCATGTTCTGAGGCTGCACAACCAATTGTTAGCTTGTCAGGTTAGGGGTACAGGTGGTGCACTGTGAGCTAGCAGGACTTAGGTCAACATACCTGGACAGTGTGCGTGGAGCCAGTCTCACACGGTTCCGATAGTTATGCTTCCAACAAAAGCACAGTTTTAATTGGGAAAGTTTAAGTCACACAACACGGCACCACCAACGTTCTAGCTAGGGTTCTTAGTTAATGGATCAGCGGAGTAGTTTTTTTTTTTTGCATATTCAAAGACCCCTAACTCACCTCTTAACCGGAGACGTCCGGGGTGTTAGGGAAAATCCTCCTCCGCTGAGTAGGTAAATCCTATGTATTGGCTGTAGGTTGTTCAAGTTCTAACCTTTCATAGGATCACCCCATAGAGGTAGCCTCTCTGAATTCCACATATTCATATGACTAAAGACGAAGCAGCAACTAACATACCAGTTAACTGCAGACATGCAGTTACACAAATGTTGTTACAACGTGGACTGCCCTTTATGGGTGGTCAAGTTATCTTCATGGTGGAGGCCCACTGAGCATTCGGGACAGAGGCATTCTATTCATCAGTTAAATTCCCAGCAGCTGAAGCACGAACACAACAGTTTCAAACACACTGAGGCTGCAGTTCCTAACAGCTACCCAGCTTATGAGGCACTAGAAATACCACTAACTTACCAAGAACATCAAAATTGGTTTGAAGGCGCCCTACCATATACGCACAACGTTAGACTAGGTCCCCTTAGCAATGAGAGAGCAACATGGCCAGTCTTAGCCGGTTACACACCGTACCCAGATATAGAAAATCTCACAGCTCCAGACCTAAATACAGATCTGGTTCGAACATATAGATGTTTGACACAATTTGTCATGAGAGCAATGAGAAATCCTGCAAGGGATGCTCAAGCTGCACAACCACAACTGGCTACACCTGGCATTAGTACACAAAACATCAATGCAGTCATGGGTACAAGTCCGCTCAAACAGGAGGTATTTCCGTTCTGGATTGCACAAAAAACAAGCCAGCTTGAAGCAGTGCTTCCCCATATGGGACTTCAGGAAAACATAGGATTCTCACCATATGGATGGCTTCCCCAGTGGAAGACTGCACCACTTGTGGTACAGTTTGTGCTGCAGTATACACCAGAACACATGGTACACCATCATTAGCTGTTTTGCCAGAGGTGCCTAAACAGATCCAAAATGAGTACGGGGCAGCCCCTGCCCTGGATTTGGGGATGAAATTGATGGGCAACTTTGCTGCAGTATCCTCCATAATTTTAAGTAACATTAAAGGGAAAGCAGCAGCGTTGACGGTACGCCAACGACTCAAAAACTTGACTCAGAGAGCGCAGAAGCACGAGTTAACAAAAACTGAGAAAACCTATGCATCCGTAGGCAGAGAATTTGGCAGCCAGACCTAATAAACCACAAATTAAGAGTAATTCTGAAAAGGATAACTTGAAGCAGGCATCAGACTCCTCCTCTAGGAAGAAGTGGGATAATAAGAAACAAAGAAAAGACTAAATTGCGGGGTAGATCTCCTCAACAGGAGTCCACTGATAAACGCTATAATTTGCGTAACCGTGATCAAACTAAAATGCCTGACAGGTATCAGGATGCTGATACACATTCATCTCGTTCCTTTCAGGAGTAATCCGAGAAACAATCGGAGAGAGGTGGACTATCAGAGCGCCGATCACAGGAGTACGTGAAGCCGAAGGAGGACTCGACGCTCTTCTGACTTCATAATAAAAAAGTAAGATAAACAAACAGTCCAAGCCTCAATTCAAAAAGAAGAAGACAGCTGGACTTAAAGTCAAGCATGCCACAGATATTAAGGACCCTGCTTCTGAGTGAGGAGTGGGCTCTGAACATGCTGGACAGCGCTGCAGAAGTCACAATAGTTCACCGGAGCCGATGGATTGTCTGGCGGCAGTAGCATTGAGCGACTATATCCAGGTGGAAACACCGGATATGAGAGCGAGTGTCCCGCATCGATTATACAAAATGCAACTCCAAATGGAGGGGTATATACCTCACATCATTAATGTCCTCTTTTGGGACAACTAGTCATTCATCTATGACATTCTCTTGGCTGAAATGGATGACCATCAGAATTTGTCATGGACTGTCCCAAGGGAGAAAAAGTAATTTTACTTGCTTTTTCCAATCTCGTCCCGGATGCAGTTAAACATTCATAAGCCAAGGAGCGGGCTTTAGCACAAGCTCCTGTGTTATACCACAACCATGTGGAGTGGGATGACGATTCCCCTTATCACATTATTCCAATGAGGTCAACCCCACAACCTCAACAGCCCATTAAACACGAGGCTAAAAAACAAGTTCGAGAAATCCTCACACAGCTTGAATACCAAGGTGTAATAGAAAGTTGCACCTCCTCTATGAATAATCCTTTGTTTCCAGTAATGAAACCAGACCATTCATATCGTCTAGTATTAGATTAGACACTTGAACACAGCTCCACGTACATTTGGTGTACAAAAAACGCCCAGCGCGGCACTTAACAACATAGTGCGAAAAAGATACCAAAGCACATTAGACATTTCCAATGGATATTTCTGCCAAAACATAGTGCCTGAGAATAGGTACTTGACCGCATTCAGTGTGCTCGGTTCTCAAAAGCAGTTCTGTCGATTGCCCCAGGGATATAAGAACAGCCCAGGGTTGTTTTCAACTCGGGTTACAGAACCTTTGCAAGAATATGACGACCAGGCATTGCCCTATGTTAATGACATATACTTACCGGATGATGATCTTTCAACTCACTTGGCTAGAGTAGTTTGCATAGTTTTGGGATTTGCTCACACAGGCTACAGATTCAGTAAAAAAAAAATAATAATAATAGCCCACCTCAATGTCCTATTCCTAGGATATGAGTTGTCAAGTGAAGGCAGAAGCCTAGCGACATTTCCTTGAGAAATGAGGGCTTATACAACCTCCAAACACATTGAAGAAACTCCGATCAATATTGGGTTTCCTGAACTTTGGCAGAACATACTTTCTAGACTATGCAGAATGGGTAAAACCGTTCTATGACTGGATTCAGCCGGACTTTTCAAGCACACATTGGACAACTGAACAGACACAAATACTACGTTGAGTACAAGCTGACATGCTAGAATCCAAACACTTACACACACGTGTAAACACCACGAATCTGGTGATCTGTATAATTGCGGGTGCATTCGGGTACACCTATGTCACATTGAACGAAGGAGACACTGTACCAATTGCATATAAATTGCATTTATACACCAATGTCAAAATGAGTTTTGCACCAACAAAAACCATTCAGACTGCGATACAGACTGCTGTAGTGAGAGAAGGATCTTTGGCTCAGGGAAAACGCATTATTGTCTTGACTCCAGTCCCAGCATTAGAGGCTGTCACAAAGGTAAGCATTCCAAATGCGAAAGCATTACATCCACAACAGATACAGTGGGCCAACTCTCTCACAGCAAGAGGTAGATTACAGATTTGACTCTACACCACAAACACAAGCATACCTGCAATATGAAAATGAATATCCTCTGCCTAATGAAGTCAAGCCTGTAGATCAGTATGATTACGTGTAAACAAATGGAGAGAGCGAGGATTATAATGGGGTACGTCCCTATCCCCAATGATAAAGTACAAAAAACACAGTGGACGGACCCACTAACAAGTGCGACTCGCTCTATTCACCTGGTCATGACGAAAGCCTCCCATTTTTTTACGAGGCTGAAACATGTAGACCAACTACTGTGACAACCTAGACCAATTTATTTCTAAGTTGTCCTCTTCCTTTTTTAACCTTGTCCTGGGCCGCTGGGAATAAAGTTTTATTCAGTAAGGATTCCCAGAGACAATTTTAACTTGCACCACTTCTTTCACAACCACACAAATCCAGCTCCGCTGCAATCAGGCGTTGTAGCACAACTGGGTGGCATTCGGCTACCCAGTTGGGACCCCAATGATGAAGCATGCCACCAACTAGGTTGGTGGGTGAGGGGTCTTTTAATAAACCTAATGGGTTTCTGGCACTTAATTAAATAAAAATACTAGTGAGTCGCAGTTGATCAGTATGATTACGTCATCTATACGGACGGGTCAGCAGAACCTGCCTTCGGGACAAAGCACCAATACTCTGAAGTGTGCACCGCTGTTAAGGATAGAATGGAGAATTCCGCCCTCACAAAACCTACATGCAGTCACTAGGTGAATGCACAGCACAGCTGGCTGAAATCTGAGCTCTAATTCTGGCACTTGAGAATACGCATCCCAGATTCCCCACACTTATAGTGTATGATTTGTATTATTGTGTACAGTCTTACAAGTACTTACATTATTGGAGCCAGATTGGATTCAGAGATCAAAAAAGGGTACAACATATATCATGAGCTGATTTTGGGACAGGTGACAAAATTTAAAGAGTGCTTGCCACAGACTCATGTCATACACACACTGAGTCAACAGCATGTAGGAATACAGGGTGTAGGGAATTCCATGGCTGATAAAGCCGCAAAAGAAACAGTACAAACTGCTGCAATTACTCGTTCTAGCATGAGGAGAGACGGATAAATCATGGTGGCTGTCAACACTGCGCGATGGCACCCACTTGTCGAAAGGTTTTACAACAAAATACTCCTACAAGTTAAGTGCGCAAAACATTCCGTTTGCTCAGATTCTCAGAGTGGGGGAATCGAGTGATACCTAATTTAGATTGCAATATTAGCACCACATGAGGGCCTAGCATCTGCTCACGCAGAGGAGACAGCTACAGTTTCATTAGTGCAACGCTATTGGTGGCCGGGTCTATACAAACAGACCAAGAACTTTGCCCTTACATGCGACATCTGCAAGCAGGTGAAGGGTTCCACCGTAGCACGTCCACCACACAGACCTCTTACTGATCTCAGACAAGCCGGTCGCTTGTGTTTATCTGGATCACTGCGGCCCTTTACAATCTTTTGGGACTTACAAATACATTTTGGTACCAGTGGATTCCTGCCCTCGATTCCTGTGGGTTTGGCCACAGTGATCGACTGATGCCCGAATGGTTATAAAAGATCTGCAAGTCTTTATTGTGACATACGCAGTAGCCACATTCCATTCGGACCAGGGTCCAGCGTTTGCCTCTAGGGCTTACAGAGACACCATGGGAAAACTGGATGTGACTATGCGGTATTCCTCCCCCTCCCATCCCAAGGAAAACGTGGTAATGGAAAGGAAGAACTGGGACTTAAAGCAGTCTTTAAAAGCGAGGATATTAGGTTCAGGTCACAATTGGGTTCACTACCTGTTCGGTGTCCAGAGAGCACTAAATATGCCTAGAAAATCCCAGGGTGGTCGGACTCCCTACGACATCATATTTGGGGTTAAGATGTGGGTTTCAGATCTTGAGAGTCCTAGTACAGTGGTGGCTGAAACATCATTTGACATCAATGAATGTTTGGCTGTTTTACAAGAGCTGAGATGCTTTGGGGCATCTCAGTAACGTACAGCTGAAACATACCACCATTGAAGTGAAGGAAGCACCATCAACTCCTGGTTGCATTCCAAGGATCGTTGTTCTGGTTCAACAGAAGATTGTGGACAAAAAGAAATTCGGGCCATCTTACAGAGCACCTGTACCGGTCATTGCCGTTGAAGGTACGAGAACTGTACTTCTACTGCCCCTTACTGGTTACAAAAACAAGAGATGTGGGTAAATAGATCTCATCAAACCACATTATGTGCCGGTTCTACACAGTAGGCCAAGAGGACTCCTGGGTAGTTACCTGCCTCCTCTCACTACCCTACAGGAAGTCTCTATGGAAGCTTTGATCAGTGATGAACCTTCTTCTCCACGGCAGGGGACAGCTAACACAGAAGTATAATTTCTGTTATATCAACAAACTCCTTACAAACATCATGCACAGAAACACAGATTTCAATTCGGCGAACAGACAAAGATGGTGTCTTCCACAACATACCAACATTGGAGTCAACTCCCAGTTCTACACAGCCTCCAGAGCTGCCTAAAACAGATCGAAAAGACTCTGGCTACTTCATCGACTTTGAAGACTTCTCTTCAGATTTATCTGACCCACCACCACTACCGCCCGAGGTAAACTGCGTGGATTCTACGTTTGGCTGAAAAAGACACTTAATCCCTCCTTGGATATACATTTGGATTACAATTCCGTTACTTTTCCTCTTTGTTTGGATTGGTTTTGTGAGTCTTTCTTGATTCAAAATGGACACTACCTCCCAGAACACACTGCTGGTGAACTGATGAACTTGGTTTTAACACTCCATTCTTCATCACACAATGTGATAAGAGACCTTTCCCAGGTAAACAATTCTGCTGTTCCTGATGGAATTGTTTGGGAAAAGGTATTCAATCATATATTTGGACCTACAAAATTAATTTAAATTCCATATGTATTCAAAGTTTCTTTGCATGATATCACTGCTTGTACCATTTCTGATGATTGTGACAATGATACAGTGCATGAAATGCTAGATCTGCAACATTCAACTGTTTTTAAAAATGATGAAATGTATGATGGCACGGCTAATCATGATGAAACGTTCTGTTTTCACCATTATGGTCACCATTTCATGCATAAAGCAAGACCTCCACGTGCAGTATTTAATTACACACAATGGGAACACTGCCCTACACCAGCACGGGGTAGCTCAAAAGCATTTGCACAGAAGTTTGCATATTTCTCAGGTCACAATTCAGCAGACCCAGAGTCTTATTATAAGCTCACATCCTCACAGGCTAAGAAAACTATGCTCACTGACACCAATCTGATTTTTTCTGCATCGTTCATTTTACAGCTGTCTGTACAAGGGTTTGACTTTTGGAAAGGCAATGTTGATTTGAAGTCCATTTGGGGAATTAAAGATTGGCAGGTTTAGGAACGCAAGTCTTTATTTAGAGCATGCCTTATACCATAACAAATGGTTTTCCTGAACAAAACTGTGCAACAAACATCCTGTCTTGGTCTGGCCAAGATAAAACATTTAAATGCACCAAACATTTCCACATTTGCACGGTTTTCGAACTGGCAACAATTCACAAATTACACAGAGAAAACAGACACTGTGCTTCGCAATGGCTCATTCAATTCTTCAGGTACCAATCAAGACAGATGGTTAGTGTGGTCGTTCGATACTAACAGATGTCAGGCACGTTTTCTTGAGAACACCAAAGGGTTTAGGATCAATAGGCCTGACCCACGTTACCTGCAGACACAACACTTGGGGGTGGTAACAACTCAGTGTCAGGAAGCTGTGCCTTGAATGACAAAGAATCCACACTGTCTCAGGGTAAATAACACGTGTCCCTTCTTTCTGATGACATGGGATTACAGGACTTAATAGATCCTCGATCACGTCAAAAGCACTTTCTGTATGCAATATACAACGAAGTGTGGAAGATTTCACAGCTGGAAGCTGCTAAGAGCCTGCGCATAATGGACAGGGCAAATTTAGAAAGGGCTCTGGCAGTAGCAGATAATGTTATGACTACTGTATCCACCAGGATTTACTCACTGGGTAACATTGTGTAGCCTGCAATCAACATCATACAGGGTGACATGTCTTCTTTACAACATGGGCAGTCGCAGCTTACAGCTATTATGTTACTGAGTTGGACATTACAGACACTTCGTGCTGGTCACATTCCATGGAAACACCTTAATGCCACTAGCCTGTTTCTACCATACAATCTCAAGAAACAACAGATCATTATGGCAAAGAAGGATGCCACATATACCATGTTACATATAGAGAAGTTAGGAAAACTACCATTCACTGTTGCAGAAATACCTTCCATGACTTGAATAATCCACAGGTTTATTACTCTTCCAATTTCGACATTTCACTTCCAATACTGCTAACAACACCATCAGAGGGCAGATATGAGGTGCTAGGAGAGGGGTATGTACACGAGTCATGGATCTTACCTTTCAAATTCCAATGTAGGAATGGTGGGACCGAGGGTTTTCTTAGTGTGACTGACTGCAAGAATACCATGTTACATTCCTTAGTGTGCAGGGGAGTTTCGCTTCATGGTGCATGTAATGCGCCTAAGGCAAACTTGTCCTGGTATGTGAAAGGTTCTCAGACTGTTGTGTTCCATCCGGCTTTCAGATTACTCTCTAATGGGAGTTACTTGATGTTGAATGATCAAGGCCGCTGTGGGATGAGACCGGGCATTGCCTACCTGGTAACAGTCAGCAGTCGTGATCTGCTGCACAAAAGTACTGTTTCCACCTGCCTGCACAGAAAGGGACGCAACGCTTTGGCCTTCAATAAAGCTTACGAATGTGGGCTTTGATGCTTTCAGCAGACTGAAAGCCTTATTGTTCCAGAAGGAAATGGCCTTAACATCTGCAAGGGAGACGTTTGATCTTCAAGTTGCAAGGTACTCTGCTGAAATACAGTCGCTACACCGCACCTAATTTCTAGCACCATTTCAGGCCAACATATCCAGACAGTGTGCGTGGAGTCGGTCTCGTAGAGTTCTGAAGGTTATGTTGTCAAACACAATCACAGTTTTACTTGGGAAAGTACAAGCGGTACAACAGCTTTGTCGTCCTCTAAATTATACTTTGCCTCACGATCCCCTGGGTGGGTGCTTGATATCGCTTTGGTCTGGTATATTGCGCCTGATTTCCAGCTCGCTATCAAATGTTATAGCCATCAACCTTATTTGAACATCCCCGGTAAGTCCTGCAAACCTCTTTCACGCATGACTGAAGATGAACGCTGTAGTGTTTAAAAGCTCCTTAGAACCATCCTCTCCATCCTTCAGAAGTTGTGAAAAAAAGTCCATTGTGTACCAGCAATGAGTTTGAACAATCGCCACAGCATAACTTACAATGCATGGGAATGCCTTGCTAGGGAACAGGAAGGATTTTCTGATCCACGTATGAGGCTCGCTAATACAAACACATACCTTCCTACTGCATCTATCTTTTTGCATTCTCTGTCTGGTGACGACCTAGGAAAAATATCATCCTACATTGTTACGGAAGGTGATTGGGTCATTAGATTTTTAAAAGAAGGATGCAATAACAAGAACAGTGGGTCTAAGGGTGGGCGCTCATGTCTTTTCATGACCTACCTGTGAAGCGCTGGAGTTGATTTTTAACTTCTCCATGTGCTGTGATACAGTAATGCATCAAATGGTATAAAGGAAGTTCTGATGGCAATCCAACAAGTTATGCAATTTCAGTAAAGCATTTCTTGTTGAACTCTATGGTCAACAGGGGTAGTGTTAAGACATACAGAGCCTTTTAGATTACTGAGGCAAAAGAATGGTCTTTCAATTGTGATCCTGTAGGGGCCAAGACCTTGCCTTCTGCAGGATAGAGGTATCCAACCCACTGGCATTCTCCTAGTTTATATACAGCCCCACGTCTGCATTGTAGAATGTTGCTGGTGTCACTTTCTTTGACTTCATCTCTGCATGTAGGACTAAGAAAATCAAAGCCACAAGGACTCTCAGTTCCTTTCCTGTATTATCCTTATTTACCTATTCTGTTGGGTTGGTGTCACCATTGCAGATGGATCAAGTTTTGGTATCCTGAGCAAGGGAAGGCACAGGCATCATGATTATTTTTATTTTTATTTTAGACAATAAAATGTCTCAAGGGAATACCAGAATCAGTCGTCACAATTTTGGCGAGTTTGAACAATCGAATGGTTAGGCTAATATCTGTGGTTTGTCAGAAAGATGGAAGGTTACTTTTGGTTTCAGCCCTTCCAAAATGACAATGAGTTCAGAAGATGACAAAATCCGGAAGCATTGGGAAGTAGTGTCTACAGTGCTCTTAATCAGTTTTTTTTGGAGGAAAGGTAAAGATCATTCCCTATTGTATTTATGTTCTTTGTGGTGGGAGGGAGCTTTGTCCTTGGGTTCTGGAAGCATCTAGTGGGATACAATCTACCTCTAAAAAGGTAATCTGTACCTGAAATCCTACTGAAAAAGCTATGGAAGACCTCCACCCGCCTGTTGGTCTCTGGTAATATCAAGGTTCTATTGTAACAAGAGATAGAATTGTTTTCCACTCCCCACCCACTACACCAAATTAAGGCCAAATGTGGGTCAGCCACTAGTATCTGCACTTCGCACCAGGAGTATGGTCTGGAATCAAACGTTTTAGCAGGAGGCATGCTCCTGCGCTGCGTGAAATAACACTTGAAGGAAATATTCTGCAAGAATTGGTGAAAAAACAATGGAAAATGCCAGAGCCTCGACTCTGTCCTGTATGGTAAAAAAGTAATCTGTCACTAGCACAGTATGTGACCTTATGAACCTGCGACGTCACTTCGAAGTGTGACAATAGCAGATCTGCAGTGGGCACTCAGGTGGTACCTAGCCACAGTTGGGAGGTATTGCTGGGATTTAAAATAAAAAAAAATCCAGTTCTATGCCTTGAGAAACTCCAAAGATAAGGACACTGTAGGATGTAGTATCCATTTGAATATTCTTTTTACAGGTAAACTGTCCCACCAGGATAACATTAGCAACTAAGGATGGACGATTTAATAATTTGGTATAACACTGGACTTTGAAAAGACATTTCATATTGTTTATTTCATAATTTTATTTAAAATTTTGTTTCTAGACCTATTATTTCTCTTTTTTATAATGAATTTCTAATAAAAAACAAAGCACCCACATAGATGTGGTAGTGCCCCACCAGGTTTTTTCTCTTCCTTACCTTTTGAACCACAAAATATGTTTGATATGTTGAGAATGTATATGGCTACGTTATGTATAGTGGTTGAATGATTGATGAATGTTGAATGATTGAAGAGTCAAACACCAAATCCACAAGCATAAGCAAATACCAATGTGCCGAGTTGGCATTATGAATGTATGCCTGTAATACACACAATCTGACACAGGGTGGAGATTACTCCATGCAGTTGAAATTGTAGGCACTACTTAAACAAGCATTTGCAATGCAATAGGTCTCGCATTATTAAAGTGTGAGCTATTGGCATTGCTAAATAATGCAACACCAATAGCTCAAACTTTAATAATGTGAGACCTATTGCAATGCAATAGGTCTCGCATTTAGAAACTTTGACCTATTGGTATTGTAAATGACAATGCCTTTTAATATTGCAGGTTTTTAAACACCTAAATAAAAGGCATTGTCATTTACAATGGCAATTGCGAGACCTATTGCATTGCAAATGCTTGTTAAGCGACAGAAGTGAAGAAGCATGTGAAGAGGCACTACTCTATTAATTTACCACACCTCACATAACATTAAAGATAAACTGTTATTTTCATCACAGCAACCATGTACCCAAGTCGGGCATTGCATACTGGATAAGGATGGCAGAGCGCAACAGTTGCAACGTATTACATAGAAAATATATACTGCATAGTACTTGCAGGAAAGTTACTTATTTCACCCTCGGAATGTTTTTATACTGGGGAAATGGAAGTAGGTTTGGCGGCATCCTACATTTCCAAATTTCTGCTCCTAAAGAAGGCTTGAAAGTTGGACCTGACTGTAGTGCAGACTTTGTGTGACATCTGTCGACGCTTGAGGTTCTTGACACACAAATGCACAGTGAATAACAAATGACTCAAAATAAAGTCCTGGTTTGTTGGCAGGGTGCAAATATCTTTTTCAATTGAAACATACCCAACTACCCACAATAAATGTCAAAAACATTCCTTAGCTAAATGCTTTTCAACGAACAGCCCTTTATGGCAACCTGGATAAAGTCCAAAACGAGAGTTGGAATGTAATGCATTTAACGTCAGGATTAAAAAATAATTTAAAAAAGAATGCTAACAAGAACACTAAACAAATCAACAATGGTTTGTATTGTAATATTCAATGCAAAATTATCCTTAGTCTTTCGTTAGTCAGCCTTGGCAGTTGTTTTTAAACATGCAAAGCGTCAAAAAATGTTCGTTGGTAAACAAAGCAGCATTCCCCGCGAGTTGTAAATCTAGCAGTGAAATTCAATCATTTGTATTAACAAAACTACATAAAGCTGGCTTTAAAACAATAGTTCTGGTAGGTCGTTGCTAGCTGTAGTTGTACTAAACGTCAAAATTTGACAGAAGGTGCGTGTCTAGCATAGCTGCCAAGGTTTCAGATTGCGTATGTGTGACATTGACATGGTTTCAGTGTACTTATGAGTGACATTCAATGGCAAAATGTGTGACACTTGGATTGACAAAGTCCCTCCAGTAAAACCAAGCAATCAAGTCCATTGAAACAGATATATATCAGGAATGACATCCTTTAGAGCGACAAGAATATCTAAAGTGATGTTGAAACTGCTGCAAAGCACCTGAAATGGAAGGCCACTAAGCTGATCGAATTGTAAAACAATTGAGAACCGTGATATAATGTATCATAGGAAAAGAGAAAACTACGTGTCCCAGCATGCAAAGTGCTTAGGGCAAAAAGTCAGGACTCACAGAGAGTATTAAAAATTACATCATGAAGGCCTCTGGGGATTGGCCACATAACAGACCATCTGATACTCAGCCACCCTCTGATACAAATCACCTCATAAGTAAGGCCTCCGTCCAACAATAATGCCAAGACTCAGACGACTGGCCACTTAAGTAACATCTAACTGGGCTAGTCAAATGGCGTACGAGAGGTGTACACTATCGCGATGACACCAGCCCTACCCCCCCCCTCCACCACCACCATGACAAGCTGTATGACTGCAGCTGGCTACTAGATTTACCACTGCGGCTGCACGGTTACCTCAGCTGCCACCAGTCGCCTCTGCATACTTATGATCAGGACGCTCGATCTCTGGAGAATTGCTGCTCGCTGGCTGGCTGCATTATTGTGTCTGTCTCTCCGATTTTTCTGGGACTGACCATGTGTTATTCCTATAGCAGAGTTCTCTGGATTGGAGCTGTCGACTGACAGGGAGTGTAGTTGGGCTTAAATACATTGTGTGGTCCGGCGGCTGCAGCTGCCCAGGATCAGACAGGTAAGACTGTGCCCTTACTAACATCAATAAACACACGTGGTCTGAGGGCAGGAGGTGAGAAGTTCACTTAATTTGTCAACAATCTCCGGCATGCCCTTGGCAATGTGTGGCTAGGCTAGCGATGGGGCTGAGGAAGGTGGGGGCTTAACACGTTGACAGGATAAGAAAACAGCAACGTCCTGTGACTGCTAGCATCACCTGACCCTCACCACCGCAGAAATACGTATGACCTTAACACGCCAAAAACCTCATTCCCAGAAACACCGCTGCACCGAGGAAAGGAATCTAAACTTCTTGAAAATGACCGCCATACGCCTCCGCTCGTGGAGGTGACCTGCCAACTCACTCTCACGAGGAGACATGCACAGTAGCAACAGACAGACTGGAAGCCAGGGGTTACTTTCGAGCGTCTCTGGCGCGATCAGCCCAGACGTGGCCCCTCTCGCCCAAACGTCAGTGGCAGACATGATCAGACCGCTCCTCCAAAGTCACTGCCTCACACAGACCCAAGCTGAACCCCCACAAAGAACACTTTCAGGCATATGATGAGCCCAAAGTCACTGCTCCACCCCACCCACCTCGTCTCGTTTTCAGGAGAACGTCTCCCTGCTCTCCAACCCCAACTCGCTCAGAAGATGCTGCCCCTGTCGAAGATTCCCTCCATGATAACCGAGGAGATCAGTGCTCAAAACCCGTGTGTAATCCGTTCCCCTATTCCACAAACTTATTTTAACTCCAACTCACCCGCAGGGGCACGGACTTCCATGGCGCAAACAAATGGTGGAAAACACACGTAACCAGTGGTGCGCGCGCACCACAGAGGAGCGGGGGGCCAGGGAGCGCGGCAGCGAGCGAACGCGCGCTGCTGCGCGTTCTGGCCACCGTCGGGAATGGGAGGAGCAAAGGCGGGACATGCGCCCACCTTGCCCAATCGCGTGCCGTTTTTTAAAAAAACGCACGCTACAGTTAATGTGGGCTTCTGAAAACAAAACCACACGCACGAGCGTGTGGGTCGTTTTCAGAAGCCCTTTCTAAAGGTCTCGCGCTGCGCGAGCAGTGCTGCGCACTGCAACGCTAGGCGCGAGACCTAAAAACGAGATAACCATAATGTAAAGTTAATGGCGCTAAGCGTAACCCTCTGTGGTATGCCTTGCTGCTCTGCACGCATGATGGATTATTGCTCGGCAACACACAGTAAAAGCTAAAACGACCATTTCTATCCATACCTGTAGCTTCAAGGTTCTTTTGTATTTGGCGAAAAAACAAAACATACAAGGAAAGGTTAAGCTATTGATGGACTATAATTTCAAATATATGTTATTTTCAAAAGTCCTGTCAGACACCAAGCATTTATATACATTACAAATGGAATACAGGAAAAACAAAGATCATGGACTCATTTTCTTTTTCCAAATGCTATCTGTTAAAATAAAGTATAAACCAAAACATTTCAACAATAGAATCTTTGCAAATCACTTGTTTGGTATTCTATAGCCGGCTTTGATAACAGTTTTCCAGGGCCAAGGGCTTCTTGTCCAACAATTTTAAGGTTAACAAACTTGATTTTAAAAGCATTGTCTTCATGAGGGCTGCGGATAAGTCCAAATATCTGTTCAAAAATACCCAAGCACAAAGTGTCTCTGTGAACTGTCCCCGCTACTGCCACCACTACTAACCCGTGTGGTGAATTTACACACTTTATACCACCACCGTCCACATTTGGGCATAGTAAGAGATTCTCCTCGCGCACTAGTGCTAGTAAACGAAGGCTCGTCATTGCTGAGCCCCGATACTCTTCCATGTTCTGCTCAGACGTGCAGTAAGAAAACTTTAACACAACATCCTCCCAGAAGTGCTGTGGGCCCCACTCTCCTTTCGCTTGTCCAGACAAAGGATTTTGAGAGTTCAGAAGATGATAAAACCAATCGCTGAATTGTAGCCCAAGCAAATGGATGTCACCAGGTTTATAGTCCTCATTCCGATTTTCACATGCCTGTCGATAAAAAGAATGCAGCACATAAATAAACCTTGAGATATTATAAACTATATAAAATACATTTTTTTAATCTCCATCAACATACCAAAGGTCTGAGGAAGACAAAACGCAATGTTGGGATACAAAATAAGTAACAGCCAATCGTCTTGGATAGTATTGGAGGACAGAACTTTAGGATAACAAAAGGTTGCACTGCTACTAAAAACCTTCTTTAAATAAACCAGTATCTTTGACTTCTAGATTAACTTGCTCAGATTCATCCCGTAGCATAGGCAATACGGCAAGTAACCATGTTGATAAATTTCCAAAACTAAGTAACTCAGGCTTATAAAACATAATTTTAGAGATAAGTTAAAATGATGAGATACCTTTCCCACGAAAATATAATGTTTCCACGGATAAGGTAAATGTATATTTTAAATAACCACATGATAAAGAGGTAGTAAGTAAGGAAAAGGGGTGGAAGTGAGGTGGTGGGCGGGTAAAGAAGCAGGAGCGCAGCAAGAGTGGAATTGAGAGATTTATTAAAAAGGAAGTAAAGCAAGAGGGGAAGTAAGTAGTTTGAAAAGATGAGTAAATCGGGATTGGAAGAGAGGGGTTGTAAAAAGGGAGTATAGGAGCAGGAGTAGTAGGGGGTTTAAAAAGAAGTTACATGGGAGTACGGGTTGTGTAAAAAAGGTAGAAAATTGGAAGGAGGAGTAAAGGGGTTTGTAAAAAACTAAATTAAAGAAGAGGGGGAATATTAACAAGGGGCATGAAGGCAGAGAAGAGGGTAAAAAAAAAGGGTGTGGGGGCAGTTATAAAAGGGGGAAATAGTTCAAGTACCTTTAGAAGGCACAAAGTGAAAATCGAACATGAAGGATCACAAGTTTCTTCAAGAATGGCTTTCAGCAGATTTTATGTTAGCCAACCCGGTGAAAGCAATTCTAAAAGAAAAGTTTGGCAAACATGACTTGACAAAAAAACAATAATCATCAGAACCATTTTATTCAAGTTTGATTTTATTCAAAATAATATACAGCCAGGCAAAACTGCAAATAGGTTGCAGAGAACACATCTCCTACCCCTTTTGCACTGCAACGGCTCCCTCTGTGTCAGTAAATTTAGTTTAAATCTCTGGAATGCACTGAAAAGTCTACAGTCTTGGCCCACCATTGCTGTACTCAAAATTCCATCTCTTCACCCTAGCTCGGCAACACGGATTCCCAAATCCATTGCTGCTTCAAAGCATAAAGCTGCAGAGCTGGATACAGGACAAAGGAATAGTTGCCAACCGGTGCATGGGTGGCTGGTGCTGAACTTCTACAATGATCAAAAGGCCTCCTGTCTTTTGGAAGCCACCTACTGTCTGAAGATTAAACAGAAAGTGTTATTATTGAGGATGGGAGAGATCCTCCTCCACACTGGACCTTTTACCAAAATGGCAGGAAACAGATCAACAAGGGGATATGGAATGTCATCTGTGCCATCAGTAAAAGGAATTGCTGCCCCATATGCTATGCATATGCCCCGGTCTAGACCACACGGGGAGGACCCTGCTAAGGAAGGAGTTTAAGACATTGGGGATCAGGCCGTGCAGATCGGTAGTAATAGAATCGCTCGATCCACAGAACAAAATACTAAACAGCCGACTGGTGCAACTCCTGGATATCTTTAAGGACCTTGTTCAAGAGAATACTGTTGCCCAGTCTGGGGACAAGGCTGCTAGTTAAGTTAGGCCACTTGAAGGGCTCTTAGAAATGATGGGCTGCTAGGGGCTACAAACACCATCTAGCCCCTATACCGTCATACTGTTTTAGGGGCACCTATTAAAATCTTAAAAGGCAATTGGGACTTTTAGGGTTTTATATACCAGGGGTCGTGGCTACTCAAGTCCAGCAGGGAAAGGAACACCGTATTAATGAGGAGGAGTTAGCTGAATGGGTTTGAGGCAATTTAATAAATAGGCAAGTTACCCTGCCAAATCTAAACTGGGTTGCTGGGGAGGGGGTACCTTCACTCCAAGAAGTTTTTAATTTCCACCTTGCTACTGGAGCACCACTTGCACTTTAGTCACTGTATAAGCACTGTGGCACTTTATGCGATTGTTTGAGCAGCCAGCCCACAGATGACAACGCTTATGGCTTGCATCCAGCACTTTATGCGCCCCTAGGATGCTTTAGCCCCCGATGTGCTGTAAGAGCTCCAGTTATCTTAAAAATTATTATTCTTTTTTTAAAATAATCCTATCAAGCATCTTGGTATCCTCATGGGTTCACTTGACTGGGTAGTCCAGTCAATATATTGCAAACATAGAATCCACTTGGCACCTTATGCGGCTTCGGGCATTAAGGGGCAGCTGCTAGTTAGCCCAGTGCAAGGCGGCACTTTTTGTCCTTTACAAGTAATAGGTGGCGGAGTCCACAACAACAGAGGCATCACGGATAAGGAGAGTTGGTTTTATCCTAAATATTATTTATGTGCGTTTATAATTAATTTTAAAGGCTGCATGTTCATGTATCTTAAGCAAAGTTTATGGCTTTAATTGACTAATACACTAAATTTCACTGACTGACATTCCTGCTTCAAGTAATACGAATCAAGAATCAGCGATAGTGTGGACAATACTTTTTGGTTTAAGCTGCTACATTAGCAGTAGATTATCCTTCTTTTAGTCAGTCATTGGCCATTGTAACAGCTTAACTGCTCACCATGGTGTAATGTCATGGTTTAGTCCCTTAGTACCAGGAAACCACTAGTGCAGATAGTCAAGTTATACAAGCCCTGAATAATGGATAGAAAAGGTTACTTACCTACAGCAGCAGTTCACAAGCAAGGGGTATCCTTCCCTGATTCATATAATCTAGGGAAAATCTAAAGTTTTTGCTCAACACTTCTTCATTTTAGCAATCCAACCGTTGTACAAATGGCACTGCATACACACATACTAAAATCATAACAGGAATATTTGTAGAGAGCACATTCAGCTATGAGGAGTCTCTTGGCACTACTGACAGAAAACAAATGTTGATAGTCACCCAACTCAATTGTACTCATTTAATCGACCTCAGAGGGATGAAGAGCTGAGCGGACCGCAAACATTTGAACCTGTGACCATGAGGTCAAACCGACCCCCACCCCCCCACCCTTAGGGATTGGATGGATGAATCAGTCCACTGAGCCACTACATCTGGCTTTGAATCAGACCTCAGGAAGGACTTGAACAAGGCCAGACAACGTGTATATTTCTCCACCTACTATCTGAAGGTGGAGCTTCCTATGCACTTCCTGTATTCCCAGATGTGTATTAAGATCCTCCAAATCCTCTAGGTCTCAACAACTTACTAAAACCTTGATTGGCACTATTGACAATCTGGTAAACCATCTGGCCTCTCTCTGTTCTGTTCCGATGGCATCCTCCTCCGGCAGGTAAATTAATAAATTGTGCACTTCTGAACCACATGAGGAGAGAAAGAGAAACAGACCGAATGTCATTTGTTCAATGGTTCGCTGCTTCTTTATAAAAACACATGCAGATTGGAAGTCTCTTCTAATTTAAGCCAAATGGGACTTTATTACTGGTCCCATCAAATCATCTTTGGACCCTTTTTAGGACCTGGTTGCATTGTAATCACTTTCCATCAACCTTTAAGAGCGTCATCAACGATTACACCATCAGAGTTTCTATGGACTAATTTAGCTAACTTCTTTTTGTCTAAGATCATCTCCATTGACAAGAATAAATAAAAACAAAAACTGAAATGACAACAGTTGCACTGCTGGAGATTCCCCAGCCTCCCACCACATTGACTCTCTTTCTGTGATGGTGGTGGATGAGGTACAGCAGACTTTTCCATCTTACTAATCGCCATATGATACTTGCCCACTACCAATTCTACAGGGCCTGTAGTCCGTGATCTTGAACAAGTTATGGTAGATCATGATTTGTTCTCGTTTTAGTTGTGGTCATTTATGTGGGCAAAGATGGCATTGGCCCAATAATTAAAATTAAACAAAATAAAAACACAGATGTTGGACGCATCTGGCCTGAAGAATATTCATCCCTTCACATTGCTGCCAGTTGTAGCTAAATAGATGGAAATGGTTAGCCAATCACCTTGAATCACTGCATGATTTACACAAACTTAAGGCAGGCTTTGGTTCTGGTCACACAAGCAAATATGTGCTAGTGGTTACCCTGGACGAGCTTAACACATGGCGGATGAAGGAGAAACTATTCATTTGAAATTGCTTGCCTGGTACTGCTTACCGTGTGTGCTGTATTTGATAGATTTGACCTCATCATCTTTCTTGGCCACTTCAATGCTGTGGGACTTGCAGACTCTACGAGCAAGGGATTTCTTCAGTCTTAACTGGACACAGGCTGTGTATCTCCTTCCCTTTTTAGGTCTCGCCCTGAAGCCAGCGCTTGCGCTGGTCTGGGCGAGACATTTTGTAAGTGGGCATTTAGAAATGCGACCACTTTTTTTTGGGCTTGCCTAGAGCGTGCGAGTACGCGCACAATGACGAGCAGAGGCGCCATATGGCTTTCCTCTCTCGTCATGGTGCGCGCACATCGCACACCATTTGCCAGCCTGCTTGCACGTGCACAGCTGCTGCTCGCACTCCCTCCTCCCTTCTCCCCTCCCTTTTCGTGAGCTTTGATCAAGCTCCTCTGCTGCTGGCATTCCCCCCTCCCTTCTCGCCCAGCCCTTGTCTAACTTTCTCTCTCTCTCGCCTGCCTCTGCTGCTGGCATTCCCCCCTCCCTTCTCGCTCAGCCCTTCTTGTCTAACTTTCTCTCTGTCGCCTGCATTGGGTCGAAATCTGATTATGGAAAACAAGCACTGGCCGCCCAAAACGAGTTCCGTGCCCACCACCCTCTACCTCTCTCTCTCTGCCTCTCTCTCTACCTCACTACCACTCTACCATCTCCTTCTACCTCTCTAACTCTGTAACTCTCTACCTCTCTCTCTCTCTCTACCTCTCCCTCTACTTCTCTCCCTCTACCTCTCTCTCTCTACCTCTCTCTCTCTCTCCCTCTCTCCACCTCTCTCTCTCTACCTCTCTCTCTACACCTCTCTCTCTCCACCTCTCTCTCTCCACCTCTCTCTCTCTCTACCTCTACCTCACTACCTCTACCTCACTACCTCTACCTCACTACCTCTACCTCACTACCTCTCTCTCTCTACCTCTCTCTCTCTACCTCTCTCTCTCTACCTCTCTCTCTACCTCTCTCTCTCTACCTCTCTCTCTCTACCTCTGTACCTCTCTCTCTCTACCTCTGTACCTCTCTCTCTCTACCTCACTGCCACTCTACCTCTGCCTCTACCCCTACACCTCTCTACCTCTCTCTCTCTCTACCTCTCTCCCTATACCTCTCTCTACCTCTCTCCCTATACCTCTCTCTACCTCTCTCCCTATACCTCTCTCTACCTCTCTGCCTCTCTGCCTCTCTCTCTACCTCACTACCACTCTACCATCTCCTTCTACCTCTCTCTCTCTACCCCTCTCTCTACCTCTCTCTACCTCTCTCTCTACCTCTCTCTCTCTCTCTACCTCACTGCCACTCTACCTCTCCCTCTACCCCTCTAACTCTCTATCTACCTCTCCCTCTCTCCACCTCTCTAACTCCCTCTCTCTACCTCTCTCTCTACCTCTCCCTCTCTCTACCTCTCTCTCTCCACCTCTCTACCACTCTACCATCTCCTTCTACCCCTCTAACTCTCTACCTGTCTCTCTCTACCTCTCCCTCTACCTCTCCCTCTCTCTCTACCTCTCCCTCTCTCTACCTCTCTCTTTCTACCTCTCCATCTCTACCTCTCCCTCTCTCTCTCTACCTCTCTCTCTCTACCTCTCTCTCTCTACCTCTCTCTCTCTACTCTCTCTCTCTCTCTACCTCTCTCTCTCTCTACCTCTCTCTCTCTACCTCTCTCTCTCTACCTCTCTACCTCTCTCTCTCTACCTCTCTCTCTCTACCTCTCTACCTCCCTCTCTACCTCTCCCTCTCTACCCCTCCCTCTCTACCCCTCTCTCTCTACCTCTCTCTCTACCTCTCTCTCTACCTCTCTCTCTACCTCTCTCTCTCTACCTCTCTCTCTCTACCTCTCTCTCTCTACCTCTCTCTCTCTACCTCTCTCTCTCCTACCTCTCTCTCTCTACCTCTCTCTCTACCACTCTCTCTCTACCACTCTCTCCTCTACCACTCTCTCTCTACCACTCTCTCTCTACCACTCTCTCTCTACCACTCTCTCTCTACCACTCTCTCTCTACCACTCTCTACCTCTCTACATCTCTTTCTCTACCTCTACCTCTCTCTACCTCTCTCTACCTCTCTCTCTACCTCTCTCTACCTCTCTCTCGCTACCTCTCTCTCTACCTCTCTCTCTACCTCTCTCTCTACCTCTCTCTCTACCTCTCTCTCTCTCTCTACCTCTCTCTCTCTCTCTACCTCTCTCTCTCTACCTCTCTCTCTACCTCTCTCTCTCTACCTCTCTCTCTCTACCTCTCTATTCAATTCAATATTTTTATTCAAGATTTGGAACTCCTAGGAGGTCCACATAAAATTACGTACATAGTATTATAAAAACATAATAAGACTCTTTCCACATACCATCATAAAATGTTTCCACCTCGGCACGTAAACATTTCGACTTTAAATAGCATTTAAAATTTGTAACATAAAGGAAGAGATAACAAACCGTATCCTGTAAGTGCATAGGACATCTAATAGCTACCCATTCATAGATTTTATAAACCCAAAATTCTAATTCAAATAAAACTATTAAAAATTATTTATCAAGCAAGGAGGAAGCCAAGCCTCTCTTACAATGTACAAATATATAAAAGGTAGTAAAATATCCACCTAATAGCAGCATGGAAGCAGAGTTACTGAAAGTAGCCAGAACTGTGCGAAAGCCAATTCAGTAGCAGCTAAGTTATGTGCAAAATGCATGCAAAGTTTCACTTCGATTAATTTTAAGGAATAACCGTAAGGTCAGGGTGGAACATATACTCAACATATCCCTAATGTGCAAAATGGCAGTAAATAGCAGCTTGGATGTGCAAAATACAATTTGAAAAACAAAATACTAATCCTTCGTGAGATTTTCTTAAACGAGGAAGTTAACTACCCAAATAAAGAAAATATATATATAACAGATTTAAAATATATACATAAATTCTTTAAAATAGTTAAAAGTTTTACACATATTGATTCATTTTTGGACAAAAAAGATAATCTCGGGCTGAAGCTACGTTTTTACACTGTTCTGTAGAAACATCGGCCTAAGCCAACGATAACGACTCGAGACCAATGCCGAACAGGCAAACAAAACATGATCTAAAGTCTGGATACCCAGATTGCAAAAATTACAAATTTTACCTTTATTCGAATTCTGAGACCAGTTTACTGTTAAATCGTTTAGGGGTAGGAGATTCATGCAACATAAAATTAGCAGGCGCCGGATTCCGTGTTCTAGATTCCAAAATACGTATTTTTGTGGGGTTCTCAGTACGTTAGTCCTAACTATTAGTTTTAGTCTTTCCTTAGAATTACAAATTGTAATATCTTTATTAAAACTGATTTTACCACATAAAGTTTTTAGAAGAGATTTAAATCCTAAGGGTGGGAGAGAGAACACTAAATCATCTTGTATACCAAAGATTTTCTGTGCCAATAAAAAATCCTGACAAAAAGAGAAGTTACCTGCCTTCACCTTAAAAATTTCGCGACATTGAAGATCTCTTAGTGTATCCGGTTCACTGTTTTTTAGTTGATATCCCCAACTTAGAACCCGGGATAAGCCTTGAATATATGAGCCTATCAACCCAAATTCTAATCTAATTGCTGCCGTTGGAATTACTGTACCAAAATTGCAAATTTTGCGTAATATTTGGCCTTCGGTCTTATTTAAGAAATTCCAGTCCTTAACAGGGATTGATTCAATCGCATAAAGCAAAGTTGGTGGAATTTTTGCCTTAAAAACCGTCAAAAGGTGTAAGAAATTTCTTCTGCCCATAGCCTGGTAGAAAATACGCAGGCCATTGGCATGAGACATTGCCTTACAGGTGGTATGATCAATATGAGGTTTATTCTTTGAACTGCCTGTTAAGAGTTTCCCTAAATAGAGGTAAGAATCTACCACCTCCAACTTTTCAGGACCAATTTGCCATTTAAAGTTACAAAATTTTCGACTTTTAGAACTTTTCATAATTAAAATTTTACTTTTAGAAACATTTATTTTCAAGAAATTATCTACCGTGTATTTCTGTAGTAATGTCAGCTTTCTATTTAGTCCGATAGGGGTTAGGTCCATTATTACAACGTCGTCTGCATATAGAAGACAAGCTAAAGATCGGGAGCCTATCTTAGGTGCGTCTCCACTAATTTGAACAAGACAATCGGGTAGGTCCGCTATATATATAAAGAAAATAATAGCGGTGCTAGCAGACAACCTTGTTTCAGGCCATTTTCTGTGGGGATTATGTCAGAGAGACCTTGGTTTCCTCCCATTAGTATCTGGCACCAAGTTTGGGAATGAAGAGCAATAATTAAGGATAACAGAGGAGAGGGCAGACCCATTTTTGCAACTTTCTCCATAAAAGCGGTCGATCTACCTTATCGAAGGCTGTAGAAAATCTATAAAAGCCATATATACATTTGATTTACGAGTAGATGTATATTTTTCCTCAATTAGTTTCAACATAAATATATTGTCTAAAGTGGAGTGACTTTTACGAAAGCCTGCTTGTTCTAAAGGGAGGACCTTCATCTCAGTCACCCATTCAGTAAGATGAATCAGGATACAACGTGCAAATATTTTTCCTACCGCGTCCAGTAGGGCAATTTGCCGATAATTGCCTGGATGTGATCTAGGGCCCTTCTTGTACAGTGGCATTAAAAACACTTCCAGACCAAGAGGGTGGGGTCTTCCCCTGAAGGTAACAGGAATTAAATAATGGAGCAAGATAGGTAGCCCACAGAAGTGGCTCTTTTTTAATAACTGTCATTGGAATTTCGTCAGGGCCCATTGCTCCTGAAGATCTCATTTTTCTTATAATTCCGGTCACTTCATTAACTGAGGGTGCGTAGTTGGATACGAAGGCATTTGATCTACCTCTCTACCTCTGTCCACCTCTCTACCTCTGTCCACCTCTGTCCACCTTTCTACCTCTCTCTACCTCTGTCCACCTCTCTACCTCTCTCTACATCTCTACATCTGTCTAGCTCTCTCTCTACCTCTATACACCTCTCTACCTCTCGCTACCTCTCTCAAATATAGCTACAACGTCTACGTATAATACGGTACACTAAGTGGCAGCCGTAGCCTAAAATCACTTCTTGTCCTTAAAAAAAACAATCATTACCATATCCAATATATCTCCCTTTATGACCTTATAAGTATTTACTTCTGCAGCACAATATCCTTTCGTCAACAACATGAAATGTTGCACAGCTAAACACTTATAAGGTCCCAAAGGCGAGACCTATTGGCTATGCCAATGCTTGTTTCTCGAGAGATGGGGGGTCCCTGTGGAGTTCTGCTTACTCCTATTATTTAATCTGTATGTTTAGACCATTAAGTCTTTTCCCTTTCACATTTTGTAATATGCGTACAACACTCAGTTGTGATTGAAATTTGATAAAGCTGCAGGAACACAAACGTAATAAAAAGACAGTGAAAAAACTAGCTTACATTAATGGGTCAAGAGGGCTCACAGTGGTCAGCTGAACTATTATCATCCCAACCTATGGATCTTGTTCACTGAAGACCTGTGCTTTGGACCACAGCTGCAGCAGGTGTGGTCGTCTTGCTTTCTACACTGACTTCTATCCTCTCTTCCAAATACTCCTCTGTAGTGCTTTCCTTTGCCCTCTCTCAATCAGAATACTGTAATGATATATATATTCACTGAAAAAACCATAGGTTTTAGGGACAGTTATAGTTACTTGGACATTGCACTCGTACAAAACCCGTGAAATTCCCCGTTATAGTTAGTTCAGCTAACTATAACTCGCGCCCGCAATGCACTGCTGATGACGTCACATATTACATCACTCATGACATGGTCAGTGACATCACTGATGACATCACTGATGACATCTCAAATGACATCACTGATGACATCATCCAGTGACTCTGTGTTTCTGTAAAGTTTAAATATTTTTAAAATATATAGGAAAAGACGTATTGAAGAATGAGTGGGTGTGTAAGTGTCTGTATGGATGATTTAGTAGGTGCGTGACTGACTCTATAAGTGAGTGATTTAACGTATCTTACTGAATGCATGGGTTAGTGACTAAACTGGGTGTATGTCTGTATCCGTCTGTCTGTTGCTGTGTAAGTGGCTGCATGTGTTTGTGAATAGCTAAATGAGTGTCTATATGAGTTATTGAATGCTTGTCTGAGTATCTGTATGGGTGCCTGAGTGTTTGTGTGGGAGGGGTGTGTGCAACTCTGTGCATAGATGTGTGAGTGGGTGATTCACTGGGTGGATGGTTTCAAGAGTGCATCTGTGATAGACTGTATGGGTGGGTAAGTGTGTGTAAGAGTGTGTTAGTGAGTGAATGTATGTCCCAGTGGTACATGTGTGAGTAACTACATATGTGAAAGGCAGTATATATGTGTGTTGGAGTATATAAATAGCTATAAGCAAGAGTGAGTGATTGTGATAGTGGCTGTATGGATGATTGTGTGCTTGTATCAGTGATTGTATAAGAGCGTAACAATGTGCTACTATTTGTATGAGTAAGTGAGCTGGTGTGTGTATAACTGTATAGGTGAGTAAATGGCAGTGTGTTTAATTATTTGCATGACTGACTAGGTGTGTGAGTAGCTCTATGGATGAGTGGCGTTGTTTGAGTGTCTATTTAGGAGTAAGAGTGCATATGATAGTCCTAGTACTGAGTGACCGTAAGTATGAGTGACTGTACGGGTGAGTGAGTGGATGTGTGTGTGTAGACCTAAGAATCAGTGAGTGGGTATGTAGTTATTGGTGTTGGAGTGTCTATGGTTTTGCGAATGGCAGTCTGTAATTTAGAGTGGGTGTATCAAAGGTTATATTAGGGTGTGAGGAGGTGCATCAGATTATCACGTGGATGATGTCATCAGTGATGTCATTTGAGATGTCATCAGTGATGTCATCAGTGATGTCACTGACCATGTCATGAGTGATGTAATATGTGACGTCATCAGCAGTGCATTACGGGCGCGAGTTATAGTTAGCTGAACTAACTATAACGGGGAATTTCACGGGTTTTGTACGAGTGCAATGTCCAAGTAACTATAACTGTCCCTAAAACCTATGGTTTTTTCAGTGAATTTCAAAGGTTTTTTAAATGCTAAATTGTAACTATAACGTGTCTGAAACCTATGGTTTTTCAGTGAATTTCAAAGGTTTTTAAATGCTAATTTGTAACTATCACGTGTCTGAAACCTATGGTTTTTTCAGTGAATTTCAAAGGTTTTTTAAATGCTAATTTCTAACTATAACGTGGCTGAAACCTACGTTTTTTTAGTGAATTTCAAAGGTTTTGTAAATGACAATTTTTAAATGTATTAATTGTTATATTAATTTTTTTCATACTGATTTAGTACATTTTTAGAAACAATTTTTTTTTACATATTTTATTTTTTAAATTACATTATACATTACATTACAAAAATACTTTCTCTTAATGAATTACTTTAGTTTAAATACTTTGCAGATAGGCAATAGACTTTTAAGTACAGTAGTTACAGTTGTTGCAATGGGCAACACATTTTCAAACACAATGCAACATTCAGCTCAATGTGAATTTCTAGTTAAATGCAATTAGTTACTTTATGGATTACTTTTTCTAACCACAGGACTGGATCCTAGATTCAGTCCTGGTACATCTCCTGTAAACAGTTGAGTAAAAGCGTTTTGGTTACAGTCGTGATTTTTAAGGAATATTATTGTATTTTAAAAGTTGACACTTGGAAACTTTTTCTCATAGAATCACCAATGTTATCCTATGGATGGAAATTCACTTAGCAGGTAAAAACTGTTATCGTTACTTTTTCTTACTCAGTGTTGGATCCTGGATCCAGCACTGGTGCATCTCCTGTAAACAGTTGAATGAATGCGTTTAAGTCATACAGGCGATTTTTAAGGAATATTTGTAGTTTGTGAAAATCGACACTTTGAAAGTTTTCTGCTGAAAACCAGACAATGGATTCCTATGGAAGAAAATATAAGTTACTGGTAAGTACGGTTAAAATTACTTTTCAGGACCAGTACTGGGCTGAAAGATGCAGCACTGAGGTCTCTCCTGATAACAGGTGAGTAAATCAGAATTCGGATTTCGGCTGATTTTAGAGGAATATTTGTATGTTTCAAAAATCAACACTTAGAAGAATTTCCAAGTGAAACCAGTCAATGTTAGCCTATGAAGGAAATTCAAGTTACCGGTAAGTACGGTTAAAATTACTTTTCAGGATCAGTACTGGGCTGAAAGATGCAGCACTGAGGTCTCTCCTGATAACAGGTGAGTAAATCGGAATTCCTATTTCGGCTGATTTTAGAGGAATATTTGCACAATGGTGAAGGGAGAGGGCGGGGCCTGAGGTGACATCTTTGCAAACGCGCCCCGTGGCGCGTTTTAAGTTGGGGGATTAAGTCCCCTTGAATCCTGAGGGTCCCTAGGGGCCAACTAGACCACCAGGAACCTCCAATATGCGCCAGGGGGCTGCGTTGCAGAGACGTGTAGAGAGGCCACACCGCTTTACACCTCTCTGCAACGCAGCTCTGTGGCGCATTCTGGATGTACCTGTTGGGCTAGTTGGCCCTCAGGGACCCTCAGGATTGAAGGGATTTAATTCCCCATCTTAAAACGCGCCACGGGGCCTGTTTGCACACATGTCACCTGAAGCCCCGCCCCTCCCTTCACCACTGTGCAAACGCGCCCCGTGGCGCGTTTTAAGTTGGGGGATTAAGTCCCCTTGAATCCTGAGGGTCCCCGGAGTCCAACTAGCCCACCATATACCTCCAAAAGCGCCACAGAGCTGCGTTGCAGAGAGGTGTAAAAGGGGCGTGGCCTCTGTACACCTCTCTGCAAGGCAGCCCCTGGCGCATACTGGAGGTACCTGGTGGGCTAGTTGGCCCCCAGGGACCCCCAGTATTCAAGGGAATTCGTTCCCCTCTGCAAACGCGCCAGGGGCGCGTTTGCAAAGTGGTGAAGGAAGGGGCGGGGCCTGCGGGCCCGATCGTTTTTTTGTGTTTTTTTTCTCTCCTGAAGGGGGCTGTGTAGCCCCCTTCCTTTTTTTTTTGGGCCCTGGGACCCCATCCCCCAGGGCCTTACACCCTTTTTAAATTACCTTTAAAAAAAAACGGGAAGGGGGCCGCGTGGCCCCCTTCCCTGGGCCTGTATTGGCCCCGGGGACCCCATCCCCGGGGCATGGCCTCTATATTTATTTTTGAGGGGGGCAGCGTGGCCCCCTCCTCTGGGCATTTTAAGGCCCCGGGGACCCCATCTCCCGGGCCGGCCTTTCCATTTTTTTTTTTTTAATTTTCCTCTTTTTTGGGGAGGGGGCCGCGTGGCCCCCTCCCAGGCCACTACTTGCCCCGGGGACCCCATCCCCCGGGGCTGGCCTCTTCCGTTGGGGACTGTGGGGGGTCCCCAATCCCCCACAGTCCCGCCGGCTCCCCACGTCCCTTGGGAGCCGGCATTGCTGTTCCACATGGGGAGCAGCTGACATGCTGCTCCCCATGTGGAAAAGCAATCGCTTTGGATATTGGAAGAGAGAGCAGGTTTCCTGCTCTCTCTTCCAATATCCAAAGCAGTTTGCTATGGCAGGACGGGAGCCGCGAGGCTCCCGTCCTGCCATAGCAAACTACAGTGTCCTGGGGGTAGGCACCCGGGACACTGCAGGAGCCGGCCCTGGGGGTGGTGGTCCCCAGGGCCATCAAGGGCTCCAGGAGGGGGCCGCGCGGCCCCCTCCCATTCAGTACACAGCCCCGGGGAGGTGGTGGTCCCCGGGCTCTGGGGTCCGTAACGGACCCCCATATTAAAATGTTTAGTGCCCCGGGGAGGTGGTGGTCCCGGGCGTGTGAGGGCTGGAGCCCCCACACAGGTTTAATAATGTATGTAAAAAAAGCCCCGGGAGGTGGTGGTCCCCGGGGCTGCGGGAGGGCTCAGAGCCCTCCCGCACCATTTTAAAAAAGCCCCGGGGGTGGCGGTCCCCGGGGCTTGGGGGCCTTTGAGGCCCCCACACATTAAATTATCCCCCACCATGCCCCCGGGACTTGGGCCACCCGAGGGCCAATTAACATCGAGCGCGGGAGACCCCTGAGGCAAACCTAGGGGGTCAGGGTGTTTCTACCCTGCTCCCTTTGTGCGCTTTGCGCACTTGTTTCTGTCCCTCGGTTCTACCGAGGGACAAAATAGCTGCCAACATTTCCTGAATCGGAATGTTGACAGCCAGCTGACAGCCAATTAACATGCAGCTCGTGATCGGGAGGGTACGCGGACCCTACTCGTCCCTAGATATCACTAACTTTTACTTTTCATTTTCTCAGCAACTACTGAACGGATTTACACCATTTAACAAAAAGGGTTCTTTCTGAACCAAGAACTACCTCTTTGCCAAATTTGGTGTAATTCCGTTCAGCAGTTCGGGCTGTAGCCGTGTCTAAAGTTTCCTATGGGAAAATGCATGGGAAAACGCGTTTTGGGACCCCCTTTTTCTCGGCCCCCGCTTGACGTATCACCCCGAGACTTTCAGGGTAGGAGCGGACCGGAGCGCCCCACGAAGTTTGAAAATTTCGCGAAGATACGTCAACCGGCAAGAGAGTTATTTCAAATAGAATGTCGCGGATTTCCTATGGATAATAGGTTGTAACTATAACTATCTACTGGCGACCGCCAGTAGATAATATATATATATATATTTTTTTTTTCAACAAAGAACTGGCACTTCCAGAACTGGTTTTTAACACAATTTATTTTGGCAACTGAGCAGTTGCCAAAATAAATTGTGTTAAAAACCAGTTCTGGAGTGCCGCGTTCTTTGTTGGAAAAATTGTTTTGGGCCAGGATCCGGCCCCCTTGCAGAGCACCAGCTGGTGAGCGCGCCGAACTAAAGGATCACTTTGGAGGTTAATATATATATTCACTGAAAAAACCATAGGTTTTAGGGACAGTTATAGTTAGTTGGACATTTCATTCGTACAAAACCCGAGAAATTCCCCCGTTATAATTAGTTCAGCTAACTATAAAACTCGCGCCCCCGCAATGCACTGCTGAGGACGTCACATATTACATCACTCATGACATGGTCAGTGACATCACTGATTACATCACTGATGACATCTCAAATGACATCACTGATGACATCATGCAGTGACTGTGTTTCTGTAAAGTTTAAATATGTTTAATATATATAGGCAAAGGCGTATTGAAGAATGACTGGGTGTATAAGTGTCTCAATGGATGATTGAGTAGGTGCGTGACTGACTCTACAAGTGAGTGATTAAACGTATCTTACTGAATGCATGGGTTACTGACTAAACTGTGTGAATGTCTGTATCCGTTTGTCTGTTGGTGTGTAAGTGGATGCATGGATTTGCGAATAGCTACATGAGTGTCTATATGGGTTATTGATTGGTTGTCTGAGTATCTGTATGGGTGCCTGAGTGTTTGTGTGGGTGGGGTGTGTGTGACTCTGTACATAGATGTGTGAGTGGGTGATTCACTGGGTGCATGATTTGAAGAGTGCATCTGTGATGGACTGCTTGGGTGGGTGAGTGTGTGTATCGGTGTGTTAGTGAGTGAATGTATATCTCAGTGGTACATGTGTGAGTAACTACATATGTAAAAGGCAGTATATATGTGTGTTAGAGTATTTAAAAGGCTATAAGTGAGAGTGTGTGATTGTTAGAGTGGCTGTATGGATGCGTGTGTGCTTGTATAAGAGCGTAAGAATCTGCTAGTATTTGTATGAGTAAGTGAGCTGGTGTGTGTATAACTGTATAGGTGAGTAAATGGGTGTGTGATTATTTTTTTGCATGACTGACTAGGTGTGTGAGTACCTCTATGGATAAGTGGCGGTGTGTGAGTGTTTATATAGGTGTATGAGTGCATATCATAGTCCTGTACTGAGTGGCCGTAAGTATGAGTGACTGTACGGGTGAGTAAGTAGATGTGTGTGTGTAGACCTAAGAATCAGTGAGTGTGTATGTAGTTATTGGTGTTGGAGTGTCTATGGTTTTGACAATGGCAGTCTGTAATTTACAGTGGGTGTATCAAAAGTTATATTAGAGTGTGAGAAGATGCATGAAATTATCACATGGATGATGTCATCAGTTTTGTCATCAGTGATGTCACTGACCATGTCATGAGTGATGTAATATGTGACGTCATCAGCAGTGCATTGCGGGGGCGCGAGTTATAGTTAGCTGAACTAACTATAACGGGGGAATTTCACGGGTTTTGTACGAGTGAAATGTCCAACTAACTATAACTGTCCCTAAAACCTATGGTTTTTTCAGTGAATTTCAAAGGTTTTTTAAATGCTTATTTCTAACTATAACGTGTCTGAAACCTATGGTTTTTTCAGTGAATTTCAAAGGTTTTTTAAATGCTAATTTCTAACTATGCCTACAGAGGTAGGACATGTGAAGAAAGAAGAAAAAACGCACAGAAAGAAGCAAAAGAAATGCAGAAAGAAGCAACAGAAGTCCACAAAGACGAAGAAAAGTGCAGGAAGAACCAACAGAGGAGCAGAAAGAACCAACAGAGGAGCAGAAAGAACCAACAGAGGAGCAGAAAGAGGCCTTGTTCCAAAATCATCCTGTGCCCACAACTTTTTCCGACGTGTACTGGTGGTAACTGACTCTGACTAACCAGAGCCAGTGCTATGCTAAAACACACTTAGAATACAGTGAAAACACCTACATACACTAGGGAACACTATGCGTTGGGGTACCCCTGTGATTAGCATGACCTCCTCTGTAAGTCCCTAGTACATAATAGGGCAGGGGGATTAAAACTACTCTCTTAAAACGCGCTACAGGGCGCGTTTGCACAGTGGTGAAGGGAGTGGGGGCCTGAGGTGACGTGTGCAAACGCGCCCCGTGGCACGTTTTAAGTTGCAGGATTAAGTCCCCTTGAATTCTGAGTGTCCCTGGGGCCCAACTAGCCCCCCAGGTACCTACAGTTAGGACCACAGAGCTGAGTTGCAGAGAGGCATTCCAACGCCACGCACCTTTTTTTCACCTCTCTGCAATGCAGCTCTGTGGCGCTTTCTGGACGTACCTGGTGGGCTAGTTGGCCCCCAGGGACCCTCAGGATTGAAGGGGATTTAATTCCCCATCTTAAAACGCGCCATGGGGCCTGTTTGCACACATGTCACCTGAAGCCCCGCCCCCTCCCTTCACCACTGTGCAAACGCGCCCGGTGGCCCGTTTTAAGTTGGGGCATTAAGTCCCCTTAAATCCTGAGGGTCCCTGGAGTCCAACTAGCCCACCATGTACCTCCAAAAAGCGCCACAGAGCTGCGTTGCAGAGAGGTGTAAAAGGGGCGTGGCCTCTGTACACCTCTCTGCAACGCAGCCCCTGGCGCATACTGGAGGTTCCTGGTGGGCTAGTTGGTCCTCAGGGACCCCCAATATTCAAGGGGAATTTGTTCCCCATCTGCAAACGCGCCAGGAGGCGCGTTTGCAGAGTGCTGGAAGGAGGGGGCGTGGCCTCCGGCGCGATGCCGGTCTTTTTCTTTCTCTCCATTTTTGGAAAGGGGGCTGTGTGGCCCCCCATGTTTTTCTAATTTCTTGGCCCTGGGGACCCCATCCCCCAGGGCCTGCCCTCTATCATCTTGTTAAAAAAAAAATAAAAAAAATTGGAAGGGGGCCGCGTGGCCCCCCTCCCCAGACCTTAATCGGCCCCGGGGACCCCATCCCCCGGGGCATGGCCTTTTTAAAAAAAAATGTTATGGAGGGGGGCTGTGTTGCCCCCCTCCTTAGTCACTGTATGCTGGGGCGACACTCCGCCCCAAGACCAATGGCACAGCAAAGTGCTATTTGCACAATTCCTCCTATGTATACATGTTCATTCTTTTCATCATGTTTTTTCCTTTTTCTTAAATCTCTGTGTAGTTCCACACGTCAGACATCATGCCAATTTACAAAGTTTTCTCATGTTCAGGTTTGTCCATCCGGACCTTTTTCCAAGAACAAGTACAAACGCAAAAATTCATCAGAGGCAGTATTTTATTGACCCAATGCATTTCGGGCAATTCCAGCCCTTCGTCAGGGGTAACTAGAAATATCAATGAAACACGCATTATTATAAAATACAACACTGTAAAATCCAAATAATATCACAATCCATAATGAAATAGCTGCACTTCAATTCCCATTAAAAACAACGTTTTTCACAATATGTTCCTCTCCTGTGTAATAATCAGTTCAATCACAAACGATATTTTGCTACCGTCACGGTTTAATCCTAAGTGGTCCCAGCACTTTTCCCTTTGTTCAACCTCTCTTTTCGCAAACAATAATTATCTCTAGCTTATGCCTGAGACCCGAAAAGAGAGGTTGAACAAAGGGAAAAGTGCTGGGACTACTTAGGATTAAAATACTGCCTCTGATGAATTTTTGCGTTTGTACTTGTTCTTGGAAAAAGGTCCGGATGGACAAACCTGAACATGAGAAAACTTTGTAAATTGGCATGATGTCTGACGTGTGGAACTACACAGAGATTTAAGAAAAAGGAAAAAACATGATGAAAAGAATGAACATGAGGATAAAAATTGTATACATAGGAGGAATTGTGCAAATAGCACTTTGCTGTGCCATTGGTCTTGGGGCGGAGTGTCGCCCCAGCATACAGTGATTTCGTACCCAGGTGCCATTAGGGCAAGGCACCTAACCAAGTGAGCACGCAACATTGGATGAATTTTGCGGACTAACAGTGATGAACTAAGAAAAAATGAAAATCGGTGTGCATTCCCCACCATATAAAATGTAGCCCCCCTCCTTAGGCCACTTATGGCCCCGGGGACCCCATCCCCCGGGGCCGGCCTTTGTTTTTAATTTTTTTTTTTAAATTAACATTTGGGGAGGGGGGCCGCGTGGCCCCCATCCTGGGCCACTACTAGCCCCGGGGACCCCATCCCCCGGGGCTGGCCCTCTCCGTTGGGGACCGTGGGGGTCCCCAATCCCCCACGGTCCCGCCGGCTCCCGCGTCCTTCGGGAGCCGGCATTGCTTTTCCACATGGGGAGCTGCTAAGATGCAGCTCCCCGTGTGGAAAGCAATCGGCTTTGTTTTTGGAAGAGAGACAGGTTTCCTGCTCTCTTCCAAAAACCAAAGCAGTTTGCTATGACAAGACGGGAGCCGCGAGGCTCCCGTCCTGTCATAGCAAACTACAGTGTCCCGGGGTAGGCACCCTGGGACACTGCAGGAGCCGGCCCTGGGGGGTGGTGGTCCCCAGGGCCATCAAGGGCTCCAGGAGGGGGGCCGCGCGGCCCCCCTCCCTCCATTGGCAAAGCCCCGGGGAGGTGGTGGTCCCCGGGGCTCGGGGTTCCGTAACGGACCCCCATATTGAAATATTTAGTGCCCCGGGGGGTGGCGGTCACCGGGGCTGCGGGAGGGCCCAGAGCCCTCCCACACCATTATTTTTTTAAAGCCCGGGGGGGGTGGCGGTCCCCGGGGCTTGGGGGGGCCTGAGAGGCCCCCCCACACATAAAATTAAAAAAACTCTGCATGCCCCCGGGACTTGGCCCACCCGGGGGCCAAATAGCATCGAAGCGCGGGAGACCACGCTTCGATTTTTTTTTTATCGGCTGGATCCGCGCACCCAGCGCGTTTTTGCCGATTTAAAAAAAAATAAAAAATTTGGGGGGCCTTGGGGGACCCCCTGAGCAGGCCTAGGGGGTCAGGGTGTTTCTACCCTGCCTCCTTTTTGCGTTTTGCGCGATTGTTTTACTGCTTTCTTGTGCCTCGGTTCTACCGAGGAACAGGATGGCTGCCAACACTTCCTGGTTTTGAGTGTTGACAGCCAATTAGCATACAGCTGGTGATCGGGAGGGTGCGCGGATCCTCCGTGCCCATAGATATATATGTGTTTTTACTTTTGATTTTCTCAGCAACTACTGAACGGATTTACACCATTTAACAAAAGGGTACTTTCTGAACCAAGAACTACCTCTTTGCCAAATTTGGTGTAATTCCGTTCAGCAGTTCGGGCTGTAGCCGTGTCTAAAGTTTCCTATGGAAAATTGCATGGGGAAAACACGTTTTGGGACCCCCCTTTTTTCTCGGCTCCCGCTTGACGAATCACCCCGAAACTTTCAAGATAGGAGCGGACCGGAGCGGGCCATAAGTTTTGAAGATTTCGCGAAGATTCGTCAACCGGCGCCAAAGGTATTGGAAATAGAATGTTGCGAATTTCCTATGGAAAATAGGTCCTAACTATAACTATCTACTGGCGACCGCCAGTAGATTATATATATATATATATGATTGCCAGAGTGCATCACTGCCAAGCTTCAAAACCCTTCGCACTAGGCAGGGATGTTGGTGTGCGGACAGCATAGGCAGATCATAATCCCGCTACCTGTGGGTTTTGTACTGGTTACCACTTAAGCCAAGGGTCCAGTTGAAAGCCCTCTGCCTCACGAGTTTGACCAAACTGGTCATGCCTTTCTTTGGAGCGGCATGATTCCCTATGCCCCTGCAAGAACACTGAAGTAGAGCACACAATTGTTGCTTAAAGCCTAAAATTTAAGCGTGCCCACTGTGGGGATAGATAGTTTATTCAGTGTACTGGCCACACAACTGTGCAAAATGCTTCCATTAGCACCAAGAAATGTATAGTCTTTCTTGAGGTAGGGGAATCAGCGGGCAAGTTGTCCTTTTAATTTTCCTCGATTCACTGCACCAAGACGCCTTTCAGTGTATGTGCTCTGTCTGGATAAGTAAATAAATGTGCTAGCCAGTGCTAGGCCAGAACTCTCAACAAAATCACATTTTGACAATCAGTCCAAAACAGCAACATCGTCTTCCTAACAACACTTTCTCTCTTCATCAGCAAGCCAAGCTCAACACTCTTAAAATAGAGTGAGGCACAGTCAAAAAATTAGAAATAACCGAGACATAATTTAAGCATCATCTCCATGTTTACAATCAAAATAACATGTAAAAATAAAGTGTTGCAAATGAACATACTTTAACTGAGACCTAGAACAAATGAACCATCCCCGTTATAAAGATGATCTGAAAAGAAGGCATGCCAACGTGCCAAGCTATCTACGTAAGAATATAAACAGTGGTCAGGATCTGCTCCCACAATGAATCTTGCTAATGGAGTCCCTGGTTTGAGTAGGGGAGGTGGCTCTTCTGCGTAAAAATATTTTCTTAAGGTCTTTACTTCAGATGCCTCTATGACTAGTGCATACAGTTCCCGTAATGTTCACAACTTCACAGCCCATGTTAATCAGGTTTGAAGACTCCTAGTCAACCTAATCTATTGGGAACTGCTTGCATAAGAATGGTCTATGCTGAAAACTACGAATCAAGGGCCTGATTAATAGATTTTATTGCGCACCTAAGCCTGATTTAGTAGATGGAACTTTTTATGGTGGCAATCTGTTTGCTTGGCACCAAGTTTGCTCGTAGCACTAAGTTTGCACACACAAACAAGGTGTGGGTTGGAGACACCATTGTGACCACACAAAATGCAGTGAACAGCCACACTAAAGCTAAGCTTAGGAGTATTTGCAAATATTTTACTCATTATTTTGTACCATAGTAATATAGATAATACTACTACTGCACAAGTTAGTCCAGGTCAAAAAGAGAAGGTAAATCTCCATATTCAAGGGAGTTAACAGGAAGAGGAAATCATTTCCCGGTAGAGAACAAAGTTAAAGAACGTATGCAAATACAATTAATAGGAGAGCACTTGGACAAGTATTCCAACAAAATTGTGTGAGTAAATTTCCACGCACCCCTTTAGAAGTCAGAAATCCATGCAAATTGGGTGCATGTCTAAATAGGTCTGATTTTTCTTCCTTAGAAGATTTGTAGGAGTTACTCGGTGACGAGTGAAGAGACCAAGAAGGTCTCCCCAAGGAAATCTGTAACCCAACCTCCACTCATCTACAGGAGTAATGGGTCATTCACTCATGTTCCACCTTTTCTGGATCGGGTAGGGCAAAGGTTTCTCTTATCCAGATAACTGTCCTGTAATGCAGCAGTCAATGGCTGTGCACAGAAGCTACTGTCCATTCTTCCTAATGCTGGGGTCTCAACAAAAGAGATCAGATCACGATTAGTAAAACAAATTGCAAGCAACCAAAGATATTCAATCCTGCAGAACTTTAGAAGAGGACATTCAGCTCTTATTCAATAAGGAGTGCTGAAAATATCCCCTCACTAGGAACAGTTTATCTTCCTTTAGGGTATAGTGGGTGTCATTCAGTTCCTTAGCCCAGAATGAAGACAGCATCTGCTTAACTCCCAGCCGTACTTTGGTGAGCGTTCCCATTTCACACACAAATACACTTATCCATACATACCCATTAAAGCCAGCGATACCAGACATGCTGATTGAGCAAACCGACTACTCCATATTCAACAGCAAGGAAGACATGTAGCCACACTCAAATCTCTCTTGTGGTCCCCTCCTCCCCCCACACATCAAAACAACTGATCAACATCGATTCACTTCAGTATTTGGCTTTCTACTGCACACAGTATTCCAACTTTGGTCACCTTCCCCCAATGTTTATGGCTGGCATCAGACACCAACATATTACAAAGAGTCGGTGCTGTGCAAAGAAAAATTAAAGCAAATCTGTCCCCTTGTACAGAGATGGATAATGTTTTAAATAGTTCTAGTTAACAAAATACTGCTGAATGCCATACACCAGACAACTATGGACAGCCCCTGCAGGGCACCAGACATTCATACAGCTCGAAAGCAAACTGGAGCGGACCTCCATGACTAGACACTTAACAGTACAAGTACCATCACCTTTATGGTCCAGCCAGCTCAGCCTGGGAAAGCCTCTACATGTTTCACGCATCTATTCATAGAGCATTCCCATAATTAACTCATCAGCAAAGTGTATTTTGATCAAAGGATGTCTTCACAGAAAAAGGCTATGACACACATTGGGGTGAAGGAACCTCTTGATTGACTCCTCAAAGTTTCCGCATAAGCAGTACAAGCCTGGTCAAGGCTGCATCCGTCATCAACTACAATTTCAGGCTGACAACCAGCCTACACACCTAACATCCTTAACATCTCATTCTCTAACACCTCACTAACCATTATACACTATCTCCCAGTTAGTACACAAAATATGATGTGAAGACCCTCATATAGTTCCTATCCTTGCCAGTGCAGAAGGGCAGTGCTCTTTTACCTTTTGTTTGTTTGCTTCCAAGCCATCTACCTCATCCCTATCTCCCAGTCACGCTTACACTTTCATGAGTGGCAAACGTAATTAAAAGGTACTACCATACCACCAAGCAAGTCCATTTACCATTTTCATTCATGTGGCCACACGTAAAGTACAGGAATACATTTAATCCATCGACTGGGCTTACCTGTGTCACTGGCTTTGCAATGCTCTCTGCTGCTTTCCAGTGTTCCAATGTCCGCTGGATGAGCTGATATTTTTCAGATGAAGGTGGTACTATAACATTGTGCTTTGCAAGGTACTTAAAAATACAGTCCCGATTAACCTTTTTCCGCTTCAGAAGTTCTCCAGCACTCTCACTGTATGTTAGTATCACATTTAGTGCTTCTGAAATGACAACATATTTGAAGGGTAAGAACACAAGACCACTCGAACATCTAGAGAAAGAAAATGCACTTTGTCACACAATTCTAATAACCAAATGCAGGTATAATGCTTTGAACTGGATTCTCTGCCTAGCCGCCACCATTGTATGTTAAGGGCTGAAAAGAGCTTTACTATAGTAGCTGGGCGAAGCTACAGTTGCAAGAGATCCTTAAGTTGCCAATCTGTCCGTCCACCCATCACATTTGGCTCCTGTGAACGAGGCACTGCACATGGGTGGGAAAAGAGAGAATACTTTCTTCTGCCTGTGGCATGGAACAGCTAAGTGAGTTTCCCAAGAACTGTACCCCATTTCTCGAGCTGTGCACTTACAGGAACATCAAGCACCGGAAGACCTACAATGGATCTAATATTTGTAAGGCTTCCAGAATCTGTATACCGGTATCACCCAGCCTATGCGGGTCCTCCAAATGCAGATGCTGTATATTCCTGCCTTTTTTCTGAATTGCTCTAAATTACTATTATGGTATGCTTAAAAGCAAGGATTATCTCATCACAAATCACTCTTATGCAATATTTCTGCTATCGGAGCACATTTGGCCTCTGATATGTTTTTGTTTTATTAAAAAAAGTTTTCTAAAAAAAACACAAGCAAAGCAGTAATGAACATGTGTACATAAATGCAAAATAGGTCCAATGTGTGTGTAATTCCTTTAGCCACACCGGCATTTTAGCCATCTGCATTGAGTATGCTAGGATTTGTGCATCTACATGCCTACTTGTAATCTCAAAACTACCAGAAAACAACTTACTGTTAGTTAACAAGTTAGCACTGGCTAAGCTTTTCACATGACATAGTGTGTCACAAGCCTTTTGTCCACTGTATTTGCAGCAATGGGACTGCACAGGCAAGACTACCTGGCATCTTTACTTGGGACGTAAAGAGTCCTGATGCAGGGCCTTATGCGGTTTCAAGAGCCTGATTTTAGCTTAACCAATCACAGACTCGAAGCCTCACCCTGTGTGCTCTGCTGTTCTGTGCAGGGTGCATCCCGAATGACAACAGAGGATATCACAATAGACTCCTTCGACATCTACAGAAACAGACATACTAGCTCACCAATCTGGGGAGACACCAGATCAGTGTGCACCTACAGCCCCCAATTTAAATTGCGTGAATCCACCTTCCCCCAAGACTTAGCACAAACAACTCTGTGGCTTACAGTCCCGCCGGAAATTGCAGTTCTTATAAACTAAAGAAATTAGTACCATGCCCATCAAGCTTCACATTCCATTTTTACACTTTGATCAAGACAATTAATATCATGATCGGGACAATGAGTCAAAAGATAATTACTTATCTTTAAGACATGTCATTCGGATATCTTAAAAAAAAAAAAATACATATTAATCATCATTAAAGACATACAGAAACTTTGTAAGCTAATCAATACCGTATAGGGGTGGGGGGGGGGGGGGGAGCCAGGCTGCAAGATGGCTGCCTAGTTGGGAGACTCTGCCCGCTTGGTGCTAAATTCGGCATAATCAAGTTAAAACTAGCGAGACGTCCAACTTATTGCTAAGGATCCTGTGTTGCAGGTCCCATGAGCAGCGATTGCAGCCTATTATAAAAAAAAAAAGAAAAAGGAAGCAGCAGCCCGCTGGAGGCTGAGTGCAGCGCGACCTTCGAATCAGCAGTGGTGGGCTGATTGAGGATAGCGCAGTGGGGCAGCTGCAGAGTTCATGCCGAGAGCAGAGATCATTGCCCCCCTTTCCACCACCCGATCACAGTAGGAAGCTCTGAATTTGTATGCGCTCCCCTTGGGAGATAGCAGCTCGGCAGGGCTGGCGAGGGCTGCTGTGCGCACCAGTCCCGGCACGGGTGCCCACACAAAGGAGCAAGTGTGGAGATGTGGCGTGAGGATTGCTTTTGCTCCACCCCCCCAAAAGAAAACCAACCAGATACCAGACTCGCCGGGATACCTGGGCCCTCTAGAAACCAGTGCATGCGCCGGGCGTGCTTCGTTCTCCCGGCCTTGCTGGGATGTGAGTAGGGCCTACATTGTTAGAGGCCTCATTTCGCCGGTGAGGAGAGCACAGATTCTGCCCCCCCCCTCCCCCGAGAGCGTGGGGCAAAAAATTTGCAGCGGTGGTGCAGCACTTGCAGCTTGATGAACGCCAGGACCTAAGGCCTGGGCCTCCGCCTCCTGACATGTCCCCTATGTAAGACTTCAGCATGGGTGGCCACTGTGGACTCCTGCCATGTCCGCCAGGAAGACTTATGGGCCTGCTCGTGCCCACCGGCCTTTGTTGGGGGACGGGGCCGCACAACACCCATCCACCCACTGAGGTGCCCCCTGACGATCCTGGGATCCCCCATGGATGACACAGGGCGCGAAGATGGGGAAAGCTGATAAGCCAACAACCTAAACTGACATTTGAAGAAAAAAAAAAAACGCCGCATCCAGCCCAGGGGTACAGACCAGAGAGGTGAGGCCCAGGCTACTGCGGACCAGGACAACTTCACTGTGAACATGGATTCTAAAACTTTGCTGGCTGACATCCGCAGCAGCCTCAGGACAATAGATTCTAAGATTGACACTATGACCAATTGGTTAGACCGCATGGGGGACTGCCTGCATAGCATGATGATCAATTGGGACAACTTGAACACAGGGTATGCGATTCAAAGGATGGGATCACTGCACATAACGAACAACTATTCAGCATGGAAAAAGTACTACAGTTATCAAGGCTAAAAAAAAATAATAAAAAAAGACCTGGAAGCTCGCTCCAGGAGGATCATCATCAGAATCCTTGGGCTGCCAGAGTGTACTTTCATCACCATGGTAAAGGATTATGTTGAATCCATTCTGCTGACAATTATTTTCAGACTGTCTCACAGCCCTCTTTTGGGCAGAGCGAGCACATCGGTCCCTGGGGCTGAGGGGGCCTGTCCAGTTCCATTATTGCTTGTATGCTACACTACGGGGATTCGAGACAACATCCTACGACTCGGAACAGAAAGACAGAAGATATTCAATATCAGGGAAATAAAATCTCCATTTACCCTGACTTTACTCTTGCTGTCCAGGCTGCCTGTAGAGAGTTTTTCCAGACAAAACGAATGCTGCTGAAGAAGGGCGTACTGTATGCTTTATCCGGCGAAACTGCAAGTCAAGTCAAATGGTAAAGCCCAAATCGTCACAAACCCCACAAGCTAGCATGCAAACACATAGAGCAACCTCAACGCTGAAGAGGATCCTGAAAGTCCTCTTAGTTACAACGATTATATGTAGGGACTGTTCTTTGTGTCAGAGGCTGGAGCCATGTGTCTGCATTGAGCCACAGACTTTAGAGATTCCTGATGCTTCACCATGGAGATTGACCTCTCCGAATTCAACATGGACGCACACAGTGCAGTGTTACAGCTAACTGCCCTTACTCTTGCTGTCAACGCACTGGGCCATTCATCTCTCTATCTCGAGATAGGGCACCCATCTGACTCACTGCGTTGCCCAGTGGACTGTTCCCATGTATTTATGTTTTAGTTTGCGGTTACTGTCTAGGGGCATGTTCTTCAACATGCACAGCAAGGTGCGACAAAACTTGCAGATTGCCCTAGAGTTGCACACAACTGTTTCAGGGTCCCATGTTTATAGAATACACTGTCCAGGCAGACTACTCTTTACTTCCAACATGACAGACACATCCACAATGACATAGAACATCAGAGGTCTTAACGATCCCAGAAAGGTGAGGCTAACATTTGTGCATCTTCGACGCCACAAAGTCAACATAACGCTCTTGCAGGAACTGAATCTGACAGAGGCTGCCTTTTGGCTGGTTGGGAGGGATGCATGTGGCGACATATTCCGCCTTTGTGCGAGGGGTTGCGGTGCAGTGGTGAACCCTGGGCCCCTATTTGACAGGGAGGGAAGGTACATAATTCTACACGGGATACTCTGTGGCGCAGAGATCACTAATGCCTGCACATATGGCCCAAATTTAGGTAGTCCTGAGCTTTTCAGGAAGATATGAAATAAAGTTACTGCCTTTGACCACACTACAGTTATATGGGAGGGAGACATCAACGTAGTGTTAGAGCCCTGTCTAGACAAATCAGTCTGCGCGCAGGCCCCACCCCTGAGCTGCAGCTCATTTTAACACAATGCCCACTGAACACAACCTCATAGATATCTAGTGAGCTAGGCACCGTCATATGAGTGAAGACACGCGTCACCGAGGTTCGTGGAGCCTGGTCGTGCATGGACTATTGGCTGGTCACTAGAGACATCGAGGCACTAACTATCACCATCGAGCATCTGCCATCGCCATTATCTGATCATATGCCAGTCGTGCTGCAGATATCCCAGAGAAGTGCAAGCGGCTGTGCTTTCACGTGGCTGTCACTGCTTTTGAGATCCTGTGTTCCAGGTGCATATCCGAACCGCTATGGCAGAGTACTTTGCAACAAACACCGACAAGGTAGACTCCCCTGGGGTGCTCTGGGAGGCATTTAAGGCTTATATTAGGGGTTTGTATCACCAAACAATCCGTGGTGCTCCGAGATTTTAGGGTGCACTTGGCCACCCTGGAGCACATGCTCCGGGAGCTAGACCTCCAATACTTCGAATCAGGTGATCTACGCCTCCTAGCGCAGTTCTGAAAGAATCTTTCACAATACGAGAAGGCTGCTGAGAGACTAGGTTCTTGCATAAGGAAGAACCTTATGAAGGCGACAGGGCTAGTAAGACACTGGATAGCCTTAATTAGCAAAAAAATGGAGTAGCTTCTACATTCTGGAGCTGATGAATGATGAGGGGACGACCTCACAGATCACGCAAGACATTACAGAGATGCTACTGGAGTATTACACCTCCCTCTATTCCGCCACAGGAGATGTCCAGACAGACGGGCTCACTGAATAGTTTTTTTTTTTTTAAGTCGTGTAAGTTTTATTGACACGGAGTCATCCGTCATTTCATATTCACTACCATCAACAAGCATGTACAGTTTTGTCCCAGAAGAATATTTGGCAATGCTACCACTACTACCAAATAACGGTTAATCTCTTAATCCCTTCTTGATCTTAATTAGAGGTGTTTGTTATTTATCAATTAGCTTCAATTTCCTAATTTTAACCAGCATTTGAGTACTTTATCCCTGGGCCCATGTCGGATTTGTTAATGTCTTTAAAGGTTATTCATCAAGCTTATTTGACAGCATTTTTTTTTTTTTTGATTTTCAAAAACCTTTATTGAGGATTGAGACACAACAAAATTACAGAATTGCACCACGACAAAATAATATGCATTGCGATACACAAAATCGAAGGTTACCACTTACATGCACCACAAACAATAATATCAATGAAATCGGTCGGGAGAACACCAAAAACAATATGAAGAAATTATCAGGAAAGGCACCACACCTGAAAGGGGAGCGAGCACGGAGTAGGGGGGAAAGGGGAGCCGAGAGGAGGAGACTCATTGACCTGCACCGGCGGCCGCCGCGGGCGGAGGGCCGGCGGGGATCGCGGGAGAGGTCGCTGGGTGCTGGGAAGTGTGACTTAGGAGATAGGAAACTAGCGGACCCCAGATATCTAGTGGGCGGGAGCTAGCAGGCATTAGGTCCCAGAATTTGGACAGGAGAGTCTGGCAACGGGAAGCATCCTCCAACCATAGGGCCACCTTCGGTGCGGGTCGGCGACCCCAGCACATGGAAACCCTGCGCCGTGCAAGAACGAGCAACATAGCAATCAGTCTACGGGAGACATCTGGGCAAAATTTGACAAAGCCTAAGAGACAAAGCAGAGGGTCGGGTGGGAGCGAAAAACTAAGTGATTTCAGAGATAACAGCGCATACCTTGCGCCAATAAGCGGAGACCTTGGGGCATAGTAGGCAAGGTGGGAGAAATCGGCCGAGGGGGCAGAGCAGCGAAGGCATCTGTCACTGGTAATGGGACCCATTTTGTGCAATTGTGTGGGGGTCCGGTAGAGCCTGTGGAGATATTTAAAATGGATAAGGCGCAGTCGATAGTTAGGGGAGAGGCGTTTAATCTGGGTGCAGCAATACAGCCAGTCGGCCTGGGAAATTACGATGTCTAGGTCCGTCTCCCACGCCACGCGCGCCCTGTCAGTGGAGATAGCGGAAGCGGCCAGGGTGGAAGCATAGATTTTGGTAACCAATTTCCGTGGAGAAAGGGAACGTGTAAGGGAGATTGAGAGTAGCCATCGAGGGGGGGGAGGCTGGGGGAAAGAGGGATGGAGCTTCCTACAGACCGCCCGCAGCTGATAATAAAGCAGAGTGTCCAAAGGTCCAGAGTCAGCAGCTAGTGTGTAGAATGTGTTCTCAGGGTAGAGATCGGACACAGTAGAAAGTCCAAGGCGAGTGGCATGTTTCGCCATCCCCGAAGACTGGAGAGGAGGAAAAGCCGGGTGTTGAGCAATGGGCATCGCAGCCGCAGAGAGCATGTCCGGACCTGAGATTTTCCGGAGTCCCTCCCAGGCCCAGCGCAAGGTCTCGACTGTGTCGATCTCAGCGCGCGGAGGCCGCGCCGGGGCAAACAAAGCGGTAGAGAGCGGCCAAGGGGCAGCCAGGTCAGCCTCGACCGTGACGTGGCGCTGAAACAGAGTAGGATGGAGCCAGAAATGGCGAAAGCTGGCCTGGGCACTGAGGGCATAGAGTTTGAAATCGGGGGCACCAAGACCACCGCGCGACATAGGGAGAGTTAAAATATATGCAATCCTGGGTTGCCGGCCGGCCCAGATCAAAGCAATCACCAAAGAGCGGAGCTTACGGAAAAATTGAGCGGTGAGGGGGATGGGAATATTAACAAAAAAATATAAAAACTTTGGGAGCACCACCATCTTGGCAATGGCAATGCGCCCGGCTAGAGAAAGTGGCAAACGACTCCAAAGAGGAATCTTCGACTCCAGCCAGTCCACCGCGCGACCGAAGTTGGCCCTCCAGAGCTCATCAACGTCCCTACTCAGCCAGATCCCAAGATACCTAGTGGGCCCAGTCGCCCATAAAAAAGGATAATCCGGATCAAAGGGCATCGTGGCATCGGTAAGAGGGAATATCACAGACTTGCTCCAGTTGACCTGGATGCCGGAGTAGCCACCAAAGCGTATCACCGCACGGACCAGAGGACTGAGGTTCTCCCGGGGGTGGCGGACGTATAGGGTGATATCGTCCGCGTACATTGAAACAAGTAGAGCACGAGCCGCAAAGCCGATGCCTCTCTGGGTGTGATGTTGACGCAACCGAGCCGCAAGAGGCTCCATAGCGATGGCAAAGAGCATTGGGGACAGCGGACAGCCTTGCCGTGTACCACGCTCGATGGGGATGGGATCGGAGATTTGGCCGTTGAGCCGAAGTCGAGCGGTGGGAAGAGTATAGAGAAGCAGCACTTTTCGTATGAAAATCGGACTAAGCCCAAGCGGGGAAGGAGATAGAAGAGGAAGGGCCACTCTAGGGTGTCGAAAGCTTTAGTAGCGTCCAACAAGGCTGCCACTGCCGGGAGCGTTGGGTTTATTTGATGGAGGACGGAGAAGATAGTCCGCAGATTATGGGAGGTGGCACAGCCCGGAATGAAACCGGACTGATCCGGGCGGGCAATGAGTGTCATGAGGGGCAAAAGGCGGGAAGCAAGCAGGTTGGCGAAAACTTTGTTATCTGTGTTTATGAGGGACAGGGGGCGATAAGAGTCCCGCGATTCGGGAGGTTTATCTGGCTTTAAGAGCAAGGTAAGTAAGGCCTTGTGAAGCGATGGGGGGGGAGTTGCCCAGTTTCAAAGGACTCGTTATACATGGCGGCAAGGTGAGGAACCAAAATAGGGGCAAAAGCCTTGTAGAAGGAGGCCGGCAGGCCGTCCAGGCCAGGGGCCTAATCACCGGGCATGCCATTTATTGCAGCCAGTATCTCTTCTTTGGAGAACGGCTCGTCAAGGAACTCCCCTGCCAATAAAGCAGGGTGGCCAAGCTGCGAGCATGTCAGACAACGATCAAAAAGTGGCAGCTGGAAGAGCGACTAGAGCCCCAATGCGTGGGTCGAAGGCGGCTGGACCCGGGGGGCTGCATCAACAGAAAGAGCCAGAACAGAGCAAACAAAAGAGCCACAGAACTTGCAAAGAATAGCCAACTGTTAGCACACAGCCAGTCAATCATTGTCACTAAGGTGGTCAGCTGCAGTGGCCTGAGAGCCAGTAGGTGAAGAGCGGAGCGACTTGTCAAGTTTCTTGGCGTAAGCGAGGGCGTCTTTAGGATCTGGAAAGACAAGCGTTTTTGAGCCCTGTCGGACCCGCAGCTTCGCAGGGTAAGCCAAAGAGTAAGAAACTTCGTGTTTTTGGAGGATCCGCTTTGCTGGGAGGAATTCGCGGCGAGCCGCCTGGACAGCGATGGTGTAGTCAGGGTAGAACGAGAGTGAGTTGCCTTGATGGCAGATTTCGCCCCTCTCTCTTGCCGCACGGAGAATGGCGTCGCGGTCCCTGAAGTTTAGGATTTTAGCGAAGATGGGGCGAGCCGGTAAGCCAGGGCCTGGACGTGGGCCGAGGGAGCGGTGCACTCGCTCGACAATGAAGACGGAGGAGAGGATATCGCCAAAGAGTTCCCTGACGAGCTGTTCCACATAATCCTCCATTCGGGAGATATTGGTGGATTCAGGTACTCCCGTGATGCGGAGGTTGCTCCTTCGGGAGCGCGCCTCCAAATCTTCATTTTTATTCCGAATGAGGTCGAGTATTTTGTCCATCTGTAATAGTTTTGGGCGATCCTGCGTGGCGGCGTCCTCGGCGTCGGAGACCCTGGATTCAACATGCAAGAGGGGCGCATCGTGGGAGTCAACTCGGGCCTTAACTGAGTCCAGACGGGCGGACAGTTGATCAAGCTGGGCCGCAATACCTGTGACCGTGGACTTGACATCAAGCATAATCGCCTTCAAATCATCCTCACGTGCGGGGGTGCCTCCATGAGGGCAGCGGGGTCGCTACTATCCGAACTCGCGCCGTCCTGTCGCGTTGATCGACGCTGGTCAAAGGCGATCTTGGGCTGCTTTGGGTCAGTCCTCCCCATGGCGGGCAGAAGCAGGTCGGAAGTACCGCCAGAGAGCAAGGGGGGAGATGGCAGCCAAAGGAAACCGCGACAAGAACCACAGCAGGCGAGCCACAGACAGACAGCAGCAGGGTCAACTGCAGGGATGACGGCGAGGCCTCCAATATAGGTAAGCAGGGGCGGTCGGTCACTGAGGGTCGCGGGTGCAGCGAGGTGATGGCAGGACGTGGCACCAGGTAGAGCCACCAGGCTGGCCAAACAGCAGGTTGACAAGGGCTGCCCCCGCAGCTACAGCGGAGTCACAGGAAGGTCACGCCACTCCGAGCTGAGTGTAGAGAGGTCACCAAAATGGTCCACAGGACACCAAGAGGGACAGTCAGCCACCCAGCGTAGGATCAGCGCCTCAGGTCCGCCAGGCGTGGAGTTTGAGAGACGGCAGAACAGGAGGGGGGCGCAGAGGGCCACGCCGTGCGTTACATGCACCCCGGGCCCCGTCGCAGAAGTCGCTGCAGTGACAATGGTCGCCGTGAGGGGACAAAGCAGATGCCTGAAGGCGCCAAAGAACGCCTCGGATGGGTGATGGGTAGGAGGGCACCAAGATCGAGGCCAGCAGACCAGGGGCCACTCAGGGGCACACACAGGCCGGCGCAGGGCAGGCTACAAGGCCAGGGCGGGCACAGTTCCCGCCATAGGATATCAGGTCTCAGGCTGGACTTGGTGGCGGTTGGGGCCCAAGGCCTGATGCGCCCGAGGAGCGAGGGCCGATGCAGCCACTAGAGGGCCGAGGCGTTGCAGCGATGGTGCGATAGGCCGCAGGAGGATGCCGCAGAGAGAAGGGTAGACACCTGGCACCGTGCACAGCTCTGCGGGGGAAGGCCGGAAGGACGCGCCGGACTGAGGCAATCACAGCGGGGAGACACGGGGGGCGTGCCGCTCCCGTCAACCGGCCCAGGCACACAGAGCCGCCGCAGCGGGCGCCAAAAGGAAAGAGAAATGGCGCCAACGCCGCGGAGAGGCCCGGGCAGCACACGGGCCCCCAGTCCCGCCGCGAAAGACCCCAGCGGTAGCGGCACTCACCGGGCGCAGCAGACCAGGATTCCCCACAGTCCTCCGGTCGATCCGCAGACTCAGGAAGCCGGCCCAGCAGCAAGGTAAAAGGGCCGGGCCTCGTAAACGGCAGGGTTCAGGCCCAGAGCAGCGATCGGGCGGCGGATCTCAGCACCCACACGCCGCCGAAGGTCAGAAACAGCATAGGGCGATGCCTCAGGAGGAGATGCAGCCAGATATCAGGCAGCTGAGAAGTAGTTGTCTGTAGGATTATTGCGGATAGTTAGCTTGGCCGGCAGAGGCCACTTAGAGTGCGGCAATCTTGCAGCCGGCCAAGCCACGCCCCCCTGGGCTCACTGAATAGTTTGACACTATCCAACTACTATGGCTAGACAATGCACTAAGACTGTACCTAGATGATCCAATCACTGATGAAGATGTAGTATAGACCATACATGGCTTTCCCGTGAACAGGTCCCCTGGACTAGATGAGCTAACTGCCCAGGTCTATAAAGAGTACACAAAGACACTGGCCCCACATTTACTCACAATGTACATAGAAGCACAGAGCAAGGGAGCCTGCCCTCATTGTTAAGCGAAGTAACGATCATCAATATTCTCAAGCTCAATATGCAACCGGACCGTTCTAATACGCATAAAACCCCTCTCCATGATAAATGTTGTCATCAAAATACTGGATAAGCTTCTGGTCTCCAAATTCCTGCCCCTTTTACTGGATGAAGCACACACCAGTCGGGCTTCATTCTGGGACGTTTGACAACATAACCTCCGCATTCTATTTGCATTGATATAATGAGCTGAACTCACAACTTCCGGGGGCTGAGGTGTTTCTCAACGCTACTAAAGCGTTTGATTCACTGAAGTTGCATTTTCTGTTTGTGTTGTTTCAGCAACTGGGTATCAATCAGACTTTTCTCCAGTGGATGGGACTTCTATACACACTTCTTACCGCCAGACTTTGTGGTAATAGACTGGTCTCTCTTCCATTTGAAGCAAACGGGGTATTAGGCAAGGATGGCCATTTTATCTGATCCTTTATGCCATTGTTTCCCAAACTGTGGTCCGCGGACCCCCAGGGGTCCGTGACACATTCCCAGGAGGTCCTCAGGCAGCAATTTAAAAGCACTGAAAGTTCCTTGTATAATTATCAGTTGTTAAGAAACAATAAAAGTGTCAAGATAACGCCAGTGAATAATGTACCTGCTGAAGAGAAATTAGAGTTTTGTCCAGTGTCAGCTTTGACTTATCTAATGTAGCACAGATGGTTAATATGCCTACTGCAAAGAAGCTGTACCATGCATTTTAAAAAACAGTATTTTATGTGCATAGCTCAGTGGGTTACTGCTTTTGTCACAGAGATTCATTTGTTACTGTGCAGTTCATAAGTGACAATCGTAATCTACCACAGTATCCTATAAACTGTCATCAAAGAACTGCTTGCAAACTGCATGGTACAAGTTAGTAACTTACGTATTTTCCCAGTCTTTCATTATCCTAATGCTGCTAAAAAGGTTTATTTGGGTGGAAATACATTTTTAGTGTTAAAGTCAATGCTAACCACTGTGTTATGTTCTGAATCCTGAGTTTGTGCTTCTCCAGACCAAGCACTCTTTAAAAATGCCTACCAGTATGAATGACATGTGAATCCAACACTTTGTAGTCCGGTTTGCCTTATGTAACATTTTCTATAAACTGATTTACATGTATGATTCATTGTCTCTATATGTGTTTAATGTAAAGTGCTCTGACATCCTACAATGATATGAGAGATGCTATAAAAGAAATGAAATACACATGACAGAGGGGCTATGGAGAGATGAGAGTGACTGTTGGAGGGTGATAATAAGGGAATCATTCAAGAACCCCAACAGAGATTGTCGTATCCTGGTGCATAGTAAGTTCATCATTTACTATTCTTTAAAAGCTAATACAGTTCAATATATATGATAAATGTGTTGTAGAATGCACCATTGTTTCCTAGATTTTCTTGGAGGGGGGGGGGCCTCCCACAGCCCCCTTTGTAGTGGTCAGGCTCACTCACTGTACTTGGTGTGCACCGTAGGGAGACTGGTCTGAAAACATTTGCCAGGGCTGCTTTGGGTTTCCAGTCTGGCCCTGGCAGGAGCAAGAGCCTCGTACTGCGCAATAAAAGCAACCATTTAAAAGTTAGTCACGGAGATGCAGCACCAACCTTCCCATTAAAATGTTTAGTTTTTTGCAAAATACTAAAATCCTTAGTAATTCGAGTATTTGTTTTGTATGCACACATGTTTATGTGTTTCAGTGAATAAAGCATACAGGCCACATACAGGACAGGTTAGAAGCCTAATAATGATATACAGCTAGTACTTAATTTGAGCCTGTGGTTTCTGGTGCTCAATACCGGCACTCAATTATCAACACTGGCACTTATGACAGCTTCATGTGGTCAACATGTTTCTTGCCTTAATGTCAGAGTGATCTAACAGCAATTCTTCAGGACCTAAAAGTGATTTGTAAATCTACACTAACCGTGGTGTTCTGGTTGATCTAACCTTGATCTACCACACAATACACCTAAAGGTGAAGTACCTGTAGATGTGTTGGACAACCTAAAAGCTAAAATAGCCTGGCCCCATCAGAATCCGACAGGTCAAGACACGTGGAATTTCCAGTGTCATGCGAGGACCGCATAGATGGCGGAAGACCTACCCCTACGCTTCGGGACCGCCATCTATGCGGTCCTCGCAGGACACTGGAAATTCCACGTGTCTTGACCTGTCAGATTCTGATGGGGCCAGACTGTTTTAGCTTTTAGGTTGTCCATCACATCTACAGGTACTTCACCTTTAGGTGTATTGTGTGGTAGATCAAGGTTAGATCAACCAGAACACCACGTTTAGTGTAGATTTACAAATCACTTTTAGGTCCTGAAGAATTGCCGTTAGATCACTCTGACATTAAGGCAAGAAACATGTTGACCACATGAAGTGGAGCGCAACATCCTGACACATAGCATCAGGTAGTCGCCATTCTTATTTTAACCAGGTTGGAAGCCAGTTTCATTAAAACTATTCTGTCTGGACTTCCGTCCCTGTTTTAACCCCAGCACGGTCTACTGACCCCCACTTCAACACATCTACACTTGGTAGGTCCCTCACACCCACAGCACCATACGGCAAGGAATAAAAGATCTCCGCCAAAGAGCCCCTCATAGGGTGCCCGTCAGGTATTGCAGCGCCGACTTGACGAGTAGCATGCCCTATGATGAAGCATGACACCCAGCTGGCTGGGTGTGTGAGGGTCCCAATTCCGAAGGGAGGGATTCCCCTTTCCCTTCCTTCTAACAGGACTACCTACCGTCCTTTTGTTTCACTCTCTCCTTTCTCTTCTTATTTACCCACATAGGAACTGCATACCTTTTTTTTTGGTTTTGTGATTGTCTGGGCATGTATGCTGGACCTTAAAAAAGCCCATAGTCCCCTCTTTTTGGTTTGCCTTATGACAGCTGCCATATGGTGGCGCAGTTTCTGTGATTTAGAGATAAGCAGAACAACAGTCGTTTTGTTTTATTAACTCAAAATACGTTAAAAAACTATGAATACCATTCTTATAGCTTTGGGGTCCTCGAAATGTCTGAGGTGTCACACTTTTAGCAGCGTGATGATTAATAGCTGTGTAGGTACTTTAATGGCAGGGCAATGGGTGAAGCAAGCTGCGGTGGCCTCCTGACCAGAGCCCTGGCACTTATAAGCACTGCAATATTAGATATAGTGGTCATATGGTGCGTAAAACCTTAAACAGATGGCACTATATTTTGCATTTAAACCTGCATCAGCAATATTCTCGCACTGATTAAATTATAGTTTCTCAGATCAGATGTCATCAGTACACACAGAAATGAAAAACAATTTCAGATCAGTAGACCTCTGTGGATATCCAGCAGGTTCCAAAGCTCGAATGCTCCCACGACCAACTCTGAGCAGAATCAATTTTCTGATATATACCATATCACTGGAATCGTTTTTCTTAATAAATGAAGACACTGAACACATTACAGTTGCATGCAGTGCCATGAAATCATATCTTCACAGGCATCAGCAGTCATTTGTCATTAAAAATATAAACAAGCATTGGCATAGCCAATAGGTCTCGCCTTTGGGACCTTATAAGTATTTAGCCATGCAGCACATTATCCATAGTATTAATCTGCCCCTCACAGAGAGGCATCATCAATTTGCATACACGAAGATCAATGCAACATGCTTGCACCTATACGTCAGCGACATAATGCAGTTTGAGTAGATGAGGTATTTTAAAAAGACAGCAATCACCCGCTGTGCCCCACACTGCACTCTCATCCGCTGTGCCCAATACCGCACTCTCACCCGCTGTGCACAACAATGCACTCTCACCCGCTGTGCCCCCACACTGCACTCACCCGCTGTGCAACACACTGCACTCTCACCCGCTGTGCCCAATACCACACTCTCACCCGCTGGGCCCAATACCGCACTCTCACCCGCTGTGCTCCACCCTGAACTCTCACACGATGTGCCCCACACTTAATTATCACCCGATGTGGCCCACACTAAACTATCACCCCGTGCTCCACACTGAACTATCTCCCGCTGTGCCCCACACTGCACGCTCACCCCCTGTGCCCTACATTGCACTCTCACTCACTGTGCCCAATACCGCACTCTCAACCTCTGTGCGCCACACTGAACTATCACCCGCTGTGCCCAACACTGAACAATCACCCGCTGTGCCCCACACTGCACTCTCATCCGCTGTTCCCAGTACTGTACTCTTACCCTTACTGCTACTACTGGACGGCCACCTCCTGTGCGCCTTTGCTGCCTAGCCTTCGCAACCCCCCCCCCCCCCCGGGCCGATGGAAGTGCGGGTTCTTTTCCGTTGATGGCTACAATGTAGCGAAGACTGACAACAAAGGTACTCTACACGTACACTCCACAATGACAAGTGGGTAGAACTAGTTACAACGCGCCACAGTCATGACTGTCCTCCTCTCTTACTCTCGCTTTACTCCCTCTCTCTCAGTTTACCTCCTCTCTGCCCTCCAGACTTTTCACATTCACCTCTGTCCTTTTGCGGAGTCGGACCCTTGTCTTCCAGGGATGGACGGAGAGAAGGTGTGTGTGGGGGTGCTGGGCTGGTGTGGGGGAGGGGCGTAGGAAGAGCACAGGAAGCGCCACAGTGGGCAGCTCCCCAGAGCTGGGAGCTTGAAGTGTCCGAGGATAGGGTAGCGTGTGTGTGTGGAGGGGGGGGGGGGGAGGCTGTTTGGGAGGGCGTTTCTGTGCGATTTTTTTTACGGACTCCCCCCGACCCCACCCTAAAGAAATCCCACTGTACGATGGAAGATAAAGCGGTGCTTCAGGACTTCGGAGCTAGTTCACGATGGGGGAGGGGTGGTCATCCACCCAGGCTGGACAATGCAAGGCAGGCTGAATGGAGGGGGCGGGGAGCTGAAGAGACGAGTAGCGCAGTCCGGAGAAAAGGACAGGGCGTGATGGGGAACCAGTGGCAGAGGGGAGTGACAGTGGAGAAAAGGACAGAGCATGGCACAGAACCAGGGGTAGAGGGGAGTGACAGTGGAGAAAAGGACAGAGGGTGGCAAGCAACCAGTGGTAGAGGGGAGTAAAAGTGGACAAAAAGATAGATCGTAGGTGAGACAGACTGCAGATATAAACAGAAGTCAGAATAGACACACAGATAAAGAGACGCGCGACACACCGTGATTAAATGCATGAGACAGAAGACATGAGAAACACGGATCAGACATACATCAGAAAACGATGAAATTAAGCAAACAAAACACGAGCCGTGAAAAAAAAAATGAAGCACGGTGTCCGGAGGAGTGTTTCACCAGTGGACGGCTGGGGAAGCTTCAGTAAGCGCGAAAGTGAAAGCATTTTGCTCGCGCTTGGAGCTGAATGGCAAAGAAACAAGCTGCGCCAGAGAAATGAAAGGCGCGTCAGCCATTGTTGAAGATAAACGGGGTAATACCCAAAAAAAGTGCTTAGCAGCTAATTAAGAGACACTGTCTCCCGCCGCAAGTAAAAGATCCAATCCCGGTGGACGGGGCCAAAAGCGGACAGGGTGGCAACCAGGAGGGACTAAAAACCCTCTGGTGCAATCAACGAAGTATGTTCAGCATAATTAGTGACGAAAACCGACGCACGCCAATGAAAATTGTAGGCGGAGCAGACACACGACTTCTGGAACCGTATTGATTCCAAGAAGCCCTCGCATGGCGAGAGCAACGCATGAGCGCTGTCGAGACCTAAAAAGGGCATGTGATACAGCTGTATGCATCTCTGGAGGGCACAGATAGCACACTTGCTAGGGTGATCAGGCCATAAGAAAGGCTGAACTCATTAGAAACTCAAATTAGCTGAACACAGTCAGACCAGATTCCACTGGGCTTACAATAATTATATGGAAAAACCTCAAACAGAAACCTTATGGGATCTTTAATTTGAGGTTAACACGGTTACATCCTAGAAGCTCTGACTCAGGAACGAGGTCAATAGGTTCTAGTCAACCTACAGAGAATTATTTAGTGGAAAGATATTCCAAAATCCCTGCAATATTTTTATCAATATTAAAAACAATTACAAACAACAGAGGTCAATATCAAAGTGGATACCTTACTAGGACTAACAACTACGTCCTACATCTCACCTTCAACAATTAAAAGGAAGACCAGGCAGAATTAACTGACACTCACACTGACCAAAGCTCGAGAAGCCGTTGGGGAAAAAAAAGGGGGGGGGGGCTGGACTGAAGGGGTGTGGGAAGCAATAGATGAGGTGGGGCAGCAACATAGAAACGTGGAAAGACCAGGGGTGGGGAATTGAGGTGGAAGAGGCACACGAGAGACAGCAATAAAATATATGCACTTCCATTGAGTGCTAAAAATAACAAGCATTTACAATGCAATAGGTCTCGCATTTGCGAGAGTTTGAAGTATTGGCATTGTAAATGACAATGTCTTTTATTTATCAGTTTTAAAAAACTGCAAACAGTGAGTAACCACGCACATTGTACTTATAGTTGTTGCTTACGAGAAGGAGAGCTGGCAGTAACTATGCCTCTTTTACTGCCAGCCTTGCTTCTCGTAAGCAAGGACTATACGTAACAAGTGCTTGCAGAGTTGAAATCACAAATAAAAGGCATTCTCATTTACAATGCCAATAGCTCAAACTCACGCAAATGCCAGACCTATTGCATTGCAAATGCTTGTTTTCTGTGTTGGCAAACATTTTTTCTCATGGAGAAAGCACTTCTACAGCGTTTAGTTACAATCGGTATATATAGGCGCTATCAGTGTTCAAATGGACAGGCTGAACGGTATGCTTAATCCAATTTTAGGAGACAAGGTCGTTGGCATCAAGTGCTATTTTCTCCAATTTATCAGGTGCTATAAATGGCACCTATAATCCGAATCATGGCTGTGTTTTGTGTTTATCTAAATGTGTGTGTCTGCCGAGTGCTGTGGGTGGCTGATTATTGTTTCTTTGTGTGTGTGCATGCATGCTCTGTTCAAGGGTCGGACCTATTAGCTTTCACAATTTTTATTTCCTTCTTTGCACACCTCCTGAGGAACTGTTTCGCTACAGAAATACAATAAAACAAAATGCGTATTTAGCCTCTTCTTTCCGCCCGCAGGAAACATATCTTAGCAAGGCTACTTTTTCATGACATCTAGAGCATGCACATTGTAAGCTAACCTGACAACGGGAGTGGCTTAATTTAATTTCTAGTAGTTCGCCAGCCATTGGTGTGCTCGCACCTATGTCATTCTCCTCCCTCGTGTTGCCCTATGGTACTTATTGTACTTGTACCCACAACACTGCTCTGCAAGAAAAGCAGTCGCTCTTATTCAGGAGCTATACTGAAGACTTCCAGAAGGCCGCATTGGTTATTCAAATCGGAGCTGCACAACACTCAAAACAGAAGAGCTCCCAGCTGCGCACGAACCTGCGTACCACTTTACGTGTGGCCTGACGAGTGACGTTGTGAGTGCGATGATTGGAGCGTCCGGGGAGGATAGAAAGACCGCGAGCTGCTGACTGACAGCCGTCAGAGAAAGTCAAGTTTTGAGTGAGTGGGTCAGCTCCTAGCTACTAGGCATCCCGTGCCATCTGACATGGTGGCCAGAGGGGCAGCGCGTGGTGAGGGGATATGCTTGACGCCTCTCATGGGTCTGAGGACCGGCCAAAGAAAAAAAGACATACCTTTACACGGATAAACACCAGCAAGGGGCCAGCCTTCCAATCGGATTCCTTGCACCAACCTTCCTCTCTTCAGAGACTTGGAATTGCTTGTCTACAAGGCTAATGGGGCGCCTACGTTACGTCAACAGAATTTGTCTAAGGCCTTAGACTAAGGGTTATCAAAGACAAATATTCCTTGCCACTCCTTTGGTGATTGAAGTCTGACTACTAGGAAAGTGAAAGCGCGCCATGCGCGCGTTGTGCTCAAACGCCGCAAGCCGTACACGTGCACATCGCCTGTCCGGGCGCGTGCACATCTCCTGTCCTCCTTTGCAAGCTAAATCTACAATAGAGCTCGCAAGCGAGCAGCGCATGCGCTGCGTCGCAGGCGAGACCTAAAAAGGAGGGGGGGTGGCAGAGTGGTTTCCTGAACAGAGGAAGGATTAAAGTCAACCAATCAAAAGAAAGGTAAATAAGCTATGCTCCAGCTCCATGGAGATACAAACTCAAGAAGAGAAAGGAATGCCATCAAAGAATAAGCAATGGAAGGAAACTGACAAGAAAGCCAATCGAGGTAATCAGTGGGCTGACCCAAAGACGACTCACTGTAATTATTGCTACTGTCGACGATAGGTCTCCGCCAACAGGAAGGCAAAGTTCTCTAAGACATAAAAACCGAATTGGTTTTAGGGAGAACGATTCAAAATTATGTCTCCACTCTTATGATGATCTATACGAATTTTATGAAATAGATATTGGTTCGGGTGAGCATGACATGATCGTATGGCCGGCCCAGTTTCTTGAGGTTCTTACTTTCCTGCTGCTCTAGGACAATGTATCATGAATATTTTTAATGATTATAAGTTACCAATTCCTCTAATTGAATGTCAAATAGGCATATGGAAAGGATTGTCTTTTTAAAATTGCGGGTTGATCTGCATGTGTTTGGAACTCTGTTTTATGACATCGTCTTATCTTTTATATCTGTTGTATTGTGCTTTTATGGTCTGATATTTTCTTGACCGAATAAAGATGATGATGTCTCCACTCAATAATTAAAGAGAAAAATTAAGGGAAATGTATTCCATTCATGGACTTAGAAAGGAATTAGGACATCTTGTTTACATGTCTTGATAAGAAATTAAAGTTTTCAGCAAGATGCAACTGAGCGTATGGAAAATAGAAATTTAAATGAAGTTTTTATATTTTGATAACATAACAATTATGATATACAGTATCAAAAAACAAAAATAGAACAGAAAATAAATGCAGAGTTAAAAGATTCCCAAATTAAAAGTTATTATACACAAATCAAAGCAGCAGCATTTAAAAGTTACTGGGAGCAACTGAAATTTTGGCCATTTTGTTTTTTGCATTTATTTATTATAACATATTGTAAATGTCACAGAATTACATGATAATTTAAATAATTGAGTAGCTACTATACATTTGGGATTATTCAGCCTTTACCAAGACAAGAGGGTCTCTGTTAAAATCTCTGGTGGGCTACATTCCTTTAGACCCAAAGGAACCCAGTGGCCCATAACCATAGGCCCATGCTTGACCTGGAATTGAATATGTATTGATCAAGCCAAACAGTAGATTGAGTTCATTTTATGAGTTTAGTACTTTATTTTAATGCCATGTCCTTTCGGTTCATGCTAATTTTAAGTTTTTTTAAAAAATATATTGTTTATTTTGTTTTTAGTACAAGAAATACAGAGTATTACAGTCAAAATAGTGTATATATATATATATATATATATATATATATATATATATATATATATATATATATTCACTGAAAAAACCATAGGTTTTAGGGACAGTTATAGTTAGTTGGACATTTCACTCGTACAAAACCATAGAAATTCCCCCGTTATAATTAGTTCAGCTAACTATAACTCGCGCCCCGCAATGCACTGCTGATGACGTCACATATTACATCACTCATGACATGGTCAGTGACATCACTGATGACATCACTGATGACATCTCAAATGACATCACTGATGACATCATCCAGTGACTGTGTGTTTCTGTAAAGTTTAAATATGTTTAATATATATAGGGAAACGCGTATTGAAGAATGAGTGGGTGTATAAGTGTCTGAATGGATGATTTAGTAGGTGTGTGACTAAATCTATAAGTGAGTGATTAAACATATCTTACTGAATGCATGGGTTAGTGACTAAAGTGGGTGAATGTCTGTATCCGTCTGTCTGTTGCTGTGTAAGTGGATGCATGGGTTTGTGAATAGCTACATGAGTGTCTATATGAGTTATTGATTGGTTGTCTGAGTATCTGTATGGGTGCCTGAGTGTTTGTGTGGGTGGGGTTTGTGCGACTCTGTGCATAGATGTGTGAGTGGGTGATTCACTGGGTGGATGGTTTCAAGAGTGCATCTGTGATAGACTGTATGGGTGGGTAAGTGTGTGTAAGAGTGTGTTAGTGAGTGAATGTATGTCCCAGTGGTACATTTGTGAGTAACTACAAATGTGAAAGGCAGTATATATGTGTGTTGGAGTATATAAATGGCTATAAGTGAGAGTGTGTGATTGTGAGAGTGGCTGTATGGATGAGTGTGTACTTGTATCAGTTATTGTATAAGAGCGTAAGAATGTGCTAGTATTTGTATGAGTAAGTGAGCTGGTGTGTGTATAACTGTATAGGTGAGTAAATGGGTGTGTGATTAAGTTTTTGCATGACTGACTAGGTGTGTGAGTACCTCTATGGATGAGTGGCGGTGTGTGAGTGTTTATATAGGTGTATGAGTGCATATGATAGTCCTGTACTGAGTGACTAAGTATGAGTGACTGTACGGGTGAGTGAGTGGATGTGTGTGTAGACCTAAGAATCAGTGAGTGGGTATGTAGTTTTTGGTGTTGGAGTGTCTATGGTTTTGAGAATGGCAGTCTGTAATTTAGGTTGGGTGTATCAAAAGTTATATTAGGGTGTGAGAAGATGCCTGAAATTATCACATGGATGATGTCATTTGAGATGTCATCAGTGATGTCATCAGTGATGTCACTGACCATGTCATGAGTGATGTAATATGTGACGTCATCAGCAGTGCATTGCTGGGCGCGAGTTATAGTTAGCTGAACTAACTATAACGGGGGAATTTCTATGGTTTTGTACGAGTGAAATGTCCAACTAACTATAACTGTCCCTAAAACCTATGGTTTTTTCAGTGAATTTCAAAGGTTTTTTAAATGCTAATTTCTAACTATAACGTGTCTGAAACCTATGGTTTTTTCAGTGAATTTCAAAGGTTTTTAAATGCTAATTTCTAACTATAACGTGCCTGAAACCTATGATTTTTTAAGTGAATTTCAAAGGTTTTTTAAATGCTAGTTTCTAACTATGCCTACAGAGGTAGGACATGTGAAGAAAGAAGAAAAACGCACAGAAAGAAGCAAAAGATGTGCAGAAAGAACCAACAGAGGAGCAGAAAGAGGCCTTGTTGCAAAATCATCCTGTGCCCACAACTTTTTCAGACGGGTACTGGTGGTAACGGACTCTGACTAACCAGAGCCAGTGCTATGCTAAAAGACACTTAGAATACAGTGAAAACACCTACATACACTAGGGAACACTATGCGTTGGGGTACCCCTGTGATTAGCATGACCTCCTCTGCAAGTCCCTAGTACATAATAGGGCAGGGGATTAAAACTACCTCTTAAAACGCGCTACAGGGCGCGTTTGCACAGTGGTGAAGGGAGGGGGCCTGAGGTGACATGTGTGCAAACGCACCCCGTGGCGCGTTTTAAGTTGCGGATTAAGTCCCCTTGAATTCTGAGGGTCCCTGGGGCCCAACTAGCCCCCAGGTACCTACAGTTAGGACACAGAGCTGAGTTGCAGAGAGGCTTTCCGAGGCCACGCACCTTTTTCACCTCTCTGCAACGCAACTCTGTTGTGCTTACTGAAGGTACCTGGTGGGCTAGTTGGCCCCCAGGGTCCCTCAGGATTCAAAGGGAATTAATTCCCCAACTTAAAATGCACCACAGGGCGTGTTTGCGCACATGTCACCTGAGGCCCCCCTCCCTTCACCACTGTGCAAACGCGCCCCGTGGTGCGTTTTAAGTTGGGGGATTAGGTCACCTTGAATCCTGAGGGTCCCTGGGGCCCAACTAGCCCACTTGGTACTTCCAGTAAGCACCACAGGCCTGCGTTGCAACGCCTGTAACAAATTGTGCAGTTGTGTTTAGGTAGTGAAGAGGGTCGTGCTGGGGGTAGTGTTTTAGGGTTTAGGGTAGTGCAGTGGTGTTTGTGTAGTGTAGGGGGTCATGCTGGGGGTAGATTTAGGGTTTAGGGTAGTGCAGTGGTGTTTGGGTAGTGTAGGGAGTCGTGCTGGGGGAGTGTTTTAGGGTTTAGGGTAGTGCAGTGGTGTTTGGGTAGTGTAGGGGGTCGTGCTGGGGTAGTGTTTTAGGGTTTAGGGTAGTGCAGTGGTGTTTGGGTAGTGTAGGGGTCGTGCTGGGGGTAGTGATTTAGTGTAGTGCAGTGGTGTTTGGGTAGTGTAGGGGGTACTGTTTTAGGGTTTAGGTTAGTGCAGTGGTGTTTGGGTAGTGTAGGGGTACTGCTGGGGGTAGTGTTTTAGGGTTTAGGGTAGTGCAGTGGTGTTTGTGTAGTGTAGGAGGTCGTGTTTTAGGGTTTAGGGTAGTGCAGTGGTCTTTGGGTAGTGTAGGGAGTCATGCGGGGGTAGTGTTTTAGGGTAGTGTAGGGGGTCATGCGGGGGTAGTGTTTTAGGGATTAGGGTAGTGCATTAGTGTTTGGGTAGTGTAGGGGGTCATGCGGGGGTAGTGTTTTAGGGTTTAGGGCAGTGCAGTGGTGTTTGGGTAGTGTAGGGGGTCGTGCTGGGGGAGTGTTTTGGGGTTTAGGGCAGTGCAGTGGTGTTCGGGTAGTGTAAGGGGTCATGCTGGGGGAGTGTTTTAGGGTTTAGGGCAGTGCAGTGGTGTAGGGGGTCGTGCTGGGGGAGTGTTTGAGGGTTTAGGGCAGTGCAGTCGTGTTCGGGTAGTGTAGGGGTTGTGCTGGGGGTAGTATTTTAGGGTTTAGGGTAGTGCAGTGGTGTTCGGGTAGTGTAGGGGGTCGTGCTGGGGGTGGTGTTTCAGGGTTTAGGGCAGTGCAGTGGTGTTCCGGCAGTGTAGGAGGTCGTGCAGGGGGTGGTGTTTCAGGGTTTAGGGCAGTGCAGTGGTGTTCGGGCAGTGTAGGGGGTCGTGCTGGGGGTGGTGTTTCAGGGTTTAGGGCAGTGCAGTGGTGTTCGGGCAGTGTAGGGTGTCGTGCTGAGGGTGGTGTTTCAGGGTTTAGGGCAGTGCAGTGGTGTTCGGGCAGTGTAGGGGGTCGTGCAGGGGGTGGTGTTTCAGGGTTTAGGGCAGTGCAGTGGTGTTTGGGCAGTGTAGGGGGTCGTGCAGGGGGTGGTGTTTCAGGGTTTAGGGCAGTGCAGTGGTGTTCGGCCAGTGCAGGTGGTCTTGCTGGGGGTGGTGTTTCAGGCTTTAGTGCAGTGGTGTTCGGGCAGTGTAGGGGGTCTTGCTGGGGGTGGTGTTTCAGGGTTTAGGGCAGTGCAGTGGTGTTCGGGCAGTGTAGGGGGTCTTGCTGGGGCTGGTGTTTCAGGGTTTTGGGCAGTGTAGGCGGTCGTGCTGGGGCTGGTGTTTCAGGGTTTAGGGCAGTGCAGTGGTGTTCGGGCAGTGTACGGGGTTGTGCTGGGGCTGGTGTTTCAGGGTTTAGGGCAGTGCAGTGGTGTTCGGGCAGTGTAGGGGGTCGTGCTGGGGGTGGTGTTTCAGGGTTTAGGGCAGTGCAGTGGTGTTCGGGCAGTGTAGGGGGTCGTGCTAGGGCTGGTGTTTCATGGTTTAGGGCAGTGCAGTGGTGTTCGGGCAGTGTAGGGGTCATGCTGGGGGTGGTGTTTCAGGGTTTAGGGCAGTGCAGTGGTGTACGGGCAGTGTAGGGGTCTTGCTGGGGGTGGTGTTTCAGGGTTTAGGGCAGTGGTGTTCGGGCAGTGTAGGGGGTCTTGCTGGGGGTAGTGTTTCGGGTTTAGGGCAGTGCAGTGGTGTTCGTGCAGTGTACGGGGTCGTGCTTCAGGGTTTAGGGCAGTGCAGTAGTGTTCGGGCAGTGTAGGGGGTCGTGCTGGGGGTGGTGTTTCAGGGTTTAGGGCAGTGCAGTGGTGTTCGGGCAGTGTAGGGGGTCGTGCAGGGGCTGGTGTTTCAGGGTTTAGTGCAGTGGTGTTCGGGCAGTGTAGGGGTCGTGCTGGGGCTGGTGTTTCAGGGTTTAGGGCAGTGCAGTGGTGTTCGGGCAGTGTAGGGGTCTTGCTGGGGGTGGTGTTTCAGGGTTTAGGGCAGTGCAGTGGTGTTCGGGCAGTGTAGGGGGTCGTGCTGGGGCTGGTGTTTCATGGTTTAGGGCAGTGCAGTGGTGTTCCGGCAGTGTAGGGGGTCGTGCTGGGGGTGGTGTTTCAGGGTTTAGGGCAGTGCAGTGGTGTTCGGGCAGTGTAGGGGGTCATGCTGGGGGTGGTGTTTCAGGGTTTAGGGCAGTGCAGTGGTGTACGGGCAGTGTAGGGGTCTTGCTGGGGGTGGTGTTTCAGGGTTTAGGGCAGTGGTGTTCGGGCAGTGTAGGGGGTCTTGCTGGGGGTAGTGTTTTGGGGTTTAGGGCAGTGCAGTGGTGTTCGTGCAGTGTAGGGGGTCGTGCTGGGGGTGGTGTTTCAGGGTTTAGGGCAGTGCAGTAGTGTTCGGGCAGTGTAGGGGATCGTGCAGGGGGTGGTGTTTCAGGGTTTAGGGCAGTGCAGTGGTGTTCGGGCAGTGTAGGGGTCTTGCTGGGGGTGGTGTTTCAGGGTTTAGGGCAGTGCAGTGGTGTTCGGGCAGTGTAGGGGGTCTTGCTGGGGGTAGTGTTTCAGGATTTAGGGCAGTGCAGTGGTGTTCGGTGCAGTGTAGGGGTTCGTGCTGGGGATGGTGTTTCAGGGTTTAGGGCAGTGCAGTGGTGTTCGGGCAGTGTAGGGGTCGTGCTGGGGTGGTGTTTCAGGGTTTAGGGCAGTGCAGTGGTGTGCGGGCAGTGTAGGGGGTCGTGCTGGGGGTGGTGTTTCAGGGTTTAGGGCAGTGGTGTTCGGGCAGTGTAGGGGTCTTGCTGGGGGTGATGTTTCAGGGTTTAGGGCAGTGCAGTGGTGTTCGGGCAGTGTAGGAGGTCTTGCTGGGGGTAGTGTTTCAGGGTTTAGGGCAGTGCAGTGGTGTTCGGGCAGTGTAGGGGCTCATGCTGGGGGTGGTGTTTCAGGGTTTAGGGCAGTGCAGTGGTGTTCGGGCAGTGTAGGGGGTCGTGAAGGGGTGGTGTTTCAGGGTTTAGGGCAGTGCAGTGGTGTTCGGGCAGTGTAGGGGGTCGTGCTAGGGTATGTGTTTCAGGGTTTAGGGCAGTGCAGTGGTGTTCGGGCAGTGTAGGGGGTCGTGCTGGGGGTAGTGTTTTAGGGTTTAAGGTAGTGCAGTGGTGTTTGTGTAGTGTAGGGGGTCGTGCTGGGGGCAGTGTTTTAGGATTTAGGGTAGTGCAGTGGTGCTTGTGTAGTGTAGGGGGTCGTGCTGGGGGTAGTGTTTTAGGGTTTAGGGTAGTGCAGTGGTGTTTGTGTAGTGTAGGGGGTCATGTTTTAGGGTAGTGCAGTGGTGTGTGGGTAGTGTAGGGGGTCATGCTGGGGTAGTGTTTTGGGATTTAGGTTAGTGCAGTGGTGTTGGGGTAGTGTTTTAGGATAGTGCAGTGGTGTTTGTGTAGGGGGTCATGCTGGGGGTAGTGTTTTAGGGTTTAGGATAGTGCAGTGGTGCTTGTGTAGTGTAGGGGGTCATGCTGGGGGTAGTGTTTTAGGATTTAGGTTAGTGCAGTGGTGTTGGGGTAGTGTTTTAGGGTTTAGGGTAGTGCAGTGGTGTTTGTGTAGTGTAGGGGGTCATGCTGGGGGTAGTGTTTTAGGGTTTAGGGTAGTGCAGTGGTGTTTTTGTAGTGCAGGGGGGTCATGTTTCAAGATGCAACGCTCCAATACCTGACCAGTCTGCACTACATAAAACTGCAAAAAAACTAAAAATAAAAAGTGTTTTGCACACTTTTGTCATTGGGCTATATGTGGGCTACATCTGGGTAATATTTGTGCTACATTTGGGCTCTTTTTCACTGGTGGCCATCTTGGAAGACTTCTTTGTTATGAGGTTTCCTAATTTCCTCATTTACTGCAGTCTCCTCAGTAGGAAATACTTTCAGTTTTTTACTTTGATTCCATCAAGAAGGCATTCAGATGTGTCACACATTTGCCATAAATTCAGAATGTTATTACTCTAGTTGTTCATTAGATCACTGTAGTAAAGCTACTGCTCACCAAGGAGTTAACTGGAAGTCTACTGCTGGTATTGAAAGTGATTGTTTCAGTCTGCATGTCAGAATTTTCTAATGAAATAGAAGAGGATTTGAGATCTCACTTAAAACATGCACTAAATTTTCTTTTTGCAGCACTAACCATAATTTCTATGGCAAAATGAACCCCCTCATTTTGTTCCTTTTTAAATTAAATGTTTTAAGTGTTACCAGTTTATTCCAATCAAGATGGCTTCAGGTGTGCCATACTTTTGTCATAAGTAAGGCTGTTAGCACTCTAGTTGTTCTTTAGAACACTCTGGGAAGCTGCAGTAGAACACAAAGGAATCAACTGACAGTCTCTGCCCTTGGTGGATGTACATGTTTTACTGAGAATGTCAGACTTCATTCTCACATGACTGAGAAAGATAATGTGAATTTACAGAAAATATGCTCTCATTTTAGCTTCTGGGGCACCTTCCAAAACTGTATGGGACAAGCATGTGAAAATAGTTCTCTCTCAAACATGATTCATGATATCCCAGCAGAAGGTTTTTCACAGGGTAAAATCACCTTAGAACACACCACAATTCCTGAAATTAGTATGGTACCATCAACAAATGAATTCTAATGTAACTAAAGTCTGTTATCACCCTTTATAGTTCTCCTTTTGGTAACCCTCAAAATCTTCGATTCACTACAATGCATTTCAATGGGGTACTATCATTTATATTGGTCCCAAGATGACTGCCAGCAATTCCAGGATGAAGTGCTGACAGCCAATCAGATCTCACGATGACATGTGTGGTTAGGCTCCACCCAGATATATATGTGTTTTACTTTTGATTTTCTCAGCAACTACTGAACGGATTTACACCATTTAACAAAAGGGTTCTTTTTGAACCAAGAACTACCTCTTTGCCAAATTTGGTGTAATTCCGATCAGCAGTTCGGGCTGTAGCCGTGTCTAAAGTTTCCTATGGGAAAATGAATGGGGAAAACACGTTTTGGGACCCCCTTTTTTCTCGGCCCCGCTGACGAATCACCCTGAGACTTTCAGGGTAGGAGCGGACCATAAAGTTTGAAAATTTCGCGAAGATTAGTCAACCGACGCAAGAGTTATTTCAAATAGAATGTCGCGGATTTCCTATGGAAAATAGGTCCTAACTATAACTATCTACTGGCGACCGCCAGTAGATAATATATATTATCTACTGGCGGTCGCCAGTAGATAGTTATAGTTAGTATATTATCTACTGGCGGTCGCCAGTAGATAGTTATAGTTAGGACCTATTTTCCATAGGAAATCCGCAACATTCTATTTGAAATAACTCTTGCGTCGGTTGACGAATCTTCGCGAAATTTTCAAACTTATGGCCCGCTCCGGTCCGCTCCTACCCTGAAAGTCTCGGGGTGATTCGTCAAGCGGGGCCGAGAAAAGGGGGTCCCAAAACGTGTTTTCCCCATTCATTTTCCCATAGGAAACTTTAGACACGGCTACAGCCCGAACTGCTGATCGGAATTACACCAAATTTGGCAAAGAGGTAGTTCTTGGTTCAAAAAGAACCCTTTGTTAAATGGTGTAAATCCGTTCAGTAGTTCCTGTGAAAATCAAAATGAAAATCACATATATATCTATGGCCGCGTCGGATTCGCGCACCCTCCCGATCACGAGCTGCATGCTAATTGGCTGTCAACACTCCAAATCAGGAAGTGTTGGCAGCCATTTAGTCCTCGGTAGAACCGAGGGACAGAAACAAGTGCGCAAAGCGCAAAGGGGGCAGGGTAGAAACACCCTGACCCCTAGGTCTGCTCAGGGGTCCCACAAGGACTCCCTGGGCAGAAAAAGCATATTTTTTTGTAAATAAAGAAAAAAAAAAATAAAATCGGCAGGATGCGCTCAGGGTGGCGGATCCTGCCGGAAAAAAAAAAAAAAAATCGAAGCGCGGTCTTTCGCGTTTCGATGCAAATTTGCCCTTGGGTGGCCCAAGTCCCGGGGCATGCGGGGGTGGGTTTATTGTTTATATGGGGGCCTCTAAGGCCCCCAAGCCCGGGGACCGCCACCCCCGGGGCTTAATAAAAATGGTGCGGGAGGGCTCTCCTGCCCTCCCGCAGCCCCGGGGACCGCCACCCCCCGGGGCTTCTTTTTAAATTTTAAATAACTTGTGGGGGGCTCCAGCCCCCACACGCCCGAGGACCACCACCTCCCGGGGCACATAGAAAATAAATGTGGGGGTCCGTTACGGACCCCAGAGCCCGGGGACCACCACCTCCCCGGGGCTGTGCAATTCAAGGGAGGGGGCCGCGCGGCCCCCTCCTGGAGCCCTTGATGGCCCTGGGGACCGCCACCCCCAGGGCTGGCTCCTGCAGTGTCCAGGGGTGCCTACCCCCGGGACACTGTAGTTTGCTATGACAGGACGGGAGCCTCGCGGCTCCCGTCCTGTCATAGCAAGCTGCTTTGGATATTGGAAGCGAGAGCAGGGAAACCTGCTCTCGCTTCCAATATCCAAAGCAAATTGCTTTCCACACGGGGAGCTGCATGTTAGCAGCTCCCCATGTGGAAAAGCAATGCCGGCTCCCAAGGGACGCGGGAGCCGGCGGGACTGTGGGGGATTGGGGACGCCCCAACAGTCCCCAACGGAGAGGGCCAGCCCCAGGGGATGGGGTCCCGGGGCAAGTAGTGGCCCGGGAGGAGCCACGCGGCCCCCTCCCCAAAATAACAAAATTTGAAGAAAAAAAAAAAGGAAAGGCCGGCCCCGGGGGATGGGGTCCCCGGGGCCTTAAATGGCCTGAGGAGGTGGGCCACGCAGCCCCCCTCCAAATATTTAAAAATTAAAAAAAAGAGGGCATGCCCCGGGGGATGGGGTCCCCGGGGCCAATATGCCCAGGGAAGGGGGGCCACGCGACCCCCTTCCCGTTTTATTTTAATTTTAATAAAAAAATGAAAATCCTCATGCCCCGGGGATGGGGTCCCCGGGCCAAAAGAGGCCAAGGGAAGGGGGCCACGCAGCCCCCTCCCATACAAAAAAAAAAAGACCGGCATCGTGCCGGAGGCCCCGCCCCACCCTGCAGCAGTCTGCAAACGCGTCCCCTGGCGCGTTTACAGATGGGGAACGATTTCCCCTTGAATACTGGGGGTCCCTGGGGTGAGATGTCATCAGTGATGTCATGAGTGATGTCACTGACCATGTCATGAGTGATGTAATATGTGACGTCATCAGCAGTGCATTGCGGGCGCGCGAGTTATAGTTAGCTGAACTAACTATAACGGGGGAATTTCACGGGTTTTGTACGAGTGCAATGTCCAACTAACTATAACTGTCCCTAAAACCTATGGATTTTTCAGTGAATTTGTAAGGTTTTTTAAATGCTAATTTCTAACTATAACATGTCTGAAACCTATGTTTTTTTTCAGTGAATTTCAAAGGTTTTTTAAATGCTAATTCCTAACTATAACATGTCTGAAACCTATGTTTTTTTTCAGTGAATTTCAAAGGTTTTGTAAATGACAATTTTTAAATGTATTAATTGTTATATTTATTTTTTTGATACTGATTTACTACATTTTTTTAAAACTATTTTTAGATATTTTATTTTTTAAATTACATTATAATTACATTATACATTACATTACAAAATATACTTTCTCAGAATGAATTACTTTAGTTTAAATACTTTGCAAATAGGCAATAGATTTTAAGTACAGTAGTTACAGTTGTTGCAATGGGCAACACAATTTCAAACACAATGCAACATTGAGATCAATGTGAATTTCTAGTTAAATGCAATTAGTTACTTTATGGATTACTTTTCTAACCACAGGACTGGATCCTAGATTCAGTCCTGGGACATCTCCTGTAAACAGTTGAGTAAAAGCGTTTTGGTTACAGTAGTGATTTTTAAGGAATATTATTGTATTTTAAAAGTTGACACTAAGAAACTTTTTCACATAGAATCACCAATGTTATCCTATGGGAGGAAATTCACTTAGCAGGTAAGTAGTGTTATCGTTACTTTTTCTTACTCAGTGGTGGATCCTGAATCCAGCACTGGTGCATCTCCTGTAAACAGTTGAAAGAATGCGTTTAAGTCATACAGGTGATTTTTAAGGAATATTTGTAGTTTGTGAAAATTGACACTTTGAAACGTTTCTGCTGAAAACCAGACAATGGATTCCTATGGAAGGAAATACAAGTTACTGGTAAGTACAGTTAGAATTACTTTTCAGGGTCAGTGCTGGGCTAAAAGATGCAGCACTGGGTTCTCTCCTGATAACAGGTGAGTAAATCGGAATTCGTAGTTCGGCTGATTTTAGAGGAATATTATAAAGTTCCTGTGAGAAGTTGGCCTGGTATATGCTGTTCACTAGTTAAAGTGGACACCTTGCACCAGTACAATTCGACTCTTATGGTAGGTAGGTTTAAGACAACCTTTATAGAAAGCTATCCTAGTGGTAGCTGTGGAGAGCAGCCTTCAGGCTAAGTCTTGGAGGAATGTAAAGCAGCTTGTTTTACCACACAATCTCTTGAATCACCAAATGAAAAGACACCACACAGGTATATATATCAAATATATATGTATTTATTACTAAACAACTCTCTACTAATCTCTTGTGAGATTAGAAGTCAGGAACATATGCACAAATCAACGTTTCACAATAAATTAAGCACAATATGGCTGGGGCCCTAGGGCGTACCAGACCATATACTAAAAAAGAGACTTAAGAACAACGACTTGCAAAGAGACAAGGCCTAGGGCCTTCAGAAGTGTTGGGGCCTCACGAAACCACCCAAGGCAGGTAAGTAAAGGACCCATGGGGGACGTGTGCAGTGAGTGAACACAGGCGCGGATCGCCGTTGACTTCAATGGGGCAAGTCGCGGTTAGAAATTAGGAGTTTAAGGGCACTTCGGGAGTAGCTACAAACAAGTCACTTAGAGGGTAAGTAGTTCTAGGGCCAACACCCACAGGAGCACCGTAGTGCTGGAGTTACCTCACCCAGGGAAGCCGGGTGCATAGGTGTCCTTTGGTGTCGGGTCGCGGCGTCGTTTTCAATGGGAGCCAATGAAGACTTGCTGCTTGTGAAGTCCGAAGAAGTGTCCAATGGAATCCAAGCCTGGATTCGGAAGAAGGAAGACCTGAAAGCAGAGGGGACAGTGTTCAAAGTCACTGGGCAGTGACTCGGGGCAAGGAAGATGAATGCCCACCGTCGTCGGAAGATTCAGGTCGTTCACGGGTGTCTTGACTCTTCGGCCACGAGGTCCAGGAGGCGTCGACGACGACCAGGAGCTGGATTCGGCGTGTCCCACGAAGTCTGCAGCTCACTGCGGTGTCGGCAACCCGATTGGAGCCAACAAGCCTTGGTAGCAGCAAGTCTCGTGGAAAGCGTAAAAGTCAATGGTGCAGACCAGCAAGGTCTGGGGAACTCACCCAGCGAGGGTAAGTCAGGGCAGGCCTGGAGCAACCAGGGGAGCCCTTTGGTTCTTTAGAAAAGTCTTCAGGGGACCCACAAGCCGGCTGGCAAGGGATCGCGAAGACGCCTCGGGAGGATTCCTTCAACAGGGGCCCACGGTCACTCGGGACGGGGTAGGCCTCTGATCTTCGGAGGGATTCCTGCTAGAGGCTGGGACCACATGTGGCCCAAAGCACAAGTTCGTAGAACGTCGTGAAGGGGTTGCACTCGACAATAGTGCACAGTACCCAGGGACTGCGGTTCCTCGTCACTCGTGGGGTCCACTGGCCTCAGCTTCGCTGGGGACTCACGATGGCCTTTGAGAAGTCAGGAAATCCTCGTCTTGGGCTGCAGGGACCTCGGGCTCTGGCGGGAGCAGCGTAGTTTGCGACCATCGTTTGTAGTTTTTGGTGCCTGCTAAGCAGGGGAGTCACGCCTTGACTCCAAGGGAGATTCTTCAGTCTTCCAGAGGTAGTGGAACGTCGAAGGTCCAGGATTCTTCTTTAGAGCGTCGTCCAGGGGTATCTAGTTTGCAATGCACAGGTTCCCCCTCTTATACTAAAAGGAAGGGAGGGACTAGCTCTATGACCCCACCTATGGGAGGGTCAGGGGAGTGGGTGGCTACACCCACTTCCCTTTGTCCAGTTTCGCGCCAGAGCAGGGGCAGGTAGTCCCTGAGCTGGTTTGAACTGGCATATGCACAGAGGAGCCTTCTGCTCCCCCAGTGCAGGACTTCAAAGCACTCTAGGAGTGCACCCACCCAGCCCCAATACACTAAACCCAGTCTGGAAGGTGGTCACACCCTCCTGTGACAGGATACCTATTGTTGGGCTTCCTCCACTGCGAGTTTCGGTCATCAGCAGGAGGGCAGCCCAGCGTCTGTGACTGGTGGCATCCATTTTGTGATGCCAGGGCTCTTCAGGATTCTACCGCGTTTCCACAGTAGGTACATGTCTATCCCTCTAGAAGGGTGGAATGCTACCCCCGCCGCCAGAACTGGCGGGGGGTAGTATTCCAAGATGTTTGACACCAAACACGACATGTTTCCGTGCAGCCATCCCAAAGTTAGAATTTAACGCGAGGTTATAATGCGCTTAAGAGTATATGGTCAGGCTGCACTAAAAACAGCATCAGAGAAGGGTCTCCGAATGCTGCAGAGGGGCTCTGCTCATGCAGGGGCACCCTCTCACATAGGAACCAAGCACTCTGCCTTCAGGATTGATAAGGCCTGCCATAGGAGTGACTTATAGGTTTATATGTGTGTATCTATGTAGTGATATAGGTAGCCTATATCACAGTAAGGGGTGCATGCACCACCTTACCCAGGCTGCAGTAGCAGACTTGTGGTGTCAGATTTAGTCTGCTTCCCAGGGGTGGCAAAATACATGCTTCAGCCCCTGGGAGGCCTGTGAAGTACCTATGCCCTTGGCACCTAAGGTACCATATACTAGGGACTCATAAGGTACCACAGTATCCAATCACTAGTGCACCTAGAGTGCACTCCAAGTCGTTTAGAGAGAACAGAGAGGCTGGGGCCCTGATTGGCAGGGTCCCAGCCTGACTATAGCCAGAAACCAGTGTAAACATCAGAAAAAAAGTGGGGGCAACATAAGAGGCAGATCCTACTCTCCTACAGTTCCAAAACTCCACACTTAGAAGAATTTCCAAGTGAAACGAGTCAATGTTAGCCTATGGAAGAAAATTCAAGTTACTGGTAAGTACGGTTAGAATTACTTTTCTGGATCTGTACTGGGCTCAAAGATGCAGCACTGAGGTCTCTCCTGATAACAGGTGAGTAAATTGGAATTCAGTAGTTCAGCTGATTTTAGAGGAATATTTGTAAGTTTCAAAAATCGACACTTAGAAACTTTTTCAGCAAAAAGCAGGCAATGATATCCTATGGAAGGAAATTCAAGTTACTGGTAAGTACGGTTAAAATTACTTTTCAGGATCAGTACTGGGCTCAAAGATGCAGCACTGGGTTCTCTCCTGATAACAGGTGAGTAAATCGGAATTCGTAGTTCGGCTGATTTTAGAGGAATATTTGCACAATGGTGAAGGAAGGGGTGGGGCCTGAGGTGACATGTCTGCAAACACGCCCTGTGGCGCGTTTTAAGTTGGAGAATTAATTCCTCCTCAATCCCGAGGGTCCCTAGGGGCCAACTAGCCCACCAGGTACCTCCAGTATGCGCCAGAGAGCTGCGTTGCAGAGAGGTGTTCAGAGGCCACGCCCCTTTACAACACTCTGCAACGCTGCTCCGTGGCGCTTACTGGAGTACCTGGTGAGCTGGATCCCCAGGACCCTCAGGATTGAAGGGATTTAAATCCCCATCTTAAAACGCGCCACGGGGCCTGTTTGCACACATGTCACCTGAAGCCCCGCCCTTCCCTTCACCACTGTGCAAACGCGCCCCGTGGCGCGTTTTAAGTTGGGGGATTAAGTCCCCTTGAATCCCGAGGGTCCCTGGGGACCAACTAGCCCACCAAGTACCTCCAGTAAGCGCCACAGAGCTGCGTTGCAGAGAGGTGTAAAAAGGGGCCAGTAGATAGTTATAGTTAGGACCTATTTTCCATAGGAAATCCGCGACATTCTATTTGAAATAACTCTTGCGTCGGTTGACGAATCTTCGCGAAATTTTCAAACTTTATGGCCCGCTCCGGTCCGCTCCTACCCTGAAAGTCTCAGGGTGATTTGTCAAGCGGGGGCCGAGAAAAAAGGGGGGTCCCAAAACGTGTTTTCCCCATTCATTTTCCCATAGGAAACTTTAGACACGGCTACAGCCCGAACTGCTGAACGGAATTACACCAAATTTGGCAAAGAGGTAGTTCTTGGTTCAAAAAGAACCCTTTTTGTTAAATGGTGTAAATCCGTTCAGTAGTTGCTGAGAAAATCAAAAGTAAAAACACATATATATCTGGGCGGAGCCTAACCACACATGTCATCGTGAGATCTGATTGGCTGTCAGCACTTCATCCTGGAATTGCTGGCAGCCATCTTGGGACCAATATAAATGATAGTACCCCATTGAAATGCATTGTAGTGAATCGAAGATTTTGAGGGTTACCAAAGGAGAACTATAAAGGGTGATAACAGACTTTAGTTACATTAGAATTCATTTGTTGATGGTACCATACTAATTTCAGGAATTGTGGTGTGTTCTAAGGTGATTTTACCCTGTGAAAAACCTTCTGCTGGGATATCATGAATCATGTTTGAGAGAAAACTATTTTCACACGCTTATCCCATACAGTTTTGGAAGGTGCCCCAGAAGCTAAAATGAGAGCATATTTTCTGTAAATTCACATTATCTTTCTCAGTCATGTGAGAATGAAGTCTGACATTCTCAGTAAAACATGTACATCCAACAAGGGCAGAGAATGTCAGTTGATTCCTTTGTGTTCTACTGCAGCTTCCCAGAGTGTTCTAAAGAACAACTAGAGTGCTAACAGCCTTACTTATGACAAAAGTATGGCACACCTGAAGCCATCTTGATTGGAATAAACTGGTAACACTTAAAACATTTAATTTAAAAAGGAACAAAATGATGGGGTTCATCTTGTCATAGAAATTATGGTTAGTGCTCTGGAAAGAAAAATTAGGACATGTTTTAAGTGAGATCTCAAATATCTTCCTGTTATATTTCAACAGGAGCAGCCTGTCAGTTGATGCCTTTGTGTTCTACTGCAGCTTCCCAGAGTGTTCTAAAGAACAACTAGAGTGCTAACAGCCTTACTTATGACAAAAGTATGGCACACCTGAAGCCATCTTTATTGGAATAAACTGGTAACACTTAAAACATTTAATTTAAAAAGGAACAAAATGAGGGGGTTCATTTTGCCATAGAAATTATGGTTAGTGCTGCAAAAAGAAAATTTAGTGCATGTTTTAAGTGAGATCTCAAATCCTCTTCTATTTCATTAGAAAATTCTGACATGCAGACTGAAACAATCACTTTCAATACCAGCAGTAGACTTCCAGTTAACTCCTTGGTGAGCAGTAGCTTTACTACAGTGATCTAATGAACAACTAGAGTAATAACATTCTGAATTTATGGCAAATGTGTGACACATCTGAATGCCTTCTTGATGGAATCAAAGTAAAAAACTGAAAGCATTTCCTACTGAGGAGACTGCAGTAAATGAGGAAATTAGGAAACTTCATAACAAAGAAGTCTTCCAAGATGGCCACCAGTGAAAAAAGAGCCCAAATGTAGCACAAATATTACCCAGATGTAGCCCACATATAGCCCAATGACAAAAGTGTGCAAAACACTTTTTATTTTTAGTTTTTTTGCAGTTTTATGTAGTGCAGACTGGTCAGGTATTGGAGCGTTGCATCTTAAAACATGACCCCCCTACACTACAAAAACACCACTGCACTACCCTAAACCCTAAAACACTACCCCAGCACGACCCCCTACACTACCCGAACACCACTGCACTACCCTAAACCCTAAAACACTACCCCAGCACGACCCCCTACACTACACAAGCACCACTGCACTATCCTAAACCCTAAAACACTACCCCCAGCATGACCCCCTACACTACACAAACACCACTGCACTACCCTAAACCATAAAACACTACCCCAACACCACTGCACTAACCTAAATCCTAAAACACTACCCCAGCACGACCCCTACACTACCCAAACACCACTGCACTACCCTAAAACATGACCCCCTACACTACACAAAACACCACTGCACTACCCTAAACCCTAAAACACTACCCCAGCACGACCCCTACACTACACAAGCACCACTGCACTACCCTAAACCCTAAAACACTGCCCCCAGCACGACCCCCTACACTACACAAACACCACTGCACTACCTTAAACCCTAAAACACTACCCCCAGCACGACCCCCTACACTGCCCGAACACCACTGCACTGCCCTAAACCCTGAAACACCACCCCCTGCACGATCCCCTACACTGCCCGAACACCACTGCACTGCCTTAAACCCTGAAACACCACCCCCAGCACGACCCCTACACTGCACCGAACACCACTGCACTGCCCTAAACCCCGAAACACTACCCCCAACAAGACCCCCTACACTGCCCGAACACCACTGCCCTAAACCCTGAAACACCACCCGCAGCAAGACCCCCTACACTGCCCGTACACCACTGAACTGCCCTAAACCCTGAAACACCACCCCCAGCATGACCCCCTACACTGCCCGAACACCACTGCGCGGCCCTAAACCCTGAAACACCACCCCCAGCACGACCCCCTACACTGCCCCAACACCACTGCACTGCCCTAAACCATGAAACACCAGCCCCAGCACGACCCCTACACTGCCCGAACACCACTGCACTGCCCTAAACCCTGAAACACCACCCCCAGCACGACCCCCCACACTGCCCGAACACCACTGCACTGCCCTAAACCACCAGCCCCAGCACAACCCCGTACACTGCCCGAACACCACTGCACTGCCCTAAACCCTGAAACACCAGCCCCAGCAAGACCCCCTACACTGCCCGAACACCACTGCACTGCCCTAAACCCTGAAACACCACCCCCAGCAAGACCCCCTACACTGCCCGAACACCACTGCACTAAAGCCTGAAACACCACCCCCAGCAAGACCACCTACACTGGCCGAACACCACTGCACTGCCCTAAACCCTGAAACACCACCCCCAGCACGACCCCCTACACTGCCCAAACACCACTGCACTGCCCTAAACCCTGAAACACCACCCCCTGCACGACCCACTACACTGCCCTAACACCACTGCACTGCCCTAAACCCTGAAACACCACCCCTCAGCACGACACCCTACACTGCCCGAACACCACTGCACTGCCCTAAACCCTGAAACACCACCCCCAGCACGACCCCTACACTGCCCGAACACCACTGCACTGCCCTAAACCCTGAAACACCACCCCCTGCACGACCTCCTACACTGCCGGAACACCACTGCACTGCCCTAAACCCTGAAACACCACCCCAGCACGAACCCCTACACTGCCCGAACACCACTGCACTGCCCTAAACCCTGAAACATCAACCCCAGCAAGACCCCCTACACTGCCTGAACACCACTGCCCTAAACCCTGAAACACCACCCCCTACACTGCACGAACACCACTGCACTGCCCTAAACCCTGAAACACCACCTCCAGCAAAACCCCCTACAATGCCTGAACACCATTGCTCTGCCCTAAATCTTGAAACACTAGCCCCAGCATGACCCCCTACACTGCCCAAACACCACTGCACTGCCCTAAACCCTGAAACACCACTCCCAGCACGACCCCCTACACTGCCCGAACACCACTGCACTGCCCTAAACCCTGAAACACCAGCTCCAGCATGACCCCCTACACTGCCCGAACACCACTGCACTGCCCTAAACTCTGAAACACCAGCCCCAGCAAGACCCCCTACACTGCCCGAACACCACTGCACTGCCCTAAACACTGAAACACCAGCTCCAGCATGACCCCTACACTGCCCGAACACCACTGCACTGCCCTAAACCCTGAAACACCAGCCCCAGCACGACCACCTACACTGCCCGAACACCACTGCACTGCCCTAAACCCTGAAACACCAGCCACAGCACAACCCCCTACACTGCCCGAACACCACTGCACTGCCCTAAACCCTGAAACACCAGCCCCAGCACGACCCCTACACTGCCCGAACACCACTGTACTGCCCTAAACCCTGAAACACCAGCCCCAGCACGACCCCCTACACTGCCCGAACACCACTGCACTGCCCTAAACCCTGAAACACCACCCCCTGCAGCACCCCCTACACTGCCCGAACACCACTGCACTGCCCTAAACCCTGAAACACCACCCCTGCACCGCCCCCTACACTGCCCGAACACCACTGCACTGCCCTAAACCCTGAAACACCACCCCCAGCACGACCCCCTTTACTGCTCGAACACCACTGCACTGCCCCAAACCCTGAAACACCACCCCCTACACTGCCCGAACACCACTGCCCTAAATCCTGAAACACCACCCCCTGCACGACCCCCTACACTGCCCGAACACCACTGCACTGCCCTAAACCCTGAAACACCACCCCCTACACTGCCCAAACACCACTGCACTGCCCTAAACCCTGAAACACCACCCCCAGCACGACCCCCTACACTGCCCGAACACCACTGCACTGCCCTAAACCCTGAAACACCAGCCCCAGCACGACCCCCTACACTGCCCGAACACCACTGCACTGCCCTAAACCCTGTAACACCAGCCCCAGCACGACCCCCTACACTGCCTGAACACCACTGTACTGCCCTAAACCCTGAAACACCAGCCCCAGCACGACCCCCTACACTGCCAGAACACCACTGTACTGTCCTAAACCCTGAAACACCACCCCCTGCATGACCCCCTACACTGCCCGAACACCACTGCACTGCCCAAAACCCTGAAACACCACCCCCTGCACCACCCCCTACACTGCCCTAAACCCTGAAACACCACCCCCTGCACCACCCCCTACACTGCCCGAACACCACTGCACTGCCCTAAACCCTGAAACACCACCCCCAGCACGACCCCCTTTACTGCTCGAACTCCACTGCACTGCCCCAAACCCTGAAACACCACCCCCAGCACGACCCCCTACACTGCCCTAAACCCTGAAACACCACCCCCTGCACGACCCCCTACACTGCCCGAACACCACTGCACTGCCCTAAACCCTGAAACACCACCCCCTACACTGCCCGAACACCACTGCACTGCCCTAGACCCTGAAACACCACCCCAGCACGACCCCCTACACTGCCCGAACACCACTGCACTGCCCTAAACCCTAAAACACCACCCCCAGCATTACCCCATATACTGCCCAAACACCACTGCACTGCCCTAAACCCTAGAACACTACCCCCAGCATGACCCCCTACACTACCCGAACACCACTGCACTACCCTAAACCCTAAAATACTACCCCCAGCACAACCCCCTACACTACCCGAACACAACTGCACTGCCCTAAACCCTCAAACACTCCCCCCAGCACGACCCCCTACACTACCCGAACACCACTGCACTGCCCTAAACCCTAAAACACTCCCCCAGCACGACCCCCTACACTACCCGAACACCACTGCACTGCCCTAAACCCTAAAACACTCCCCCAGCACGACCCCCTACACTACCCAAACACCACTGCACTGCCCTAAACCCTAAAACACTACCCCCGCATGACCCCCTACACTACCCAAACACCAATGCACTACCCTAATCCCTAAAACACTACCCCCGCATGACCCCCTACACTACCCTAAACCCTAAAACACTACCCCCGCACGACTCCCTACACTACCCAAAGACCACTGCACTACCCTAAACCCTAAAACACTACCCCCTACACTACCCAAACACCACTGCACTACCCTAAAAAACTACCCCCAGCAGTACCCCTACACTACCCAAACACCACTGCACTACCCTAAACCCTAAAACACTACCCCCAGCAGTACCCCCTACATTACCCAAACACCACTGCACTACCCTAAATCACTACCCCCAGCACGACCCCCTACACTACCCAAACACCACTGCACTACCCTAAAACACTCCCCCAGCACGACCCCCTACACTACCCAAACACCACTGCACTACCCTAAACCCTAAAACACTCCCCAGCACAACTCCCTACACTACCCAAACACCACTGCACTACCCTAAACCCTAAATCTACCCCCAGCATGACCCCCTACACTACACAAACACCACTACACTACCCTAAACCCTAAAACACTACCCCCAGCACGACCCTCTTCACTACCTAAACACAACTGCACCATTTGTTACAGGCGTTGCAACGCAGGCCTGTGGTGCTTACTGGAAGTACCTAGTGGGCTAGTTGGGCCCCAGGGACCCTCAGGATTCAAGGTGACCTAATCCCCCAACTTAAAACGCACCACGGGGCGCGTTTGCACAGTGGTGAAGGGAGGGGCGGGGCCTCAGGTGACATGTGCGCAAACACGCCCTGTGGTGCGTTTTAAGTTGGGGAATTAATTCCCTTTGAATCCTGAGGGACCCTGGGGGCCAACTAGCCCACCAGGTACCTTCAGTAAGCACAACAGAGTTGCGTTGCAGAGAGGTGAAAAAGGTGCGTGGCCTCGGAACGCCTCTCTGCAACTCAGCTCTGTGGTCCTAACTGTAGGTACCTGGGGGCTAGTTGGGCCCCAGGGACCCTCAGAATTCAAGGGGACTTAATCCCGCAACTTAAAACGCGCCACGGGGTGCGTTTGCACACATGTCACCTCAGGCCCCCCTCCCTTCACCACTGTGCAAACGCACCCTGTAGCGCGTTTTAAGAGGTAGTTTTAATCCCCTGCCCTATTATGTACTAGGGACTTGCAGAGGAGGTCATGCTAATCACAGGGGTACCCCAACGCATAGTGTTCCCTAGTGTATGTAGGTGTTTTCACTGTATTCTAAGTGTCTTTTAGCATAGCACTGGCTCTGGTTAGTCAGAGTCAGTTACCACCAGTACCCGTCTGAAAAAGTTGTGGGCACAGGATGATTTTGCAACAAGGCCTCTTTCTGCTCCTCTGTTGGTTCTTTCTGCACATCTTTTGCTTCTTTCTGTGCGTTTTTTCTTCTTTCTTCACATGTCCTACCTCTGTAGGCATAGTTAGAAACTAGCATTTAAAAAAACCTTTGAAATTCACTTAAAAAATCATAGGTTTCAGGCACGTTATAGTTAGAAATTAGCATTTAAAAAACCTTTGAAATTCACTGAAAAAACCATGTTTCAGGCACGTTCTAGTTAGAAATTAGCATTTAAAAAACCTTTGAAATTCACTGAAAAAACCATAGGTTTTAGGGACAGTTATAGTTAGTTGGACATTTCACTCGTACAAAACCATAGAAATTCCCCCGTTATAGTTAGTTCAGCTAACTATAACTCGCGCCCCCGCAATGCACTGCTGATGACGTCACATATTACATCACTCATGACATGGTCAGTGACATCACTGATGACATCACTGATGACATCTCAAATGACATCCCTGATGACATCATCCAGTGACTGTGTGTTTCTGTAAAGTTTAAATATTTTTAATATATATATAGGGAAAGGCGTATTGAAGAATGAGTGGGTGTATAAGTGTCTGTATGGACGATTTAGTAGGTGCGTGACTAACTCTATAAGTGAGTGATTAAACGTATCTTACTGAATGCATGGGTTAGTGACTAAACTGGGTGAATGTCTGTATCCATCGGTCTGTTGCTGTGTAAGTGGCTGCATGGGTTTGTGAATAGCTACATGAGTGTCTATATGAGTTATTGATTGGTTGTCTGAGTATCTGTATGGGTGCCTGAGTGTTTGTGTGGGTGGGGTGTGTGCGACTCTGTGCATAGATGTGTGAGTGAGTGATTCACTGGGTGGATGGTTTCAAGAGTGCATCTGTGATAGACTGTATGTGTGGGTAAGTGTGTGTAAGAGTGTGTTAGTGAGTGAATGTATGTCCCAGTGGTACATGTGTGAGTAACTACATATGTGAAAGGCAGTATATATGTGTGTTGGAGTATATAAATAGCTATAAGTCTAGAGTGTGTGATTGTGAGAGTGACTGTATGGATGAGTGTGTGCTTGTATCAGTGATTGTATAAGAGCGTAAGAATGTGCTAGTATTTGTATGAGTAAGTGAGCTGGTGTGTGCATAACTGTATAGGTGAGTAAATGGCAGTGTGTTTAATTATTTGCATGACTGTCTAGGTGTGTGAGTACCTCTATGGATGAGTGGCGGTGTTTGAGTGTCTATAAAGGAGTATGAGTGCATATGATAGTCCTGTACTGAGTGACCGTAAGTATGAGTGACTGTACGGGTGAGTGAGTGGATGTGTGTGTGTAGACCTAAGAATCAGTGAGTGGGTATGTAGTTATTGGTGTTGGAGTGTCTATGGTTTTGCGAATGGCAGTCTGTAATTTAGAGTGGGTGTATCAAAGGTTATATTAGGGTGTGAGGAGGTGCATCAGATTATCATGTGGATGATGTCATGAGTGATGTCATCAGTGATGTCATTTGAGATGTCATCAGTGATGTCACTGACCATGTCATGAGTGATGTAATATGTGACGTCATCAGCAGTGCATTGCGGGGGCGCGAGTTATAGTTAGCTGAACTAACTATAACGGGGGAATTTCACGGGTTTTGTACGAGTGCAATGTCCAACTAACTATAACTGTCCCTAAAACCTATGGTTTTTTCAGTGAATTTCTAAGGTTTTTTAAACGCTAATTTCTAACTATAACGTGCCTGAAACCTATGGTTTTTTCAGTGAATATATATACACTCCAACTTTGCTCAGCAAATTGAGGCCGCACACCACAACAGGTAAAAGAACCTCTTTTATTCCACAGAAACAGATAGCTTCGATCCCGTCTGGAAACCCTTGACCTGACGCGTTTCAGAGTCTCTAACTCTTTCCTCAGAGGCCATCAGAGCATTCAGTAATTTCACTTGCAACCCCACAAAGATTTCTGCGTGCTTTAAATACTTTTCATTGGCCTCCGGTGTGCCTCATTTAGTCATTGCATTTCCAAAGCATGCTGGTCTTTGTAGTTAATTTTAGCATAATGTCGCCCTCCAGTGGGCCTGTTTGCTCGATATTGTTCAGGGTTTGATTTCTAGCCCTCCATTGAGCCTCCGAATCGGACTCTGTCTGCTTGAATTAGGTACCTGCTGCGCCATTCGCAGAGAGAGATTTCCCCTGCGTAGTTCCTCCTGTTATTTCGGACGGTGCGATCCCTCTGTGGCCTGAAGCCGCCACATCAAACATACTCCAACTTTACCTGTTGTGGTGTGCGGCCTCAATTTGCTGAGCAAAGTTGGAGTATGTTTGATGTGGCGGCTTCAGGCCACAGAGGGATCGCACCGTCCGAAATAACAGGAGGAACCACGCAGGGGGAAATCTCTCTCTGCGAATGGCGCAGCAGGTACCTAATTCAAGCAGACAGAGTCCGATTCGGGGGCTCAATGGAGGGCTAGAAATCAAACCCTGAACAATATCGGAGCAAACAGGCCCACTGGAGGGCGACATTATGCTAAAATTAACTACAAAGACCAGCATGCTTTGGAAATGCAATGACTAAATGAGGCACACCGGAGGCCAATGAAAAGTATTTAAAGCACGCAGAAATCTTTGTGGGGTTGCAAGTGAAATTACTGAATGCTCTGATGGCCTCTGAGGAAAGAGTTAGAGACTCTGAAACGCGTCAGGCCAAGGGTTTCCAAGACGGGATCGGAAGCTGTCTGTTTCTGTGGAATAAAAGAGGTTCTTTTACCTGTTGTGGTGTGCGGCCTCAATTTGCTGAGCAAAGTTGGAGTATATATATATATATATATATATATATATATATATAAACGTTTATTCGATCAATAGCATGTACTGTTTGGGATTTTGTTGATGTAAATGATCATGCTATTGAGCGAATAAATATATATATATATATAGTAAATTTATAAACTGGACACACTTGCTTTTAACTTTTGTTTGTTATGACAAGTAAATGCTCACAATAATTTCCTTCACTTTGCTTCTCTTCCTAAAAACAACATAGGAAAACATCCAAAAGGCCTCAGTAAACCAAAATCGCATAATGTGATACCTCATAATGTGCTAAGGACCGCTCTGATACACAACTGGAAAAAAAGGGGAGAGGGAAGGGCGGCAGTCATATGGATGTATAACACACTTACAATAGTTAGCATATCTCAGGACAAAATGGCCCCTAAAACCCTTAAAATACATGGAGCTGATCATTCAGTTTATAGATAAGTCTCTTGTGTGAGGCCATCGTCACCATTGCTTCACTCCAATCTTTTAGAGTGGGGGCTGTAGTTATTTTTAAATCTTAGGAGGATGCAAATTTGTGCCAGAGCTGAATCTAGCCAGTGCTTATTGTGATGAGTAACTTCCAGTATGTCAGAGAAGTAATAAAGAATGCACAACTCTATGGAAGGGGTTAAAGCTAGAACGCGTGTGCTAGCCAGTTGTCCTCACACTTGGATCCAAAAGTTGTGTATCAGTATGAAGGGATGTGGAATTCCTATAGCCCGACGCCCAGGACATATTGTTTGGGGTCAAGGGCAACAAGGTTTCATGTGTATTTTGTCCTTGGGACAAACAGGCCCAACCCTTTGGCTGCCAGTTTACAGTATCACATTATGGATCAGGGAAAGGCATTTACTGCAGTTAAGGTAATATTTGTGTCCATGTGTTAATGCCGTTCAAGCTTGTATTTATGGTTCAGAAATGCAAAGCCTTTATTATTAGGGTGAGCGCTCTTAGTAAATGTTGTAAGCTCAGACTGCACTACTTACTGACAGTGGTTCCAGAATAAAAATGTGTACACACGTTTTCAATGTTTAGCAATATGAAGCTATGTATAATGCTCCCAGAATGCTCTCTGACTAGATGCAAATATTTGCAGAAGCTTGAAAGCGAGATTAATGATTCTTTGCTTTCAAAATAAAATGTTCACAAAGAAATGCAAAAACATTTTGCTAAACTACTGTAAAGTTTTAAGTGCCATTTCTTTGTAGCATAATTTAGTAAAATGTGTTGATGTGTGCTAGTATTTCCCCAAAATATCCATAATGGAAAATCAGTGTAACAAGTATTAACAAGATTATGGGAAACAAAAATAAACAAGCATTGGTAAAGCCAGTGGGTCTGAAATTGTTGGTCAGCCTTTTGATTTTGTCAACGCGCGACTTGTTTTGGCATGGTTTTTGTAAAAGCTTACTGGTGTGGGAGCTGCCAGGCCATCACCATTATAACAAACATTGGCAAAAGCAAAACTTGTTTTGGTCTCAAAAGAACACATTGCCACAATAGTTCCTGGCACTGACTGTGTGTCGATATGCTCCTTGTGAAAGAACAGAATGCGCTGTCACTCACAGTGAAGCTAGCCGATAGACAGAATTTTAATAAACACGAAAGGTCATGGTTAACGCCAGACCTAATTAGGGGCCCAATTATTAAATAAAGTCTCATAAGTGCACCCATGTCCTTGCATTAAGTGCAAATATACAGCTTTTGTGAATTCACAAGACTTTACATAAGTAGGCCAAGAAACAGTATTCCTAGAAAATATGTGTGAACTACATTTTAGCATGGGCAAATATGCAGGTGTAGATTTGCTCAAGCGAAAATCTGAGTGTTTGCAAGTTCACTTTCTTTCCAACCACTTTTTTACCAACCCTGGAAGAAGTTTAATGTCTGCCATTGTCAGGGGTACATTTCCAACCTCTCCCAGTATGGGAAAAGATTAGAGAAGAGTTGGTGAAAACCCTTAAAACATGCAAGTTAGTAGGCTTGCACAGACTCAAATGGGCATTCCAACCCTGGAACTTTTGCTTACCATTACCTTCAGCCCCAGTATGCAGATCTGCGGAAACCTTACTATGGAAGGAGCCCAGGCATTATCAGAGAGGCTATTTCAGAGCTCTTATATAATGAGATTGCTGCCATAATTTGTCGCCGCATGACATGGCATGAAAGGGACAAGTAGATTTATGAAGCAATCTGCTCCATGGACAAGTAGATATTTTATTAAATTCCACACCCGAGTATGCAAGACCATTTTGCTGATTACACCTCCAGCGTGTGGTATCGACTGCTATCTTTGCTATACACCGTTTGAGAGGATCAATGCCACTTGTGTAGTATCTTGAAATAGGTGAATTTCAGCCTCGCTTCCCGGATCATGAGTGACTAGTAGTTCCGTTCAGTCGGAGTCCATGGGTTCCAAATATATATGTGGCTGCCACCACTGCTGAGGGATTTTGGCTGTAGGTTTAGAGAATATATGGTCTATTAGCACTCCACAGAGCCAAAAATGAGTTTCTTATAGTTACCCCACCGCATCAGGTAGACATGAACTGTTGAATCTCCCATCTCATTTTTCTTCCATTTGAGCACAGCATGTAGGCAGCTCCTTAGTTGGTAATTCTGAAGAAGGTAACTGGACTTTAGACTGTATTTTTCATATAGTTCTTGGAATAGCCTCATTTATTTATTTTATTTATTTATAAAGTTTTATATAGCGCGAACAAGATCCAGGGGGATATCAGTGCGCTTTACATTAGGATGGAAGGAAGGACATAAATGCAAAGTCAACAACAAGTAGTAGTAAAAAAAAATTACAATTTTTTAAAAAAAGCAAAGCAGGAATTGTTACAAATTCAGGTACAGTTGCACCATGGAGGGTCATACAATAAACAAGTTTGCGCGGGCCCAGAGGGGAGCGTTGTGCATGGAAAAAAGGAGCAGTAACAGATGATGGTACAATGGAAGTAGGAATAATGCCTTCGAGTAGGTGAGCCCTGCCCTATCAGGGTAAGAATTTATTCATTAAGAATCTTTTGGCTTCCAATTTGAACACCGTTGTTGCCGAGATTCTGCGTACTTCTGGAGGAAGAGAGTTGCAAATCTTTGGGGTGGCGCCGGAGAAGGCTCTGTGACAGGTTCTCTTTTTCTTAAGGATGAGTGGTTTCAAAAGGAAAGTATTGGCGCTCCTTGAGGCTCTTGCCCCACAAGAAAGCTCAAGTTTTTGCGCTAGGTACCTGGGAGAATTGAAGTGAAGAGCTTTGTGCGTCAGAACAGCAATCTTTAACTGAATACGAGCTTCAAAGGGCAGCCATTTGAGAGATTTTAGGACTGGGTACTGGAAAAAACTAGAGCTATCTGGTGTATACCTTGTTTTGCCAACATGGTCCAATCCCAGCGGTTTTTCATCAATCTGTATCTCTGCATTGCTTCAGAGAGGCGCATGGGACTGGGAAAAAGCTGCCTTGATGCAAGAGTTTTTGGACTGTAGTATACACTTGGAGTGTGTTGGATAGGATAGGGTTGTATAGTGCCCAGTCAGGCGTGTTCTGTAGAAAGATTATCTTGACACCCGTGTTGATTTTTCTGGCATCATTTTCAATAACTAGCCAGTCAGGTGTCTCAAGATCTTTGCAAAAGTAAAACGCAAGATGCTATAGCTGTTGTGCATAGTAGTATGTGGTTATGCTTGAAAGTCAAACTTGTATCCACATATACTCATGGTTAGCCAGTCTAGGACTTTCATTTTGCCAGCTATATGCTTTAATGAGTTACACAATCTTTTTGAGCAGATGATATGGGATGGCAATTGGCAACATGCCCATCACATAGTGGGGGGCCACCACCATTTTCAACATCTGTACTTTGCCCCACAATATCAACTGTAGCACACCCTATTTTAGAAAGTCATGTTGCATTTGTTCAGTTAGTGCTGACAAATTGGCTATAATTATGGTTCAGAAATCGTAATCAAGGTTGATTTTATAGCCAGTGAATGAAGAAAAGGCGGTGATAATTTCCATGAGGCTCTTCATTGATGATGGAGGAGAGGAAAGGGTCAGCAATAAACGGTAGGTGTTTACCACAATCATATTGTGTCCAGCCACGATCTAGAGCCCCTTAATGGAATCCGCATTATGAATAGTGATTACCAGGAGTTCTAGGGCAAGCAGAAAGAGCAGTGGTGACAAGAGGTATCCTTGTTGGCTTCCCTGGCAATTACAAAGCTCTGAAAGTTAATTCTATTGCTAGCTATTGCTGCTGTGAGCTCTATGTAGAGTATATTTACCATGTTTATAAATCGGTGGCCTGGTCCATTCTATTCAATGTTCTGAACATATACCCCACTACACCCGATTGAAAGCTTTTCCCGCGTTGAGGGAGTAGGCCACTCTTGCCTCATTTACCTGCCTGGAGCATCAAAGCAGGTGCATGAGAGTTCTGAGATGATTCCACGTACAAAGGCCAGAGACTAATCCTACTTGACTCTTGCAGACAAGGTACAGTATCACCTTTTTAAGTCTGTTTGCCAATACTTTAGCTAGAATTTTGATCTCTCTATTAATTAGTGATATTGCTCTGTGGTTGCCGCAATGTAAAGGTTTCTTTCAGGTTTGGGGATCAGCGAGATTACTGCTTTCGAAAATTCTGACTTCAGACCATTTTGCGTTGTGGCTTCTAAAAGCAGTTTCCCTAACAGGTGGATTCGCTGCTCAGCTGCGATTTAAAAAAAAAAAATGATAGGGAAACCATCTACCCTAGGAGTTTTACTTGTGGGAACATCCTTGATGACAGCCCCAATTTGTTCATATGAGATATCCCCATTAAGTAGATGTTGGAGTTCAGTCGCCAGAGCTGGGATTAGTAGTTGGTACATAAAACAATCCTTAGATAATAGAATGTAAATTCTGCACTGATGCCATGTGGGTTAGTTCGCAGATTGCCTTGACTACTCTAAAGTGCAGGTCTGGCTGCTTGGGGCTCTTTGTTTAAGTTGCCAGCCAAAGGCCTGCCTGCTTTTTGGCTATGTTCATAGTGTTTGCTTTTTAGCCGACAAAAATGTATGGAGTTCCTATCTTTTTCTGGGTTAAAAGTTGAAGATTGGGGTTTATAGGGTTTGTTATATATTGTTTATGTAGGTCTATTATTCCCTGCACCAATATGGTTTGTTTATGAACTTCTGTTCTACGTAAGTAATCTGGCTTGGTCTTGAATTATGAGGCCCTTGATATAAGAATTGCAGATGGCCCATAATGTCTCTGTGGAGTCAACCAAATGTTTGTTTAAAGTACGGTACTCCTCGAAATGCAACTTTAACTCTTTCTTGTTTCCCTAGAAGCGGATATCGGGGTACTTTCATTTGCCATATTCTATCAATGGGGCAGCAGAGTTGGAAGTTTAGATGTAGGTAGATAGGCACACTGTCTTAAAAATATAACTAGCTTCAATCCAACAGTTCAGAATGTTAGGCAAGAATGTACTATGTATCAGGAAATAGTATATCCTTGTTTCTGTACCATGGGCCATGACCAGAATGTATATTCTCCTGCAGCAATATGGTGTAGCCTCCATGGCTCTGCCAAAGCACGGTCTGCAATTTAGTCTTGTAGGAGATCTCTCGATATTCTGAGGTTCTAGTCTCAGAGGTCCAGGACTGGATCATTAGTAAGGTTCCAATCATCTCCAAGGACCATTGTGGATGTTACAAGTTCAACAAGGGTTCGGCTCAGGTGTATGAAGAACTCAAATTTTGCAGTCTTTGTGCATAGATGGAGCCTATCGTGAATGTATGGCCATATAGTGTGAACTGAAAGGTGTTAAACAAATGAAGATTGGTACACGTTTTTTCTCATTGGTGGAATCAGTGAGCCCCTTTTGAAGAAGACTCTGGGTGGGCAGTGCTGTAGCAGGTTCCTGAAGGTCGCCAGTCTCTTCTCAGCCTATCTGTCTCCATCTGGGATAGGTGGGTCTCTTGGATTAAGGCAATGTCAGGGTTCTGGAAGTGTACATAGGCTAGAATCTTTTTCCAGCAGGCATAATTGGTCATCCTGTTAACATTCGGGTCTTAAGGAGGTTGCGGATTGCGCAGTCATTTTGGTTCAAGGTGGTCTTGCTTAAGTAATCAGAATAGAGAGTGCGCAAAGAGATCAGTATATATCTATTAGTCTTTATACAAGTGAGTATCCTTCAGTGGGATATTGTCACCCACCCTGTAATATCTAAGTTTCCGTTTATAGTATATATGTCATATGTTGTGAGGGAGCTATAATCAAGTAGTCGATATGGAAAATGATCTCCATTACGGATTAAGGGCAAACTAGATTCATCCCAGTCTTTTAGTGTTGGGTCTTTGTTTCTACGAGTTTGTCTAGCACTTGGTTCCGTAGAGACAGTGAGGTGGTCTTTTTCTGGAGACATTAGGGTGGACGAGGAAATGAGATCTGCAGAAGGCGAAGTTGTTATATCCATCTCTGTCGAGGCAACTGACTCTAGATACGTTTCAACTTTGAGGATCTGAAAAATCCCTCATCTTGCCGTCTGTGGTGAGGATCATCACTGCTGGGTGAAGCAGGCCGTATCTCATGCCCTTCTGTTTCAGCATATGTCTCATTTCAAGGAACTTTTTCTGTACGATATTTGTTTTGGGTGAAAAGTCTGCTGCGAAAGGGATTCTGGCTCACTTGTAGTTATACAGGCCATGACATTTAGCTTCTTGAAGGATAAGCTTTGCATGCTGGTATTGCAAGAGGCACATGATAATAGGTCTAGAGGCAGGGCTGTTATGATGTCTAGTTTGTCAAAGGAGGGGTGTCTTCTGAAGTTCCTGTAAGGTTTGGAAGGGGACATTAAGTAATTGCTGTAGAAATGTTAGTAGGTAGTGGCACATAGCATCACCTTCCTTTTCTGGTATGCCGTAAATATGAATACTGTTACAGCGACTACAAGCTTCCAAATCTGTAACTTTCTTCTGGAGGTGCCATACCTACCCCACCCAATCAGGCATATCCAATATTTTCTGGTCTAGTGGTCGAATTCTCTGTTCTGAGCTCTCTTTACGGTCATGTATTTTGGACATTTCAGAGAGGATAGGCTTCAGCTCCATGGCAGTTTCCATTGATGTTATGTCCAGGGAACCCAAAGTGAATGTAGTCGCTTTCAGCTTTCAGTAGTGTGTCAAAGGGAGGGACCGATATCTCTGCGGGCGTAGCTGGTGTTGACCCCTTTAATTTGCTGTTTTTCACAGATACTTAAAAAAGCAGATGCCTAGCCGGTTGGATTTAGACACGGATGTGTTAAGTAACATTGTAGTGGTAAAGACTGTCCACCCCTCATGGTCTGCTCAATTAGGATGATTCCGGTATGTGCATGAGATTTAAACTCACAGATCACCACAAATAATACATTGTTCCAAAAGGTTGAGGGAGCATATAGCAATTACGATTTAAAGCGCAGGCATATCAAGGCAGTGGCTCTGTGGGTTGATCAATCATTGTTATGGCCTCTACCCCAATCCAAGATGGCGGCTATAATGGAGAGAATGAGATACAAGGGTGGCGTCAAATTCTATAATTCGGGTTTATCCCCTTGGCCTGCAACTATTTTGATTGCTGCAGTGCAGGCAACCAACAATAACTGGTATGGTGAAAGGTGGTGGGCCTGTGGGGAGCAAGCAGGCTCTGGGGAAAAATGGGTGGGGCCCTTCAGATTTCCTGGTGCATCACAATCCCATTCAGCGGTAAAGGTGTTCTAGGGCTGGGTTGAAGGCTACTTAAGGCTTTGAGAAGAGAAAGTAGCACCTGCACCTCCAAGAAGTCATCCTGCGGCCGGTCTAAACTGCATGTGGCAAGTTGAAAACAACAGGTTCTCTCTCAGGGCTCCCCAGTCCCTTGAAAGCGCAGCTGCTGGATGTGTTATGCCGCAGGGTTTGTACACTTGCTTCTGACAGCTCCTGAGTCACTCTGCCACACGATTATTGGGTCCATCTGCGCCCCAGGTAATGGTGACAGACAGACAGTCAACATCTACATGGCACCCCTCGCCCACGTCGCCCGACAGCACAACCTCAACATCATCTCCTACGCCGACGACACCCAGCTGATCCTCTCCCTCACCAAAGACCCTCACACCGCCAAAGCCCACCTCCACGAAGGAATGAAGGCCGTCGGCGAATGGATGAGGACCAGCCGCCTGAAGCTGAACTCGGACAAGACGGAGGTCCTCATCCTTGGTTCCAACCCTTCAGCCTGGGACGACTCCTGGTGGCCAACATCACTGGGAACAGCCCCGCCACCCACCGACCACGTACGCAACCTAGGGGTCATCCTCGACCCCACCCTCTCCATAACTAAGCAGTTCAACGCCGTTTCCTCATCCTGCTTCAACATCCTCCGAATGCTCCGCAGGATCTTCAAGTGGATCCCCACCGAAACAAGAAAAACAGTCACCCAGGCCCTCGTCACCAGCAGGCTGGACTACGGAAACGCCCTCTACGCAGGAACGACGGCTAAGCTCCTGAGACGGCTGCAACGCATCCAGAACGCCTCTGCACGTCTTATCCTCGACATCCCCCGACGCAGCCACATCACACCCCACCTGAGAGACCTGCACTGGCTCCCTGTCAACAAGAGGATAACCTTCAAGCTCCTCACCCACGCACACAAAGCACTCCACAACTCCGGACCAGCCTACCTCAACAGACGACTCAGCTTCTACACCCCCACCCGCCAGCTCCGCTCGACCAGCCTCGCCCTCGCCACAGTCCCCCGCATCCGGAAAACGACCGCCGGCGGCAGATCCTTCTCCCACCTCGCCGCCAAGACCTGGAACACCCTCCCCACCAACCTCCGACAGACCCAAGACCTACTGGCCTTCAGAAGACTCCTCAAGACCTGGCTCTTCGATCAGTAGCAGCACCACCCCCCTCTTCCCCCAGCGCCTTGAGACCCTCGCGGGTATGTAGTGCGCTTTATAAGTGACATGATTGATTGATTGATTGAGTCACCCAAGTTAGGAAGTTGATGGGAAATGGGTGTGGCAAAAGATTAATCGCCTACAGGGCAGGCTGAGGGAAGTTCCGTAGAAGTCAGCCATCTTTATCTGGGCAAGGCTCCACCCTCAGGCCATGTTTTACAATGGTAAAATACTGATAATCAGAAAGGATTTTGTTGCTTTAATTTACACAACTATAGTCAACCTTCACAGATCCCCACGCTATCACCTGTCTTTTAGATGTAGCTTTCAGTAAGTGCAATGCTAAGGTCCTAAAATGTGTGACTCAGTAACATATCCTATTTGTTTGCCTAAGTTCATAACCATTGTTGTGTTGGCACAGTTTTTGATCTTAGTTTCCTTAAAATTGTAGACAGGGAAAATATCACAGAACGGCTTCCAACCTGGCATATGGTGATAAAATGTTTCTTGATTTACCTACGTAAAAACAACCCAAGTGGTGTTAGTGTCCAGAAGCCTTCCCATTATGCTGCAGATTCTAAAACGCCCACTCACTGGAGTCTTAATTTTTATTAAACCCGATTCAGAAATTGGTGAAAGACTGGAGGTGAGATATCTTAGAGGCTTGAAAGGGCCATTGTATCTAGTTAAATGACCACCTATTTTCAGTTTTCCTAGTGGTAGTTTCTCTTTCTCAATATGAGCATTCAATATTCTATCCCAAACCATGACTCTGAATTTTTCAGTACTTGTCTCGGTTTGTTCACACAAACTCTGAGGCTCATATCTCTAACTAGTAGCTAACACTCATGCACTTTTTGGCTGATACTGGTGACAGCTCTTGACACATCAACCATGCTAAAGTGTGACCTGGACTCCCCTAGAGTATATTAAAATAAAGAATAGAAGCCACTTCTACTCTTTTAGATAAGTATTTGTAAGAGATTGAGTTGTTGGTTAGAGGGGGTGTCAGCCCTTCTCAAGCAACAGCCATAATACATCTCAGGATGAACTTCAAACAGTCACTAAATTAACCTGTGCTTAACCCTCTGGTAGCTTGGCACAAAAACAGTCAGGCTTAACTTAGCAGTAATGTGTAAAGTATTTATGCAGCATACAAATGGTAATAAGGTGACACCACAACAAGAAAAAAACCAAGCCAATGTAGAAAAGAATAGAGTAAAATTTAATAAATTGACACCAGAGCAATAAAAATCTAATCAGTAGAACCGGAGGTATGCAATTTTAAAGGATTCAGTAGAAATAGTGCCGGAAATCACTACGTGCCAACTGGTTGCGCTGGACCAGAATAAAGTCTGAAGTTAAGGCCGACGCGATGGCGTACAGACCGAACACAGTGACCAGGTTAGCCCCACTAAGAATTGTACCTTACGTCCTTGATGCGGGACGTTGCACCTCGCAGTAGCAGTTCTGAGGAAAACTGCGGGGTCCTGCATCGAGATGAGTCAAGCGGAGTCGGTTTTGATGAGGAGCTGCGATGCAAGGTCCCCATCGAGTTGCGTTGTGTCAGTTCCAATGAGGAGCGGCAAGGGCTGGACTATGATGAGAGTTCTGCGTCTAGCTGCAACAGTTCCAATGAGGAGTTGCGAGGGCTGCAAGGAGTGTTCCGGGTCGAGTTGTGAGAGCGCTGCGTCAGGTTGCATCAGTGCCGATAGGGACCACAGCTGGGCTGACAGAGCACCTTTATGACCACTTCCAAGGATCCAGGACTGGAGAGGCACGACTTAGGGGGGGTTAGCAGTCATTGCAGACCGAGTCTAGGTGCAGGTTCAAGATGGTTGGATTCTTTCCAGTCTCTGAGGCTCTGATCAGGAAGTCAGCCAACTAGACCTTGGAGTCACTCTGGTGGTCTTCGGTTCAAGGCACAGGTCTAGTCTTTCTTCCTCTGGTTGCAGGCCATCAGAGTATTCCCTCTTGCAGCACTGCGGCTGCACAGTCCTTGCAGCAGAGCAATCCTTCTTCCAAAGGCCCAGAGGTGACCTAAAGAGCTGGGTCTGAGGGTCCAGTATTTATACCTGGTGCCTACTATGAAGTGGAAGAAGCTTCTGGAGTTTCTCCCTACAGAAGTCTGGAATTTGTTGCCTCCCTACCCTGGTCCCAGTCTGTCTGGGGGCACAATATGCTAGTGTGAAGTCCTTTGTGTGAGAGCTAGGCCAGTGTCTTTGAAGTAGAACTGTGGCAGGTGACAGCTCTACCGCCAGACCATCCTGCCAAAACCCAGACCTTATACTGTGATCCTGTCTGGGAGGAATACATAAAGGCCAAATGCCAACTACACCTAGTCATGTGACCCAGGAAACAAGCTGCAGTCATCGAATGGTTAGGACAAGAAAATGCCAACTTTTTAAAAGTGATACAAAAGGGGATGATGGACGGAACGTTTGAGCCAATCCAACACTCACCTCCAGTCAACTGATCTGGTTTAATCCATCATCATTCTTTAGCTCACTCCACCACCCCAGTTCAGACATGGCCATATGCAAATCAGTCTGACTCTGTGCCTCATGGGAACAGTCCAGCCCGAACTGCCAAGCCATGTCTTCCCTGGACCGAAACAAGCATCCTAGGACCGGTTTCTGGCATTCCAGCCGTCATCAGCCAGGCTTGCTTGAATCCAGTGGCAAAGTGAGCAAGGGACCCACGTCTGGGCATACCCCCGCCAACTCAGGGCGAACAAAGCGATACAAAAGGGGATGATGGACGGAACGCTTGAGCCAATCAAACACTCACCCCCAGTCAACTGATCTGGGTTTAATCCATCATCATTTGTTCGCCCTAAGTTGGCGGGGGTATGCCCAGACGTGGGTCCCTTGCTCACTTTGCCACTGGATTCAAGCAAGCCTGGCTGATGACGGCTGGAATGCCAGAAACCGGTCCTAGGATGCTTGTTTCCGGTCCAGGGAAGACATGGCTTGGCAGTTCGGGCTGGACTGTTCCCATGAGGCACAGGGTCAGACTGATTTGCATATGGCCATGTCTGAACTGGGGTGGTGGAGTGAGCTAAAGAATGATGATGGATTAAACCCAGATCAGTTGACTGGGGGTGAGTGTTTGATTGGCTCAAACGTTCCGTCCATCATCCCCTTTGTATAACTTTTAAAAGTGGCATTTTCAGAACTGTGACTTAAAATCCAACTTTAATATTAATGAGGGTTTTAAATTACAATTCCTTAGACATCAAACATGACTTTCCTAGCCGCTCCCACACAAAAGTCATCAATTAGTAACCTAATGTTATCCTATGGAAGAGGTAGGCCTTGCAGTAGTAAAAAACGAATTTAGGAGTTTTTCACTACCGGGACATGTGAGACTAAAAAGTAAATATCCAACTTTTTAAATACAAGGCGCCCTGTCCTATGGGCTGTTTAGGGCCTAGCCTAAGGGGTGACTTATATGTAATAAAAAGGAACGTTTAGGCCTGGCAAAAGGTTTATTTTGCTAGGTCGAAATGGCAGTTCAAAACTGCACACAGATTGCAATGGCAGGCCAGAAAAATGTTTAAAAGGCTACGCAAGTGGGTGTCACAATTCGTGCTGGAGGCCCACTAGTAGCATTTAATTTGCAGGCCGGTACAGGTAGGGCACGTTACTAGAGACTTATAAGTAAATTAAATGTGGCACTTCGGTGCAAGTCAATTTTACCATGTTTAACGAAAGAGAGCACAAGCACTTTAGCACTGGTTAGCTGCGCTAAAGTGTGCAAAGTTCTAAAGCCAACAAAAACGAGTTCCGCAAACAGGAGAAGTGAAGGAAAAAGGTCGGGGTGAGGACTACCACACCAAGGACGTCAGGTATAACAGTACTGAAATGCAGAGTTTCAAGCATTTTAAGTAGAGGAGTCCTCAGATTAACATTTGATAGTTTTCACAGTATTTTACATTCTGCGCAATCTAATCTTTGAGCACACTTGGGCATCAAAGTGGCAACGCAGCATAGCAAAGTGGTCCCGATTTTAGCCTCAAATATGTTCATGGGGCCTCATGGCCTCCCCCATATAACTAGCTAAAACAATTAAGGCCTTATGCTCATAGAACGTGGTGCAAAAAAAAACAAACAGATAAAAAATAAAGATCTAATAGCTTACACAGGAAAGGCTTCTTTATACTATTTGATTAGCCCAAATTACAGAGCTGTATTTAAACTGGCAGCTTAAACCTGGATGCTGTCCCACTTGGTCAGAGGGAGGAGGGGGCATGCGCCTGTCAGAAAATAACCCTACCCCCATTTCTGGTGTTTGCATTCTTACAGGCTTTACTATTGACTTCAGGCTTGTGTCAGTCCTGAGGATATAATCACACCAAGAGGGTCAAAAATTGGAGAGATCAACGTCTACGGAATCGCTCCACATGAACTACACTCACAAACAGAAGGCAACAGAGGAGGAATATCACAGAACCATCAACAAGTGAGCTGGGACCCAGCATTGGAGCAGAGAGTAACGAGGAGTATGACGGCATCCACAAGCGACCCGGCAATCTAATTGTAAACCTGAGTACCAGGACTCTTAATGATTTGGAAATACGAGTCCTGACTAAGGGTTTGGGATTTGTACCCACCAAACGTGGTGATGATTTTATGGTACACAAGGAACTAGCAGACTTTTTTCGGAAGGTACGCTTACATTTCTTTTTCTCGAATATAGAGAAAGACACCTCGTTATCTCCTACCAATACTGGATTGAGGAACAAATCTACCTTCTTACCATCGGCACAACAAATCCCCCCTGAGGTGTTAACCTTTGAAAAGGCTGTCCTAAAGGAATATGAGTCACACAAGGGACAGATCAAGAAAGTGTTCTGCAATGTCTCTAATGTTGAAAGAAGATGCATTGAAACATTAGGCATGGATACAACTATAACGATAAAACCGGCAGACAAAGGGGGTGCCACGGTGATTCTAGATACGGACACATATCGAGTTGAATGCTTGAGACAATTGAACAATATGAGATACTATAAACGTATTACACAAGACCCTACAGAGCGGTTACAACGTGAAATCAAGTCCCTGGTTGATGACGGATTGGATCACAAGAAGTGAAGCTGCATTTTTGATACAAAGAAATCCTAGAGTCCCAGCGTTCTACATATTACCAAAAATACACAAAGAGCAGAGACCCCCACCTGGCAGGCCCATTGTGTCAGGGATAGGTTCTATTTTAGAACCTCTCTCTAAATTTGTAGATCATTTCCTTCGTCCGATGGTGGCTGACATGCCTTCGTATCTGCAAGATACTAAGCATGTCCTTTCTCTTTTGGAGGAGGTTCCATTTGATCCGGGTTGCAATATGATGGTGACTTACGATGTAGAATCGTTATATACGAATATTCCTCAGGATGATACTTTGAAACCATACAGATGCTATTGGAGAACTACCCCCGAGGAGATCAAACACCTAACTCCTTTGTAATGCGTTGTGCTTTTTTGGCATTGAAGGAGAATTTCTTCAGCTTTGAAGGTGACCTGTTTTGGCAGGTTACGGGAACTTCAATGGGCAGTACCTGCGCTCCTAGTATGGCTAATTTGTAAATGCACAGCTTTGAGAAGAAATACATATACTCAGTGTCCAATCCTTTCCAACAAAGATTGAAGATGTGGAGGCGATATATTGACGATATTCTGGTCATCTGGGAAGGTGACCAGAGCACGTTGGATGCCTTTTCGAACTGGCTCAATACATGTGATGTTAATCTAAAATTTACAGGAGAGTGGAGTACCACCAACATCTCATTTCTAGATCTTTCCCTCTATCCTAAAGATGGCAGGATCTTTACAGAACTATTCCAGAAGCCTATGGCGAGGAACTCATTGTTGAGCTATCAAAGTTTCCACCCACGTGCTCTCCTTAATAATCTCCCGGTGGGGCAATTCCTGAGACGGAATTGTACAGAACTGGCACTGTATAAGAAACATGCTGAAAATTTGAGTGCAGATTTATTGGCCAGAGAATATCCAGAACGGTTGATCAAGAGAGCTTTGAAAAGAGGGCGCAATAACAATAGAGAAGCGTTGCTCGAGTCACATGATAAACCTGAAAGTGACAGGATGGTCTGTGAGACAACTTTTAGTGATCTGACTGATAACATCAAGAAAGCGGTCACTAAAAGTTGGCATATTTTGAACACGGGTAAACAGAATCTGGAGAGACCATTATTTGCCTTGAAACGTAGTAGTAATTTACGAGATATGTTGGTACATACTAGACCGAGAGTCAATCCAATAATTAGACAACAAACTCTTTGGGGAGCCCCACCAGTAAGAGGACACTTCCCATGTGGGTCATGTTCGGTTTGCCCTTTCACTCAGCACACTACAGAAGTGGACATGTCTTTACATACACCATGGTCATTGAATAATCATACAAATTGCAACACGAGTGGGGTGATTTATATGATTACTTGTCCCTGCGCATTGAGATATATTGGGATGACTACAAGAAAAGTTAAACATCGGATTGTAGAACATCGCAGCGCTTTTAGATGCAAGAAATCTAATACTCGCATGACCAAACACTACATTGAAATGGCCCATTCTGAAAATGATCTGTCTTGGGTTGTGATTGACAAACCTAAATATGATGTGAATATGGGACCCCTAGAAAGAGTTCTCTTTAGACGCGAACAACGCTGGGTGTTCAGGACTAAGAGTTATGTATTGGGGTTAAACGAGGATATTCCTTGGGGCTCCATATAAAGATGTTATGATCCCATACATACTCCTTGTTAATCCCATCTTCTTTTTCAATACCCCCCTTTTTTCGTATCCCTCCTTTTTTCATTTCTTTTTACTACATCTTAGATGGTTTCCAATATGAACAGAATATACCAACTTAGCACTTACAGAATTAATGAGGTTGCCATAATATAGTTCTACTTTTGAGTTTTTGTTCGTAGGTCTGTAATTGCCTCAATATTAATAAGTTTGCTATTGAGTATAATTATTATTGGACTATATACATGTAACAAGAGGTTTTAGGAAGGACGTAGATCGTTATGACCAGACTCGTAATCAAGGATGAAATCAGGGCTCTGTTACTAAACTACGCGAGTGATAGGAACTACAATTCCCATGAGTCAAGGGGCCAATGACCCGGGTTTCGTTCTGTTTCTGCTTCCGGATTACTACAGTGACGTAGTACCAGGAAGGATTTTTTAAACCGGGATTTACGAACAGGGTTTCCCCCACGGACTTGACACACAGGAGGCAGGCTACGAAGATATAGGTACGATATTATGATAAATGGTATGCGTCCAGTAGCCAGGTTTTAATGCCTTTGGAAAGCAGATTAGAGTAAAGAGATGTAGTTAGTGAGAAGGGGTTGAGAGAGAATATATCACGGGAGTATTGAAGGTTAAATGCGGACGTCGGCATTGTTGTTTGGATGCCGCTCGTTATTATAATAATTGTCTTGGAGGGCGTTTTGAAATAGAGACATTATGTTATTTCGCAAAACTGACAACTATTTCATTCCAGCCTACACAATAGACCTATTGCATATACGGATATAGGAAGGTCTTTTTGTCCTTTTAACATAGTGAGGGCTAGTCATCGGTATGATGGAGAATATGGTAAACTGAACAGCACATATATTAGATTGCGCATATATAGAATTTCACATGTAAATAGACAATGTGTATTTTATGAGTAGCAAACCAGCACTATAGAGTATTTTTGGTATATATGTTTTTTTGTGTTTTGCGTCTCACTATATCTCCCTTGTCCTCTGATCTCAGAGACCTGCTGTCAAAGGACCTGGTTGGAGGAGGAGGTACATTAACAGTACCGTTTTGGTGAGCTTATAAAGTGCCTTTTAGGACTTTTACATGATTTAAGCACGAGTGCTGTGATATGGGTTTTGCACTGGTGTTTGGAGGTGTGTTTTATTACTGTGGGTACATGTAATTCTACAATCATTTTATACTATATTGTTTTTTACAGACGGTGGTTGAGAAAGTTACTAACCCCACCGATGGATGCCATTCATTAAAGTATGGCTTTGTATTTGTACTCGCTTTTCACAATGACAAGCAGAGTGACAGTAAGAAGGTCCTGATGAATGCCACAAACCTGATGGTCAATAGGCAGTAACATGTTGACCAAGTTATAAAAAAATTTTAAAAAGGGAAGGGAAGTATCTATATCCCCCTTTTTTCACTTCGCTTTTTAATTCTAACTACTGGGGACCCTAGTAAATTTGTTTAGTCCATCAGTAAGTTAGTTTTAATTCACAATTTTGTTTAAGTTTTGCACTCTGCCCCACACTCCCAGTATCATTGGATGATCAAAACACCTCACGCTGCTCTCCTGAGGGAGAGTTGTAGCCCACGCTGTGCACCTTGCGGGCACAGTGTGCAAGAGGGAACCCAATGATGAAGCATGTCACCTGCTGGCGAGTGAGGGTTCTCGTCTTTACAAAATGAATTGTCCCCTTTTTACACCCCACTTTTTATATCTTTAGGTTAGTAGCCAAATCGTCCGGTTTCTGTTTGTCAGTGTAGTCCTGAGGATATAACACCTTGATTTAATGTGAACGTACAATTATTCAATCTATACTTGGGATACAAAGGGTCAGGTACTGCAGATTCTGTGGCACCTTTAATAGACATAACCTGAAATCTGTGAATGGGATTACCATGGGGAAATAGCAATCTCAGGAAAAAAAAGCAAAGCAATCTTAAATTGCAAAAAGTAAAGTGTGACAGGTAAGACTTACAATTAAGCAGAATAGCAAGCCCATATGCAACGTGGGGGCACACAATGTTTTCAAAAAATAATGCAGCTCTTAGGCCAGTCACAGCTGCCTGCCGCTTTTTTTTTTTTTACTGTTGCCTTGCAACCGCCCACAATGCTGATCGTGTCTCTCTGATGCCGCTCATTTTCCCGCTGGTGCCGCTCCCGCCTCCCAAGACTATAAATGGAGGTCGTAGCACAGCCACGCGTGCCACCGGCGCACCAAAAGCAAGCCTGTCTGCGCCTGGACCGCGCCCAAATCCAGTATCCCTGGTCATCCCACCATCCGCCGATACACCAACGAGGAGCTCCTGGCCCTGGACCCCCAACAACTGCTTCCCGTCCTTCCATCGATCAACCAAAAGAACCCTTCACCTCCTGCTTTTCCTGCTACGCGGAACCACCTGCCTGCACTGGTACCTGCGCCGCCCCAGCACAGAGGACAACTCCACCTCCCTCCTGGAGAACTCAACATCGGCCTCACGCAACTGGTCACCAAACCCACACACAAAGCCAGACACACACTTAACACCATCTTTACCTCCAGTGACAAGATAAAATTCACCCACATCACAGAACACACCTGGACCAACCATACCATTGTACACTTTACCATTTCCAATGCCCAGCACACCATCTCCAAGTACCACAGCGCCACCCACCTAAGCTGGAGCAAGGTAGCCGAGACCCAATGGACAATGGACCATACAACCCAAAACCGCAGCAGACTTGGACCAGGCCATCCAGAACTTCACCACCTGGATCACCAAATGTGCCGACAGTCGCCCCGCTAAAACCAGCTTTAGCCAACAAAGCCTTCAAACAAGCCAGATGGTACACCACAGAGCTCAGAACCACCAAGCGCGACCTGCTACTGACTCGAGAAGCAATGGTGCATTACTATGGACCCTTTCAACAGGGCTCAGGAATTACCACTTTCACATCAAGGAAGCCAAGTGAGCTGCAATCACCGACCGCATCACCACTGCAGCCAACCACAATAAAGAAAGCTTCAAAATTGTCAAAGAATTCTCCAGCCCGACAGCCACAGAGAACACCATCCACCCCTCCCATGAACACTGCGACACCCTCTCAGACTACTTCCACAGCAAGATTGTCACCATCTACAACAACTTCGATTCCCAAACCACCACTCACAGCCTTAACGCCAATAAACCAGCGAACACCAGTTGAACGATAACCACCTGGTGTCCGATCACCACTCAAACTACCACAGCCATCATGTCGTTCATCCACTACGGGCACCCACCGACTCCTGTCCTCACCATCTCTTCAACCTAAGAGCCAACTCAATCAGCAATGATCTCACCAGCATCCTCAACACCTTCATCTCCACAGCAACCTTCCCAGACAGATGGAAACACGCAGAGGTCAGTCCCCTCTTGAAGAAGCCCTCTGCCGACCCCAAAAATTACCGATCTCCCTGATCCCCTACCCAGCCAAAGTACTCGAGAAAGCCAACAACCAACTGCTGACCAAATACCTGGTACTATACCATCTACTAGACGCCTCACAAATTCATATTTCGTGCCAACCACAATACTGAGACCGCGCCATATACCACGACACAGACATCAGAGCCCTCCTCAACTGTAGAGAAACTGTGTCCCTAATCCTCCTTGACCCATCTGCTGCGTTCAAAACAGTCTCCCACCACACCCTCATCAACAGACTCTACAACACCAGCATACAGCAAAACGCCCTCAAGTGGATCTCTTCTTTCCTTTCAGGACGCACACAGAACATCCACCTGCCTCCCTTCACCTCTACACAAAAAGACATTATATGCAGCATAACCCAAGGATAATCCCACAGCCCCACCCTGTTCAACATCTACATGACCCCGCTCACAGATGTCGTCAGATCTCACGAACTCAACATAATCTCCAGCGCAGACGACACTCATCTTATCCTTTCGCTCACCGAGGATCCCTCCAACACCAAAACCAACTTCTGTAACGCCATGACCGACGTAGCCAAATGGATGAAAGACAGCCACTTCAAACTCAATTCCGACATAACAGAAGTACTGATCTTCTGGAAGAACACCTCCACATGGGACCACAGCTGGTGGCCAGCAGAACTCAAACCAACACCCACACTGACAGACCACGCACGCAACCTCTGCATCATACTCGACAGCCAACTGACCATGAAACAAGTCAACGCAGTCGCCACCTACTGCTTCACATGGATCCCAAACAACACCAGAAAGACCGTCGCACAGGCTGTGGCAATACCCTCTACGTCGGAATTTCCACCCAACTCCTCAAAGACTCCAGACCATATAGAGCACCACAGTCAGACTCATACTGGACCTCCCCAAACGGACCAGCATCACCCCTCACCTCAGAAACCTTCACTGGCTACCCATCTAAAAGAGATGCCAGTTCAAGATCCTCATGCACACATACAAAGCTCTATACAACCAAGGACCATACTACATCAATTATTGACTGAACTGCCACCTGACCGCAAGACACCTGCACTCTGCCTCGCTCAGACACCCCCACGCATCCATCGCAACCACAACAGGTACTGCTCCTTCTCCTACATCGCCGCCAACACCTGAAACAACCTGCCCCTCAGCAAAGCACCCTCCCTGGCGAACTTCTGAAAGAAACAAAAGACATGGCTTCTCAACTGAGACTCAGCACCTTCAGCGCCCAGATACCCTTAGGGGTGACAGTGCTGCGCTATACAAATGCTGATTGATTGAAAATTAAAGTCAGTTTTGAAGGAGCACTTTATGATAGACATATGTGGTGGGAATGATGTCTCAATAGTGTGTACGTAGTGGGCTACCTGCCTGGTATACCGCTTACTGCGTAAATAATAATTTTAAAAAGTTGGGCATTTAAAGTTTGAAGTAATCGATCTAAAGCCGTTACCAATAGTCAATTCGAAGCCCCAAGTAGGATGCTATGTGTAGGAAGGTGGAATCTGACTATATGGTTGCCCCCACTTTTTTTATGGTGTTTTGCTGGTTTATGACTTAGTTGGACTGGGATCCTGCTATTCAGGGCCCCAGTCTATCTGCTTTCTCTGTAAAAGGTTTCCATGTGCCTTAGGCACATCTCGGATTGGAATCTGGAGTGCCCTTATAAGTCCCTAGTATATGGTATACTATGTACCAAGGGCATAGGTACCTCAGAGGCCTGCCAGGGGCTGCAGCATGTATTATGCCACCCCTGGAAGGCCATCCAAACTGACACCACAAGTCTGCTACTGCAGCCTGGGTAAGGTGGTGCATGCATCTCTTACTGTGATATAGGTTACCTATATCACTAAATACATACACACATATAAACCTATAAGTCACTCCTAAGGCAGGCCTTATCAATCCTAAAGGCAGAGTGCGTGGTTCCCATGTGAGAGGGTGCCCCTGCATGAGCAGGGCCCTCTGCAGCGTTCGGAGACCATCTCTGATGCTGTTTGTAGTGCAGCATGACCATATATCTTAAGCGCATTATATCCTCGCGGTAAAATGCTAACTTTGGAATGGCTGCACCTAAACATGTCGTGTTTGGTGTCAAACATCTTGGAATACTACTCCCCCCGCCAACTCTGGCGGCGGGGGTAGCATTCCACCCTTCTAGAGGGAAAGACATGTTAACTCTGACTAACCCGGTAACTTCTCTCCAGAGCCCTGGCATCACAAAATGGATGCTGCTGCCACAGACACGAGTCTGGCCTCCTGCTGCTGGACGAAACTCCGGCAGGGGAGGCCTGGACAATAGGTTTCCTGTCCCAGGGAGGTGTGACCACCTCCACAGACAGGATAATGTGTATTGGGGCTGGGCGGGAGCACCATCTGTGTGCTTTGAAGTCCTGCACTGGGGGCACGTTTGGTGTCCCTGTGCATACCCCAGTTCAAACCGGATCAGGGGCTTCCAGCCCCTGCTTTGGCGCGAACTGGACAAAGGGAAAGGGGTGTAGCCACCCCTCTGCCCTGACCCACCCATAGGTGGGGCCACAGAGTAGTCCAACCCCTATCTTTAGTATAAAGATAGGAACCCAGTCCTTAGGACTTTAGATTATCCCTGGACGAAACTCTGAAACTGAATCCTGGACCTTAGACGCTCTACTCACGATTAGAGGACAGAAGAATCTCCCTTGGGGTCAAGGAGTGACTCCCCTGCTTGGCAGGCACCAAAGAAGCATCTGTCCGGTTCACATTTCTGAAGCTCCCGTCGGACGCCGAAGTCATCGCATCACCAGAGGTGGATTCTCAGACTTCCCGAGGCTACCCTGAGTCCCCAGCAAAGCTGAGGCCCGTGGCTATCGTGGGTGACTTGAGACCGTGACCCCTGGACACCGAGCACATTTGCAAGTGCATCCTCTTCTGGGTCTCCCAAGAAGTCGTGCTTTGGGCTGCGAGTAGCCCTAGCCTCCAGCACCACCTGCACCGAAGATCACTGGCCCCCACTCCACGAGTGTCCTGTAAGCCAGCTCCACGTGCGGCGTCACGAGGCTCCTTCGCGGTCGCTAGCCCGTTGGCTAGTAGCCCTTAACGAAGGCCAATCCTTTTCTTACTTGGCATCCTGGTTGCTCCAGGCCTGCCCTCACTTGCCCTCGCTGGGTGAGTTCCACAGACCTTGCTGGTCTGCACCATCGACGATCTACATCTTCATCGAGACTTGCCGTTGCCAAGGCTTGTTGGGTCCAATCCGGTCGCCGACACCTCAGCACTCGACAGACATCGTGTACCAGCCCGAATCCTGCTCCTGGTCGCCGACAACGCCTCCTGGACCTCGTGGCTGAAGAGTCAAGACGACCGTCAACGCACCTGAAGCACTCGACATCGGTGGGCATCTGTCCATCGCCTTCCTGGTCACTGGCTAGTGACCCAGACTCTGTCCCCTCTGCTTTCAGGTTCTTCAGAACTCCGATCCACTCTTGGATCCACCCGGACACTTTTCTCTTGGCCGCCAGCAGCACTTTGCAGCAGATCGCCATTCGAATCGACGACGAAACCCGACCCCGAAAGGCACCTATGCACCCGGCTTCCCTGGGTGAGGTAACACGAGTACTCCGGTGCTCCCGTGGGTAGAGACTCTTCAAAGTCCTAGATCTCAAAGGGTTTTGTCCTAGTCCTCTTTTAAGTGTCCCTTTTCTATAATTTCCCGATCCCGACTTTCTCCATAGAAGTCAACGGCGTATCGCGGTTGTGTATTTACACTGCACGCGTCTCCCGTAGGTCCCCTGTGTCACTACCTTGGGTGGTTCCTTGTGGTCCAAGCACTTCTAGAGGCTCTAGGCCTAGTGTCTAGTTCAGTCGTGGTTCGCATACCACTTTATTGGTATATGGTTTGGTACGCCCCTAGGGCCCAAACGTGTATTTGTGCTATTACTGTGATTTGATAACTTCTAACTTATGTATTTCGAACTCTAGCCTCATAAAGAGACTAGAGGGGTGTGTTTAGCAATAAATACATATATTTTGAATATATACCTGGTGTGGTGCTCTTTCATTTGATCACTCAAGAGATTATAGACTGGTAAAACAAGCTGCTTTACATTCCTTCAAGACTTAGCCTGAAGGCTGCTCTCCATAGCTACCACTAGGATAGCTTTCAATAAGGTTGTCTTTAACCTATCTCCAATAAGGGGTTGTTTGGACTGGTGCAAGGTGCCCACTATAATTAGTGGACAGCATATGCCAGGCCAACTTCTCACACTATGATTGCTGGAATGCTCATCAGTGTAATATCCTGGTGAGAACTTAAAAAACGAATTCCAGCATGCTGAAAGCAGATGTAGTTCATACAATGCAAGCCATTAAGCAGCAAAAGAGTAATAGCAGTAAGTGCTAAATGGTAAACTAAAACATACTGCTGTTTTAGAACAAAAGTACCCTATGTACCTTCGTAAAGGTGTGCCGTACTACCTTGCAACTGTTTTTAGAAGTATCCTGTGTTTTTCTCCACTCGAGTGGACAATCATAAGAAACTAGGGTGATAAATGAAGTTTTTTTATTTTGTTGACATTAGAACTCTGCTTTGATGTAAAAGTATCAAACAAAGTGAACAACCCCTCTGACTGAAAAGAGCTAATGTCCCTTCAATGTGTGGCCGAATCAGTCCAGTATTGGGGTACAGGTCTTTTTAACTGTAGCCCAATGGGGAAACTGCCGACTCACTCTCCCAAGTAAAAACAGACTAATGCCCATACCTAGGGTCCCTTTCCTACACTTGGTGAAGAGTGTGAGAGCCTAAGTGTGAGCGATTCACAAATGGACTGTCAACTGCTAGGAATCAATTTGAACCTCCTTTGAAATGTTCCCAAAATAGTTGCCTCCTCTGTGTAAGCTTGTCAACAGCCCTTTCCTTCTTTCTGGAGTAGGTTTCCTGTACCATTCTCACCTATTCCATTTTCCAATGTTTCCTGTTACCTTTTATGGCAACACGAAATGACACAAGATCAAGTTAGAGTACCAGTACACATCATGCATTGCACCAGTCAGACCTGTTCTGATGGTAGACTGAGTTCAGAAACAAGTAAATTCTGGCCAGAAAAAAAAGGAAGAATACTCAAAGGATCAGCGGAGCCCAAGAACTCTTGAACGTAGTTGGCTACAGCTTGCTACTTAGGCCACCATACAAGTACTGGCCACTTCACTACTACAGTACTTATTCGCCATCATCTGGACAAGGTCTGCAAACTAGTGAATGATCTAGACTACGAGAGCAGACATGTTTATTCTGTGTTGTTGCCCTTCTCCTTATAGGCTGAGCTTTAAGATAATGAGGCCTGCAAAGTCGCCTAGTTGCTGTGAGATGTGGAGCTTACGTAATTGTAAGGAGCTGGACTGTACATGAGAGGCGCGAAGCAGACTCACAAGAACATCTGCCAAGGACCCACTATGGACAAGGTGTCAAAGGACAGTGATTGCCCGGGAATCAAGAGGTCACCCCAGCCCATATGTCCAGGAGGACACAAGAAGAACCAAGAGCATCTTTTAGGTTGCAGAATTCCATCACCTGCTGACATCGAAAGTGATGAAGAAAATAAAAAGGGGGGAGGGGGAGCTCGCATGGTCAACCTCATCTATCACAAATAATATATAAGCAACTGCTTTATTGTTATGATGGGAGTAGCTTTCTTAACGGCTAATGAGGCCATGTATACAAGATTGCATATTAGAAGATCTCCAAGAGCAGGCGTGCCTTTTTGTCTGTTATATATTAAAACCGGTATCTCCAACCAGTTGATCGTGAGCAACCACAATCCCAAAGCAACAACGGCGGACCTCCTATGCCGCACCTCGTGCCAGTTCCTATATGTATAATCGCTGTGCAAACAACCTCTACGTCAGCCGTTGAGTGACGCCACTGTGTTCCAGATCAAAAAGTACTACAACAAACGAGGGTGCGCAGCTTAAGCAGTCCAAATAGACCAGTGTAGGTGAAAAAATAACTTCTTTATTCGAAACTTCTTTTAAAATTCATTGAGTAAAACATTCCAGCCAACGCGTTTCATTCCCATATAGGGAACTTCCTCAGGGCTGTAAAAGTGTAACATAAACACATATATATTACATACAAATCATGATGCACAGGACTTAAAAACACAATACAAATTATGCAAAAAATCACACAGACACACTAAACCATGTTACTACAAATAAAACAAAGAACACAAATCTCAAAACAATTTAACTACACATTTAGTTCAAACACCAAAAAGAAACACATATAAAAAAACAAAACATATAATTTTACCACATTACTGTCAATATAGAGTAACTGCTTATACTCCATACTAGCAGTATATACCTAAAATCTTGTTTAAGAAATCATTGGAATGTAACGTGACTTAATATCTTAAAGTTAAGTCCACAGTTTGCAAGTTTTAAAACGTACATACTTGACATATGTAATAGCAAAAAGAAGAAGAAGAAAAAGGAAAGAAAGAAGAAGAAGGAAAGAGAACAAAGAAAACATACAGTTAGATGGTATTATTACCAGAGCGGGAAGTGACAAGTTAGTCTGCCAAATCATACATAAAAAGAAGGGGCAAACGACAAATTAAAAGATGAACAGATCTAAAAACTCCTAACATATGATATATAGTAGGAGAGAAAAGTTCAGTTGGTAGACATCTATAGATTTAAAGAGAAAATTGGAAAATACCATATATAACTTCTTACCAAACAATATGTCACGTATAGCAGTACACTACGAATGGGTATCAGCAAATAGTTGTCAAAAATAGTTGTTCTAGAATCGATGGCTTTTCACAAGGAGCAGTATATGTAGGAAGGTGGAATCTGACTATATGGTTGCCCCCACTTTTTTTATGGTGTTTTGCTGGTTTATGACTTAGTTGGACTGGGCTCCTGCTATTCAGGGCCCCAGTCTATCTGCTTTCTCTGTAAAAAGGTTTCCATGTGCCTTAGGCACATCTCTGATTGGAATCTGGAGTGCCCTTATAAGTCCCTAGTATATGGTATACTATGTACCAAGGGCATAGGTACCTCAGAGGCCTACCAGGGGCTGCAGCATGTATTGTGCCACCCCTGGAAGGCCATCCAAACTGACACCACAGGTCTGCTACTGCAGCCTGGGTAAGGTGGTGCATGCATCCCTTACTGTGATATAGGTTACCTATATCACTACATACATACACACATATAAACCTATAAGTCACTCCTATGGCAGGCCTTATCAATCCTGAAGGCAGAGTGCGTGGTTCCTATGTGAGAGGGTGCCCCTGCATGAGCAGGGCCCCTCTGCAGCGTTCGGAGACCCTTCTCTGATGCTGTTTGTAGTGCAGCCTGACCATATACTCTTAAGCGCATTATAACCTCGCGTTAAATGCTAACTTTGGAATGGCTGCACCTAAACATGTCGTGTTTGGTGTCAAACATCTTGGAATACTACCCCCCCCCCCGCCAATTCTGGCGGCAGGGGTAGCAGTCCACCCTTCTAGAGGGAGAGACATGTTAACCCTGGCCTGGCCGGTAACTTCTTTCTAAAGCCTGGCATCACAAAATGAATGCTACTGCCACAGACACAAGTCTGGCCTCCTGCTGCTGGACGAAACTCCGGCAGGGGAGGCCTGGACAACAGGTTTCCTGTCCCAGGGAGGTGTGACCACCTCCCCAGACAGGATAATGTGTTGGGGCTGGGCGGGAGCACTCGGGTGCTTTGAAGTCCTGCACTGGGGGCACACTTGGTGTCCCTGTGCATACCCCAGTTCAAACCGGATCAGGGGCTTGCAGCCCCTGCTTTGGCGCGAACTGGACAAAGGGAAAGGGGTGTAGCCACCCTCTGCCCTGACCCACCCATAGGTGGGGCCACAGAGTAGTCCAACCCCTAAACTTGGTATAAGTATAGGAACCCAGTCCTTAGGACTTTAGATTATCCCTGGACGAAACTCTGAAACAGAATCCTGGACCTTCGACGCTCTACTCAAGACTAGAGGACAGAAGAATCTCCCTTGGGGTCAAGGAGTGACTCCCCTGCTTGGCAGGCACCAAAGACGCATCTGTCCGGTCTGCATTTCTGAAGCTCCCGTCGGACGCCGAAGTCTTCGCATCACCAGAGGTGGATTCTCAGACTTCCCGAGGCTACCCTGAGTCCCCAGCAAAGCTGAGGCCCGTAGCTATCGTGGGTAACGTGAGACCGTGACCCCTGGACACCGAGCACATTTGCAAGTGCATCCTCTTCTGGGTCTCCCACGAAGTCGTGCTTTGGGCTCCGAGTAGCCCTAGCCTCCAGCACCATCTGCACCGAAGATCACTGGCCTCCACTCCACGAGTGTCCTGTGAGCCAGATCCACGTGCGACGTCTCGAGGCTCCTTCGCGGTCGCTAGCCCGTTGGCTAGTAGCCCTTCACAAAGGCCAATCTTTTTCTTCTTGGGCATCCTGGTTGCTCCAGGCTTGCCCTCACTTACCCTCGCTGGGTGAGTTCCTCAGACCTTGCTGGTCTGCACCATCGACGATCTTCATCTTCACCGAGACTTGCCATTGCCAAGGCTTGTTGGGTCCAATCCGGTCGCCGACACCTCAGTACTCGACAGACATCGTGTACCAGCCCGAATCCGGCTCCTGGTCGCCGACAACGCCTCCTGGACCTCGTGGCTGAAGAGTCAACACGACCGTCAACGCACCTGAAGCACTCGACATCGGTGGGCATCCGCTCATCGCCATCCTGGTCGCTGGCTAGTGACCCAGACTCTGTCCCCTCTGCTTTCAGGTTCTTCAGATCTCCGATCCACTCTTGGATCCAACCGGACATTTTCCACTTGGTCGCCAGCAGCACTTTGCAGCAGATCGCCATTCAAATCGACGACGAAACCCGACCCCGAAAGACACCTATTCACCCGGCTTCCCTGGGTGAGGTAACACGAGTACTCCGGTGCTCCCGTGGGTAGAGACTCTTCAAAGTACTAGTTCTCAAAGGGTTTGCTCCAAGTCCTCCTTTAAGTGTCACTTTTTTTTTAATGTCCTAATCGCGACTTTCTCCATAGAAGTTAACGGCGTATCGCGGTTGTGTATTTACACTGCACGCGTCCCCCGTGGGTCCCCTGTGTCACTACCTTGGGTGGTTCCTTGTGGTCCAAGCACTTCTAGAGGCTCTAGGCCTAGTGTCTAGTTCAGTCGTGGTTCTTATACCACTTTATTGGTATATGGTTTGGTACGCCCCTAGGGCCCAAACGTGTATTTGTGCTATTACTGTCTTTAAATAACTTATAACTTGTGTACTTCGAACTCTAGCCTCATAAAGAGACTAGAGGGGTGTGTTTAGCAATAAATACATATATTTTGAATATATACCTGGTGTGGTGCTCTTTCATTTGGTCACTCAAGAGATTATAGACTGGTAAAACAAGCTGCTTTACATTCCTTCAAGACTTAGCCTGAAGGCTGCTCTCCATAGCTACCACTAGGATAGCTTTCAATAAGGTTGTCTTTAACCTATCTCCAATAAGGGGTTGTTTGGACTGGTGCAAGGTGCCCACTATAAATAGTGGACAGCATATGCCAGGCCAACTTCTCACAGTATACTCCTGTGTGCTCCTACGTGACAATACGAGAAAATACAAGTTAGTCTGCTAGATTATACATAAGAGGAAAGGGCAAGCAACAAAGTGAAAATTAAAAATTAAAAGATCTAACCAATCCTGATATGTGATGTATAGTAGGAAAGCAAAGTACGGTTGGTGAGCATCTATAGATTTGAAGAAAGAATTGGAAAATTCCATATGTAACTTCTTACCAAACAATATGTCACGTGTAACAGTACACTACAAAATGGGTATCAACAAATAATTGTAAGAAATAGTTGTTCTAAAATCAATAGCTTTTCACAAAGGACAGTATACTCCTGTGTACTCCTGCGGCACAATCTAAGAAAATACAAACGCATGTGGAACCATAAGGACATTACAAAACCTTAAGACAATCCACCACCAATAACAGTGACACATAAACCCACACACCTGTGTCTGTCAGGAAAACCTTCCACCGAAAATCTTGGAGGAGGTGGTCCAAATATGGTGAAAAGGACCCCGTAGAACTAATTAATAACTAGATATTTATCTATATGGCCAAGAGATAAAAACAAAAGGAAAACCAATATTATCCCTACATGTATTAGATCTGCAGAAGGAATATCCAACTAATTAAAAGGATAAAGTGCTCAAGAGTCAGCAATCACCAATAAAACCATGTTCCAAAATAATATCTCTATTCGAGTCACACCTGTTGCGATCACCAAGGACCCTCCAAGGATGTATGGTGTCCTGAATCCGTATAGTGAAAGTCATGTATCTTCACAATAACAACGATTAATTTAGAAAGTAGGTTGGGAGTACCTAAGATGAGAGAGAAATGTAAAAAACAACTATTCCACATTCATTAGTAAACTAGGGTACCCCACAGTACCCATAACAAACGTTCATGGCCCCTTGCTAATACAAAGAGAACCAAAACCCCAAGATATAAAGAATGTTTTCCAAAATTTAATCAGAACTCCTCCAAATCGGTAACCGCAATGGTAATGCCTGTTTATTGGGTATCTCGTATGGTCACATTCACACCCACTAGAAGCCAGAACGGTAACAAAACATCATAATTTCATTGCATTTCATTGCATCTTATCATACCTCTATGATTTCCTCATTTCACCAGGTGGTGTCCAAGAAAACAGTCGTCATAAGGTATAGTGTATTGCACCGTGAACCAATATATGGAGTCACTAAGAAAAGGGGGAGAAATTCCTGTAAAACAGGAAAAAGAATTAATTAATTGAGGCATGGAAATCCTGCCCGACTAACAGGTTAAAATAGATCAACTAACTTATCCTATATTATTTGACCACATATCTTCCAATGTCACACAATATGTCTCTAGGAAATCGGGATATTTCAAACTACAGATCCCAGCAACCCACAAACTAAGAAACAAACAAAAATACACAGACACGTACAGATCCGGATTCAAAGCCCTAAATCCCTATATCTCCTGGCACTACATTTAAAATGCCAACACAGCCGTGATGTCTGTCAACGGGATTGTTTTATAAGTACTCGGCAACGGGACCAAAGATAGTAAAGAACATTTAAAAATGATCGCCCGCACATTTCAGACCGCTCCCTTATATACAAAACCCCAGAGACTTTCACAAACAATTAGTGACTTGTAACCCAATATTGCCGATAGCAATGTGTAAAAACAAACATTATTGGCGACAAAAAGACATACATGAGAAGCGACAACGAAGTCCTAAAAAAGAAAACAACATAATATTCAAAAACACCTGCCGACACAATTAAAAAGGGGGTTTGCATGATGACAACACACAAACCCCTAGTGCCCCCCCCAAAAAAATCTTATTACCTCCAAGTCTAAAAACGATCCGGTTCTTCTTCCTCGTAATCAGCCCGGAATCTTCCCGCAACTTATTCTAAACACACGGGGCTCCACCCCCGACTTCCGTTAGGAGGCCAATCGAATGAGTTGTCCGAATACAATTCCCTTCGTAATGAAAGGGCCTAGCGAACTTAGTCGCCATCTTTGAGTGTTCGCCCCCGTCCAATAGCGGTAATATCGTAAGCCATGAAATAGAAACGGAATATAAGGACTACAATCGTGAATAGAAAATTATGTTTAAGCTAAATTGCAATGTACTACAAACCATCCTAATAGGCGGGAGTGCCGATAGAGTCTTAAGATTATAAATGAACACATAAGAGTGCGTAAACTATTGCCGCCATGTTTAACTGTTCTCACAATGTGATAAAAAAGGAACGTGGGCGCGATACCTTATATATTAATCTGTGAAGTAACCTATTAATCATGTGAATATAAATAGTGCCATCATGATTAGGACAGTGGCTATTGGAAATGTACTGAATAAGATATGACCCAAAGTCAAGAATCCTAATCATAAAGCGATGGGAAACAGAGTGGAAAATATCACAACTTGTCAGTATCGTTTGGAATAAGAACAGAGGGTAACTGTAATAGAGAAACTAAATATATCAGAGGGTGAGAAAAGAATTCACCAAAGGACAGAGGCTCCAAATTGTAACAATAAAAAGTCCACCGACCAAATAAACCTTAACATTGAGTGGAAAACAGACATGTATGTATGTTAGTCAAACAATATATAGAGCCAACAGTGAGAAAATAGAAGATATCACAACCTGTCAAAGATGATCAGGATAAGGGCACTTGGCGACTATGAAAAAGAGACTGTTTATGTCAGAAAACGAGGAGCAGATCCACCTTACGAATAAGGCTTCTAATTATTATAGTAAATAGTCTAACGACAAAATATGTCCTAACACAGAGTGGAGGGCAGACATATATATATATATATGTTGGTCGCGATGTAAAGCCAACAAAAGGTAGTAACATATAACAGTAAGTATACATATCATCAGCAATAATCGGAGTTTCAGAACTAGACTGCATCTTCTGATGACATTTAAGGCTTAACACGAAACCCTGTCCATTGGCAGATAATGCTAGTCCTGCAGATAATACTGGTCCTGCAGTATCAGAGGGGCTGTAAAACAATATGTATAATTGACAAAGTTTAATGCTCCTCATGGAAGGGCAACGTATGGTAAAGACTAACACTTCAACCATTCCCCAAGAAGTAATGCATTTCATGATCTGTGTTAAACCCGTGGGTGATACTACGGAGTTTACAAATCCATTTGGATTCACATTGTCTTAAGTGTAGCTCACGATCACCACCTCTGACTGCTACTTCGACATGCTCAAGGGCATGAAACCAAAAATCAGGTTTGCCATCATGTACTTTCACAAAGTGTTCTGTGAGCGGATATCTATGATCACCTTTAAGCACTGCCCTTCTATGTTCCTGTATCCGTATTTTTAAATTTCGTTTGGTGCTGCCCACATAGATAAGTTCGCACTTGCAACCAATCACGTAAACCACAAACGTTGTGTTACAATTCATGAACTTATAGATATTATAGTTCACTGATCCATTGTAAGAAAAATTCTTAATTTTGTCCACCCCTAGATCGCAAATATTACATGTATTGCACGTATAAAAGCCACTAGGTTTGGCCGGCAACCAAGTGGTTCTCTTTTGGAGTCAATCATGACGTAACTTGGGCAGAGATCATTCCTCAGTGTTTTTCCTCTTCTATACGTAACTGAACTTTGCTCTCCTACTATATATCATATGTTAGGAGTTTTTAGATCTGTTCATCTTTTAATTTGTCGTTTGCCCCTTCTTTTTATGTATGATTTGGCAGACTAACTTGTCACTTCCCGCTCTGGTAATAATAACATCTAACTGTATGTTTTCTTTGTTCTCTTTCCTTCTTCTTTCTTTCCTTTTTCTTCTTCTTCTTTTTGCTATTACATATGTCAAGTATGTACATTTTAAAACTTGCAAACTGTGGACTTAACTTTAAGATATTAAGTCACGTTACATTCCAATGATTTCTTAAACAAGATTTTAGGTATATACTGCTAGTATGGAGTATAAGCAGTTACTCTATATTGACAGTAATGTGGTAAAATTATATGTTTTGTTTTTTTATATGTGTTTCTTTTTGGTGTTTGAACTAAATGTGTAGTTAAATTGTTTTGAGATTTGTGTTTGTTTTATTTGTAGTAACATGGTTTAGTGTGTCTGTGTGTGATTTTTTGCATAATTTGTATTGTGTTTTTAAGTCCTGTGCATCATGATTTGTATGTAATATATATGTGTTTATGTTACACTTTTACAGCCCTGAGGAAGTTCCCTATATGGGAATGAAACGCGTTGGCTGGAATGTTTTACTCAATGAATTTTAAAAGAAGTTTCGAATAAAGAAGTTATTTTTTCACCTACACTGGTCTATTTGGACTGCTTAAGCTGCGCACCCTCGTTTGTTGTAGATCGTGAGCAACCAGTTGATCGTGAGCAACCAGTTGATCGTGAGCTGCCAGTAGCTCGCAGACACCTTCAGAGTAGCTCAAAGCCTTGAGTACTTTTTTAAATAAACACAGGATCACATTTTTAGGTCGAGCCTGGGCTCTGCGAGGTATGCTGTATTCAGGTATGAACTTGAAGCTCCGCCCACTCTCCACCCATATTTTTTTATTGGCTTGTGTCGTTGTCCTTGGTAAATGCTGGCTTCTGATTCGTTAATAGGCTTCTGAGTACCTCCTTAGTACTGCCTTGTCTTCATTCGTAACCTCCCACGAGGACACCCCCTGTTACGTGTGTTGTTGCTCGGTGGGCTTTAATTACAGCCTCCGAGCCCTATTTTGTTAACTGCTTTTCACCTTCCTGCAAAAAGGACAGGCTTTCATGCAATCTGCAACAGCTTTTTTTTTTCTCCACAGACCCTTGTCGATCTATGACAATGACGGTTTTGTTTCGCTCCATTTTTTAAAGCAGTGCCATTGTACAGAAAATCCCATCAGTTACGTGCAGGCTCTGGATATTTTCGACCACTAAAATGTTGTGTTAGTGTGAGAATGAAATCCGGTCCTTGGAGGATGAAATCCATCGGCTAACAGATAACGTCCGCAGCCAACGGAAATTTACGCATCACAGGGATTAACACAATCTGTTGACTCTGCTCAAAATGTCTTAAAATGCAACTGACCTGGAGGGAGAGCTTGAACTGTTGGAAATAGAGCTCGTGTATCTCAGAGCTCACAGGCACTGAACTCACAGAGTACTCGAGGAAATCAGCAGGGAGAAGCGACAACCAACCTAGTTTTTTTTTTTACTATTTATTTTTTTAATTGCCCCATGCCGCACTTCCACTTTAATGGCGGCAGCGCCCCTTACCTTAAATGAGCAGAGTCTAAGAAAAGGGGCTCGGCTGCCATTAAAGTAAAAGCACGGTATGGGGCGCTTTTACAAAAAAAAGCATTAGTTTGTTAACTTGACACACAAATGCTTTTTTTTGTAAAAGCGCCCCATACTGCGCTTTAACTTTAATAGCGGTCACACCCCTTTCTTTAGACACGGCTCGTTTATAGAAAGGGGTGCCACCGACATTAAAGTTAAAGCACCGCATGAGATGAGTTCTCGTAAATGCGAGACCTCTGGCATTGCAAATGCTTGCTCTTTTAAAACTAAGGGAAGGCCGTTTTCATTTTACATGGTTATCTTCACGCTGCAGATAGCAGGGCCTGATAATGAGCAGCGCTGGAGTCAGATTTATGACCCAGGGTACAGTTTGAGGAACTGAAGCACCGGGGTTTTCAAATCTTAAAAGTCCTGGTCAACTCAATATTGGAGCATGAGAACAACATTTCAAAGTGTCGCATTTACAAACAGCAGTCCTCTTGCGCCCAGAGGCCAATAGACACTGTGCCATATTTACAACTGAAAGAGTCATTTTTTTTTTTTTTTTAAATGGGAGCAATTTAATGTTAAAAAACTATTTCTATTAAACATTGAGTCACTGTTTTTCTCCACTTTCAAATAAGCCAATTGCTTCTTAATATTTTATGACATATGTTTCTTCACTTTAAATTCCTCCCATTTAAACAAATCACTATCTTTTTCTGTTATAAATATGTCAACGTTTCTGCAGGACACTGGATGCAAGATGCCTCCTGTTTGCAAATGCAACACTTTGAAATGGGAGAAAATTTAAATGATGAGTTTTATGGAATACATATCAACAGAAAGTTAACTCTTCAGATAATTTTCTTCCATTTTAAGTGTTGCATTTACACACAGCAGGCAACTTTCTCCCAGTGGCTGGTAGACAATGTCATATTTAGAACTGAAGAACAGAGTCATTTTTTAAGTGGGAAACATTTGAATTGCAGAAAAAAATATCGATATTATGAACATTTTTTCAGAACATTTTTCTGCACTTTAAATTTCTCCCATTTAAATAGATGGTTGTATGTTTGTGTTATACATGCAACAGTGCAACATATGGCAAAATGTATGTCGTGTGCCACAAGTACATATGACACAGGCTCTCATTCACTCATACATCTCCAAGACCACGCTCTCACTGACACACATGGCTGCCCGGTCATAAATCCCATACTCAAACTATTTTGTTCAAACCATAGCATCTGGTTCTATGGACATCATGCCTAAAGTCAATGAAGCTGGGCGTGGGGGTGTCTGGTAATACTGTGTGAATGGCTTGACCATCAGTAGCTCACAATGATTTTCATTGATATGAAGTAGCTCTCACTACAGAAAATGTTGGAAACCCCAGTACTAAAAAGAACACTTTCCAGTTGCAAGTGTGGGTAAAAGACACACACACACCTCGCTTGAACACCACTCAGAATTAACCTTTCTCTGGTGAAGCCAGCCAAAAGAGAAAAAAGGAGGAAAATAGTGTGTGTGTATACACAAAGCTAAAATCAAACACGGCTGGCCACACTGATCTCAAGCATCTGTTAGCTTATGGCAACTTCATCAGGACAACAAAAACTTTATACACTGCGTCACTATCCTATTTTTTGTGAGAATGGAGGTGCCAAACCCAAAGGTTTTAAACACTGCTAAAAAGACATTCTTCCTAGCAGATGCACTTTAAAGTGTGGGCTCCACTGCTAGGCACGCTTGGCTGTATGAAGGGTTCTATGCTTGAATATTTTTAATATGTTTGTTGCTAAGTACCCAAGGTGTAAAGCTGTTGATTGTACCGTGCAAACAAAGTTCTGTAAATGTTTGTAATGTGGCTAGAGGCTACTGTGGCACATCAGTGTTGCAGATGACAGGATTGCATCTGTAACAATCTCAGAGATACTTATGGTTAAATAGTAATCGAAAGTGGTTGGCATACACCATGTGTGACTCATCCCAATCCTGCTGGGTGCCTGTAGCGTCTTTATTTCACCCCTAAAGGACATGGGGGCAGTTGGCCATCATAATTTTGGCATGGGGAGCAGTTCATCTGAATGGAGGAGGTTATTCCAATTCCGGAACAGTTGGAATTATTTCCTCACCCTCACTGTTGTAGAGAGCTCAAGCTGAAAATCATGGTCAGTATCAAACACTAAAAGACAAGGTCCCCATTGCTCAGTGACTCCAAAGGGCGCCTCTAGAAAACCTTTTTTGTTCCTTTTTTACTTTTAATGATGCAAAACAAATTTTTTGTTTTGGTAACACAGCCACTTAAAGAAAATAAGGTAAATTCTGCACGTAATTCAGCCCGTTTCTTTTTGTCTTGTCAGTACATACAATTTCAAGCTAAAAATTAAGTATCACCTATCCGTTTCCAAACCTTACCTCACCATATGCAAAAATGCATCAGGGCTTGGGAAGCATAACACATTTCTACACATAACGCTACCTCAAATAACCTTCTTCCCCAATCGCACGTTGTGGATAGGCCCCTCACTTTCCAAAGCTCAGGAAGCAAGGCAGTGTCAAATAAGGAACAAAATAAAATTACATTCTTACCCTTGGTGTCACCCAAAGTAAAAATAGATGCAAACAGGGCTGGTTTTGACATACATTACAGTTTGATTCCAACTGCCATGGCCAAATTAATACACATAAACATCCACTTAATTATTCGTAGAGCACAGGTGTAGTAAGTACTCCAAAGAAGTTGCTGTGCAACTACTTTATTACCAAGGTAAAGAGCAGAGCAATCATGGTCCGTCCAGTACCCCCGTCTCCTTCAACTGCCTCCCTGGAATCCCCACACAGCAGTAGAATCAGAACCCATTTACAAAGCATACCACAAGTTGACACGAGCCCACAACAACAGGTCAATCCAGAAATAACTCGTTTCGAAGCTCTCGTCTCTTCTTCAGACCTAGGGCACTTATCCAATATTGAATTTCAAATTATTTGCATCTGAATTGGAGTGGAGCCGGTACAATTGATAGTACTACCCTATTAGCTTTGTTTCCAATGAACGTCTGTACTTTAAAATGCAGGATTATTTTCTAGACTTGACGCAAAACACACCAACTTCTTCGCTTCAGGCCTTAGATATTAATAGGTAAAGTATTATCGGATACATTGAAACTACTCATTATTGTACATCTTAGGCGTAAGCATTTCTAAAGCTTCATTAATACCTTTTAACAATGATATCTTATCCACCTATCCTTCCAACCCTCTATATTGATATTATTTCAAAAGGACATTTTGCTACACTCTAGTCATCAATTAAGTCAGCCCCATCGAGAATTTTGCCTACTATTATAATGCCTCACATACCTCAATTTCTGACCTTTACTATTTCAGATACCTAACCCACGTCACCTCATCTGGTTAAGTCTGGTAATTAAAAAAAAGAGGAGAATCATTATGCAGTGCAGGATATGTCATAGCAACTACTGACTGCCCCAAGACACAAAGAAAAGGCCTCACTCTACTTTCAGCACTTTATCGTCAGCAATCAGACTGCTGGATGTGGGTATTTAAACGGAACACATGCTGTTTTAAGTGTCATCTTTCCCAATCAGGGAATTTAAAAACACCGAAACATGTTAGTCACAAAGGGCAGGGAGCACTGCAATCACCATCCTTCAAATTGTTACTGTGCATTGATTTGTGATCTATCCAGTTAAAACTGTGAATTTGTGAGATACTGAAACATTGTTATGGCATCACAGTGAATAATGGCAAACCAAACAACATTTACCTTCGGGAACAGAATGTGTACTTTTTATATGAGGTGAACCAGGGGGGTTACTACACTCAGTGTAGAAGAAGTTACAAACTGTGAAATAGCTGGTATTACAAGAAATCCAGTATTTTAAATGTTTTTTTTTTTCAAGTGTACATCTCCACAAACGGCCTCTTAGAGCAGAATGCTGTCTACAGGTCATCAGTAGACTTGCTGGTTACTTATTGGTTGCTCTACAGTGAGAGCTCAAACTGTGGTATATACCATGTGATTGAACGCATGCGAGTGCGCTCCTGCACTCTCGTTGCTTGGCTTCTAATGTCCCTTGCGCACACAGTGACAGGAGTGCTTGGTTTTCCGCACTTGTGTCCTGTGTGTGGTCGGTGTGTGTGGCTGGATGGCCAGCTTGCGGGTTGTTTGTATTCGGATTGAAGGGGGAGATATACAAGGGCGGCGGTTTGCGCTTGGAGGCATTCAGAAGCTGGATTCAACTTGTATCTTTATATGTTCATCCGTGTGGATTAAAGAAGAAAAGAATACACTTACCTGTTTCCGTGCCTATGTTCAATTTACTTAACCCCTACCACAGGGTCTCATAGCCTTCTCTCTCTCAGTTAGTATTTATTAGCTAAATTGTGTCTGTGCCCTTAAATTCCAGGGCCTGCAACTCAAGTAAACTAGATTAGTATTATTTTTGGGTGGCGGGGCGAGAGGGGTAAATCACCTTACTCATGGAGGCCTGCAAAACAAGAATCTCTGGAGTCAGGTGTGAAGTCAAGAAATGAGGTTGCCCGTGTTGGTTTGTGATGCATTGTGGTAGGGCAACCCACTGCTGGAGCAGAGAATAGTTCTGACCAGGTCACCAGGATTGTGATATTCAGGGTTTCACTGAAAGGCAACAAGGGCTCAGCGGTAGCTGGCACACGTTGCAAAATATCCATAAAAAGATTAGCTCTAATCTTAGGAGAAGTGATAATTCTGGGACTTTTCCAGCATTTCAAACCAGTAGCGCAAAAGAGGCACTCTGATCTTTAAGGTGGCCCGTGGATGAATCCAGGGCATTCTGGAGAGTTAGCCAAGCCACTGGCATTCTGAAGGTCGAAGTAAAATCCAGAAATGTTAGAGTCGGGAGGAAACACATTAGCTGCCTCCTCATTATAAAAAACATGTTGGAGGCCTTGCATGGCATCTAAATCTTATTGGGAAATGTCCTCCTTCCTTTAGCTGCCTTTGAAGAAGGATTCGAGGAGAGCCCTTATCAGCTTCAGTATTTGCTTTGGCGATAGTGTGTCTCGACGTTGGACGAGCCTTTGCAGAGGATGATTCCAGATCCGAGACATGGGCGCAGACAGATCCAGAACTGGCCCAACTGGGGCAGGAGGATTAAGCACAGAAGCCTGGAGGCATGATGCTGGCATGAGAGCAGGCTGGCTTCAGCTGTGGGCAGTCGGCAAAGGGAGGCCCTGCTGGTGGAAGCTTGACTGTGCCCCCACTTCCCCTCCTTTAACAGATCCGTGTGGATGGAAGGCATGCCAGAGGGACCAAGAACTATTTTAAATATTTGCAGCAGGGCCTCCTTGAAGGCCTCCATTTGATGAAGAGTAGATGATGGCATAGAGAATGCAGGGTACATTGCCTCCAGATTCGTCACAGGGTCCATGTCAGATGCCGAAGTCTGAGTCACATGTGCCCACTCTGATCTCTCCCAGAATCAAATGACTAGACATCAATGGAAGTCTGCTGTGCTTTTTCTTCAACTTCTACTTGAACATATCTTTCGATTTTTGCTTGGATGTACCCAATGAGGGCAACCTCGACCAAGAGGACCCCAATTTTAGGATCCACATCATACAACTTGCCTTAAGATGTATCAGGGATCATCTGTTGCAGTCATGATAGGACCCTAGACAGACTTCATGAGGGTCCGCAGCCAACATTTGCTTCCAATATGCTAGGACAGCGCGAACGCTCTTGCCTTCAAGTACGACATCCATGCACACGCGAAATCCAATTTGAGCAGTTTTGGTGAAGAAAAAATTAAATAAATCAGTAGGAGCTAAGCTCCAGATCTGTGTCTTCAGAAGAAGAAGAAGAACTGATGTCAGGGCACATAATTGGAACCTTTATAGGGGGGTTCCTTGTCATCATGTTCATGGGCAGGATGGAGTCACAACAAAGGCAGAATGTGCCACCTACCAGAGGAGAGAAGCTATTGCAAGAGTTACCACAGAAAGAAAGAGGCAGATGGTCCCACCTACCACAGTTGAGAAGCTATTGCAAAAAGGCTGCTACAGGAAGGCTGGTGCTTGCGGAAATTCACAAAACAAAAATAATAATAATAAACAAAAGCCAGAATTAAAGCCAGCAGAAAAATGGTATAATGGGCAAATCAAATAGCATCTACATGGCAGCCCCCTGCATACTAAATTACACACTAAAGGTTCATGGGTAGGGCTGCGGTACCCAAAATTAGAGAGAGGGGTCCATCTCGCCAAAGGGACAGGACACTGGAAACAGACAATATGTCAAAAACAAAATCCCTTTGGGTTTCTCATAAACACACTATATACCACACCGATCTCACATGCACTCTAATCACCATCAGTGGAATTGAAAACCAGAAAAGTGTAATGCAAAATATCTTTATTGACAGGATCCTTATTCAATTTAAATATTGTTAAAAATTTATTATTTATAGATTCTTTTCTTTTAAAAAAAAACCACATAAGATAACAATATTATTAAAAACAACTCGTATTCAAAACTCATGGGAGAATACAACAAAAAGTAATCACAATAGAGCCCAATAACTATTTGGCAAACCAAGACACAAAGGCTTTTTCAATATTTCATTTAAAGTTGGAAATTACATGACACAGGTGTAAGTGTTCATTCAAATCCCTATGGTCAAAGAACCAGTGATGCTCGGGTGCGTTTTCAGAACAAAGCGACGCGTTTCGGTGGTTTGATTGAATACACCACCTTCTTCAGGCTAACAATTATATTTTGGTGTCTCCCAACACAATATTCTAAAAAAATATTCTTATAAAATCAACATATTAGATTTTGTTCGAAAGAACATTAATACATAATATATCACATTACAATTGATCACTTTTTAATAAAACATTCAACAAATACAACAAAGACATCTATATTACAATTTCGGTTCAATCCATGGCGATTCAAACATACTAATTCCAGGCATACCACTCAATCAACATCTTGAGTTACAAAACTCATAGTATATACGTTCCTTAATGGATAGACCCATCACAAACGATGATTTAAAAAATATATATGTGAATGGGTTTTGTAGGGGAGATCTTTCCGTCCACACAAACCTTTTTCATCACGCCAATCACATGATCGTTTTTGATTATGAAGAGAGGGAGGGACATTTCCACTCATACACCATTCCTATTCTGCCGTACTCTGATAGTGATTATAGTTATAAAGGGGTGTACCCACCTAAACAGATGAAAGAACAAAACTATGGGAAGAGGAAAGTATTACATTTCTTCCTTGATAGTTCTGATTCTCCACATTAACCACGCGATTCCTCAATGGTAAAAGTGGGGGTTATTCTATGGATGCATTGTGCAGAGGAGAAAATAGAAACAACCTTTGTAAAATAACATCCCTCATCAAATGAAAGTTCACTTTATCGCAATCCATTAAATAACTAAAACTCTACCTTTTATATAAAACCAAAGTTTTGGGGTTATAATTCCATAAACTTCACAGATCTGCTGGAGTCTGTATGTAGATAAAATCGTCCTTTGAACCTTACAAATCACCAAATAGTATAAAGAGGGAAGAGAACGATTTATTAACTCTACCCTGTCTTTAAACGTTTCAACTAAAAAAAAGGATTTTCATGACAGGTTGCTTATAACATGGAAGGAAAGAAAGTATATACACTCTACCTGATCATGTACCCATTTGGGTTTAGCCACTGGAGATATGGCTCAAAATGAATGCCGAACTTCTGTAAGTAATCGAGTCCTCAAATGTAGAGTGAAGGCCTATCGGCAACCTCAATCAAAATGTTGATGCCTGTATAAAAGAACACTATGATAAGTTTTAAGTTCCCTCCAAATATTACATGTCGCCATGCTACCCCAAATAAATATTTAAGGCATAGACCTATATTCTCATCGAGTTCTATTTGTGAATGCATCTCAAGACGGTTCTAATAAACTGCAGCACCCCCTTATTCCGGCCGTGCATTACCCATTTTATGCGTATTTTCTCAACAAAACAAATCATCACGGAGGTTTGTAAAGCACATCGTCTTTTTTTATCATCAATCTGTATAATCTATAAATAGTACCATCCCCCGACGGCTCTAACCCTCGAGGGCATTCGGCTCGTCCGGAGAAAACCACTCCGTAATTATTGTATACCAAATGTACAATGAATTGCGCCTAAAACCACCCCCCAGTTACTCTCTTATACCAACAGGCTCACCTCTATCATTAAACCTCATAAAGGTGGCCCACAAAATATAGTCCCGGGAGGAATACTAGCCATGCATTTAAGGTCTAGGCTATAAAAGTCCCCTAAAACTACACGGTAGACACTTTATACCAATTAAATAAACTAAGTACACGTAATCTAACCATTCCTTCAGAGTGTATCCCCCCCTACGTCATCACCTACCGGGACTTAAAAGTCTCCTCGCGTGCTCCTGCTTCTTCCAAATTCTACGACAAATGAAACCAACCGGCATTCCAGCTTAAGTACATGCTGACTTCCGGGCGCACAAATAAATTACTAGAAATAAAGGACAGACAACAGGCCGCATTAGTAGCCGCCATCTTAAAGAGGGTTAAAAGAACCCCTTTCGCATTCATTTTGAGGAATATATAGCATCTTCTACAATTAAACCTTCAAAAGGTGCTCGCAAGCTTGCCGTATTTGCCATGAACATCTTATACCCTTTGTACAAAACACTATAATGTTCTTGAAAATCTTACCCCATACCATCTCAACACTAATGAGGACAGAACAAATACAAAACGACCCCAAATCCAGCCGCCATCTTAGACAGAGCTAAAAATACCATCTCTATGCTAAGAAAAAATATTCCGTTATGCCAACATTAAAATCCTATTTATAAGTGGGCATTAGGTAAGTCCTCAATATGAATCTATCCCCAATTTAGCCAATTGTCCATTCTTTTCAAATAGCTACCTCAATATAAGAGATATGCAGAAAAACCTTTTCGTGCATCAATATGAGAATACTGGAAGAAATAAACTGGAAGAAATAAACCCAAGTTCATCTTATCAATTTCTCCATTCTTCTCTCGAATTCAATCCTTCTCTAATGGTATTCAAGATGGAAATGTACCACTGTTCTCTCGCTTTTCTTTTTCTTCAATGTTACCCCCTCTTCTATTCATCAGTACTCTTTCCAAGACATACCATTCAAACTCAGTCTCTTTGTGCCCTACTTCTAAAAATGTGCCACCAATGGAGCATTCAGTTTTTGGTTTTAATCGCAGATTTGTGCTCCAATAAGCGTATCCTAAGTTCTCTCCCTATTTCTCCCACATAAGCATGTCCACAGGGACACCGTAGCAAATAGATGATATTTTTGCTCCTGCAATTATTGTGTGTGTGGGCTGTTATGGTTCTACCATTATGTTTCAATTCTTTTGCCACTATACATTGTGGACATATAGAACAGCTACCACACCGATAGTTGCCTTTCACTATAGAATTATCTATGGTTCTTTGCTTGTTCACTGGTTCCTCCTATATGTGTGGACTAACTGGTTGCGCAAGTTCATGTTTCGTTTATAGGCAAACAGTGGTTTTTCTAACAGCACATTTTCATTGTCATTAACTATATTCCAGTGTCTGTTGATCACATTTTTTATTTTATTGCTAATCTCGTAAAAGTGACTCACAAACACTACTTTGGACGTTTGTTCAGGTTTTAGGGCCTACAAACATCGCATCTCTATTAAAAAAACGTGCTCTTTTAAATGAATGGAATATCAACTTTTTAGGATAGCCTCTATCCTTAAGTTTCTCTTTCAATACTTCTGAGTGTTTGTAAAGTCTTCCATTCAGTACAATTTCTCCGGAGACGGAGAAATTGACTGAAAGGTATGTTGTCCTTCTGGGATCTCGGGTGGAAGCTAGAATAATAGAGTAGTGTGTTTTTGTCCGTTGGCTTGGTATACAATTCTACTTCCAGTTGACCACCCTCTGCTCTAATTGTGATGTCTAAGTAGTCAACACTGTTCTTACTACATTGAGCAGTAAATCTGAGGTTTTCATCTCCCAGATTTAACCAACTCAGAAAATCATTTAATGTATCCATAGGGTCATTCCAAATAAAAAAATATGTCATCGATAAAACGATGCCATTCACAGATATTCTCATAAAAGGGGGCAAGTTCATTATATATATATATATGATGTTTCTCAAACTCGCCCACATACAAACACGCTAGACTAGGAGCGCAGGTTGCGCCCATGCTGGTCCCTTTCTTTTGGTGGAATAATTGATCTTTGAAAAGAAAAATGTTGTTTTTCAACACCATGTTTGTACATTTCACAATGAATTCTTTGTTGGCTCCCTCTATGTTCGCATTTTCCAAAATCTCATGAATTACCACCACGGTGGATTGCTGCGGGATATTTGTGTATAAGGCCTCAATGTCTACAGTAACTAGACATTGAGTATCCTTACAAAAAGGTTTGTGTTCCACTAAACTGATGATGTGAGTAGAGTCCCTAACATAGGATTTAAGTTGGCGCACCAAGGGTTTTAGAAAAAAAATCAATATATTTGCTTAGTGATTCAAGCAATGAACCCAAACAGCTCACAATCGGTCGCATAGGAGGATCATTATGATCCTCATGCACCTTCGGCAATCCATATATTGCCGGTATTTTGGGATTGTTGTTGTGGAGGAATCTAAATTCCTCTTCACAAATCCACTCTTGGTCTCTAGCTTCTTCCAGAAGGTCACTGCAATTTTTCACCAGAATTTCAAGCTCCCTATTTTGTACCTTCTTATAATGTGCCTGAACATTTAAAAGCTTCAGCATCCTATTATTGTAGTCCTGGGTGTCAAATACCACCACACCCCCGCCTTTATCGGCCATTTCATTGTCATTAAGGGACCTGCTAGATAGATTAATAATGGGTAACTTATCTATCGCCAATATCTTTGGCGCCTGGTTTGCATGTATTCCTGCGGAGGTTGATTGCGAGCTGGTTGCCCCCTCATCTGATTCTTGTTGTATCTGCCCCTTCTGTTTCGTTGTTCTAAAAAAGAAAAGAAACGAAACAGAAGGGGCAGATACAACGATAGATAAGATACCCATTATTAATCTATCGAGCAGGTCCCTTAATGACAATGAAATGGACGTGCTGGGTAAAGGTTTTAGTTTAATTCCCACAGCAAAAGTAAATAGGTTTCAATTAGAAAGGGACCTCAGAACATTTTTTAGAAAAATCAGGTTAAAAAGATTTTTTGAGGGAAGACCAGTTAGAGAGTCACACAATATCACTGGACTTAAACCCAAGTCCACCTTCACCGCTTCCCTAGCTCAAGTAGGGAAAAACATAGAAACCTTTGAAAGAGTGGTTGACAGAGATTCAAAATATTATGAAAACAGAGTTTTCTCGAGCACACAACTTGGAGAAGGAACAAAGAATAGGGATTAGCACCCTCAAAGAAGATTACTCTATAACGATCAAACCCGCCGATAAAGGCGGGGGTGTGGTGGTATTTGACACCCAGGACTACGATAATAGGATGCTGAAGCTTTTAAATGTTCAGGCACATTATGAGAAGTACAAAATAGGGAGCTTGAAATTTTGGTGAAAAATTGCAGTGACCTTCTGGAAGAAGCTAGAGACCAAGAGTGGATTTGTGAAGAGGAATTTAGATTCCTCCACAACAACAATCCCAAAATACCGGCAATATATGGATTGCCGAAGGTGCATAAGGATCATAATGATCCTCCTATGCGGCCGATTGTGAGCTGTTTGGGTTCATTGCTTGAACCACTAAGCAAATATATTGATTTTTTTCTAAAACCCTTGGTGAGCCAACTTAAATCCTATGTTAGGGACTCTACTCACATCATCAGTTTAGTGGAACACAAACCTTTTTGTAATGATACTCAATGTCTAGTTACTCTAGACATTGAGGCCTTATACACAAATATCCCGCAGCAATCCACCGTGGAAGTAATCCATGAGATTTTGGAAAATGCAAACATAGAGGGAGCCAACAAAGAATTCATTGTGAAATGTACAAACATGGTGTTGAAAAATAACATTTTTCTTTTCAAAGATCAATTATTCCGCCAAAAGAAAGGGACCAGCATGGGCGCAACCTGCGCTCCTAGTCTAGCGTGTTTGTATGTGGGTGAGTTTGAGAAACATCATATATATAATGAACTTGCCCCCTTTTATGAGAATATCTGTGAATGGCATCGTTTTATCGATGACGTATTTTTTATTTGGAATGGCCCTATGGATACATTAAATGATTTTCTGAGTTGGTTAAATCTGGGAGATGACAACCTCAGATTTACTGCTCATTGTAGTAAGAACAGTGTTGACTACTTAGACATCACAATTAGAGCAGAGGGTGGCAACTGGAAGTAGAATTGTATACCAAGCCAACGGACAAAAACACACTACTCTATTATTCTAGCTTCCACCCGAGATCCCAGAAGGACAACATACCTTTCAGTCAATTTCTCCGTCTCCGGAGAAATTGTACTGAATTGGAAGACTTTTACAAACACTCAGAAGTATTGAAAGAGAAACTTAAGGATAGAGGCTATCCTAAAAAGTTGATATTCCATTCATTTAAAAGAGCACGTTTTTTTTAATAGAGATGCGATGTTTGTAGGCCCTAAAAAACCTGAACAAACGTCCAAAGTAGTGTTTGTGAGTCACTTTTACGAGATTAGCAATAAAATAAAAAATGTGATCAACAGACACTGGAATATAGTTAATGACAATGAAAATGTGCTGTTAGAAAAACCACTGTTTGCCTATAAACGAAACATGAACTTGCGCAACCAGTTAGTCCACACATATAGGGAGGAACCAGTGAACAAGCAAAGAACCATAGATAATTCTATAGTGAAAGGCAACTATCGGTGTGGTAGCTGTTCTATATGTCCACAATGTATAGTGGCAAAAGAATTGAAACATAATGGTAGAACCATAACAGCCCACACACACACACACACACAATAATTGCAAGAGCAAAAATATCATCCATTTGCTACGGTGTCCCTGTGGACATGCTTATGTGGGAGAAATAGGGAGAGAACTTAGGATACGCTTATTGGAGCACAAATCTGCGATTAAAACCAAAAAACTGAATGCTCCATTGGTGGCACATTTTTTAGAAGTAGGGCACAAAGAGACTGAGTTTGAATGGTATGTCTTGGAAAGAGTACTGATGAACAGAAGAGGGGGCAACATTGAAGAAAAAAGAAAAGCGAGAGAACAGTGGTACATTTCCATCTTGAATACCATTAGAGAAGGATTGAATTCGAGAGAAGAATGGGAGAAATTGATAAGATGAACTTGGGTTTATTTCTTCCAGTTTATTTCTTCCAGTATTCTCATATTGATGCACGAAAAGTTTTTTCTGCATATCTCTTATATTGAGGTAGCTATTTGAAAAGAATGGACAATTGGCTAAATTGGGGATAGATTCATATTGAGGACTTACGGAATGCCCACTTATAAATAGGATTTTAATGTTGGCATAACGGAATATTTTTTCTTTGAGAGCATAGAGATAGTATTTTTAGTTCTGTCTAAGACGGCGGTCGGATTTGGGGTCGTTTTGAATTTGTTCTGTCCTTATTAGTGTTGAGATGGTATGGGGTAAGATTTTCAAGAACATTATAGTATTTTGTACAAAGGGTATAAGATGTTCATGGCAAATACGGCAAGCTTGCGAGCACCTTTGAAGGTTTAATTGTAGAAGATGCTATGTATTCCTCAAAATGAATGCGAAAGGGGTTCTTTTAACGCTCTTTAAGATGGCGGCTACTAATGCGGCCTGTTGTCTGTCCTTTATTTCTAGTAATTTATTTGTGCGCCCGGAAGTCAGCATGTACTTAAGCCGGAATGCCGGTTGGTTTCATTTGTCGTAGAATTTGGAAGAAGCAGGAGCATGCGAGGAGACTTTTAAGTCCCGGTAGGTGATGACGTAGGGGGGATACACTCTGAAGGAATGGTTAGATTACGTGTACTTAGTTTATTTAATTGGTATAAAGTGTCTACCTTGTAGTTTTAGGGGACTTTTAAAGCCTAGAACTTAAATGCATGGCTAGTATTCCTCCCGGGACTATATTTTGTGGTCCACCTTTATGAGGTTTAATGATAGAGGTGAGCCTGTTGGTATAAGAGAGTAACTGGGGGGTGGTTTTAGACAATTCATTGTACATTTGGTATACAATAATTACGGAGTGGTTTTCCCCGGACGAGCCGAATGCCCTCGAGGGTTAGAGCCGTCGGGGGATGGTACTATTTATAGATTATACAGATTGATGATAAAAAAGACGATATGCTTTACAAACCTCCGTGATGATTTGTTTTGTTGAGAAAATACGCATAAAATGGGTAATGCACGGCCGGAATAAGGGGGTGCTACAGTTTATTAGAACCGTCTTGAGATGCATTCACAAATAGAAGAGAGTCGATGAGAATATAGGTCTATGCCGTAAATATTTATTTGGGGTAGCATGGCGACATGTAATATTTGGAGGGAACTTAAAACTTATCATAGTGTTCTTTTATACAGGCATCAACATTTTGATTGAGGTTGCCGATAGGCCTTCACTCTACATTTGAGGACTCGATTACTTACAGAAGTTCGGCATTCATTTTGAGCCATAGCTCCAGTGGCTAAACCCAAATGGGTACATGATCAGGTAGAGTGTATATACTTTCTTTCCTGCCATGTTATAAGCAACCTGTCATGAAAATCCGTTTTTTAGTTGAAACGTTTAAAGACAGGGTAGAGTTAATAAATCGTTCTCTTCCCTCTTTATACCATTTGGTGATTTGTAGGGTTCAAAGGACGATTTTATCTACATACAGACTCCAGCAGATCTGTGAAGTTTATGGAATTATAACCCTAAAACTTTGGTTTTATATAAAAAGGTAGAGTTTTAGTTATTTAATGGATTGCGATAAAGTGAATTTTCATTTGATGAGGGATGTTATTTTACAATGGTTGTTTCTATTTTTCTCCTCTGCACAATGCATCCATAGAATAACCCCCACTTTTACCACTGAGGAATCGCGTGGTTAATGTGGAGAATCAGAACTATCAAGGAAGGAATGTAATACTTTCCTCTTCCCACAGTTTTGTTCTTTCATCTGTTTAGGTGGGTACACCCCTTTATAACTATAATCACTATCAGAGTACGGCAGAATAGGGATGGTGTATGAGTGGAAATGTCCCTCCCTCTCTTCATAATCAAAAACGATCATGTGATTGGCGTGATAAAAAGGTTTGTGTGGTAGGAAAGATCTCCCCTACAAAACCCATTCACATATATATTTTTTAAATCATTGTTTGTGATGGGTCTATCCATTAAGGAACGTATATACTATGAGTTTTGTAACTCAAGATGTTGATTAAGTGGTATGCCTGGAATTAGTATGTTTGAATCACCATGGATTGAACCGAAATTGTAATATAGATGTCTTTGTCGTATTTGTTGAATGTTTTATTAAAAAGTGATCAATTGTAATATGATATATTATGTATTAATGTTCTTTCGAACAAAATCTAATATGTTGATTTTATATGAATATTTTTTTAGATTATTGTGTTGGGAGACACCAAAATAGAATTGTTAGCCTGAAGAAGGTGGTGTATTCAATCAAACCACCGAAACGCGTTGCTTTGTTCTGAAAACGCACCCGAGCATCACTGGTTCTTTGACAATAGGGATTTGAATGAACACTTACACCTGTGTCATGTAATTTCCAACTTTAAATGAAATATTGAAAAAGCCTTTGTGTCTTGGTTTGCCAAATAGAGTTATTGGGCTCTATTGTGATTACTTTTTGTTGTATTCTCCCATGAGTTTTGAATAAGAGTTGTTTTTAATAATATTGTTATCCTATGTGTTTTTTAAAAAAAAGAAAAGAATCTATAAATAATAAAAATTTTAACAATATTTAAATTGAATAAGGATCCTGTCAATAAAGATATTTTGCATTACACTTTTCTGGTTTTCAATTCCACTGATGGTGATTAGAGTGCATGTGAGATCGGTGTGGTATATAGTGTGTTTATGAGAAACCCAAAGGGATTTTGTTTTTGACATAGGGCTACAGTACAACGTGTCAAAAGGGGTAGAAACTAGGAACCTCTGCTACCATTGTTAAAAAAATAACAGTGCATTAAATGAACTAGTAGTCCGACAGAAAACTGGTGATCAGGATAGTGAGAAGAGGCACCTATAGACACCACTGCAACCACTAAAAGGGAACTTGTCAGGATGCCCAATCATTGAGTTATTAAGGTGAAGAAACTGTGCGTCACACCCAAGAACTGAAACTAAAGTGAGGAGTTGGACAACAGAAACTTAATAACAAGCGCATTCATTGACAACATTAAAAATAATACACGTAATGGAGCAGCTGCAAATACAAACACTAACAAGGTTACTAGACTGCTCCAATTTATAAACTCGTTTTCAGAGAAACAGATCAAAGGGACGCTCTTGCAAAGTTCTCTGTTTTTACTTCGGACTGTACTGCTACTTTTCACTTTTGCAACCTTCACGGTGAGAATTGGGACACGCATTACATTTTTTAGACATTTTTGTCTTTACTAAGACGAAGACACTGGACTGTCTAGACGTTAAAGTGGAAAGGTGCCAGTAGAAAGGGCGATAAACAAAGCAAAATGGGACGACCAATCGCCGTAAGAGCGCGACTCCGAGTGACTGCGTAAAAAAGACTTATCACATCGAGTCTTCTTTTTCACAGAAGCGATCCAAGATTCAAAGCTAGAAAGATTTCCACCTTTTAAAAGCACAGTAACAATTTTTCAACAATAACTGACATTAACATTATTCGAAAAAAGACGCAAACAAATTATTCTCTAGGAGGAGCAGAACTAAACTAAGGGAAACGGAACACACCTAAGCCATAAACACCTTACCTTCGCGGGAAACCGGCTGTATAAGGTGGTTCGTGACTGTGTCGCTCAGTGCACGCAGTTCGGCAGGGTTCAGACTCTCCAGCAACTCCCGGCAGCCCGCCCGTTCAGTCTCGCTCAGCCTAGCCATGGCTGTAAAACACCATCCCAGGAGGGGAAGCAAGTGAGGCAAGTACCGGAAAAGCTACGGAGCAGATAACTAGAGCGGCCAATGGATAGGCGAGAATAACGGGGCCGGGACCTTTCCTCAGCCAATGGAAATATGCGTCACAATTGATTCCTACTGAAATCACAACAAAATACAACTTGGCTCCGGTGTTCTTACTGCGCAAGCGGACGGCGCATGCGCATGGGGAGGGCGGGGGTGCAGCTGGTATAAATGGCACAGAACAGTGACAGCTAGGATATAGTCAAGCACTGGCAAAGCCAATAGATCTCGCCTGTTCGGGATCTATTGGCTTTGTCAATGTTTTTTTTTTTGTGGGCTCGTGTGGTGTCGTATGATATGGTCCGTCATTCTATTGTATAGCGTGGCATACATACCAACGTTTTAGAAGAGTTAAGTGGGAGATAGTAAAAAAAAAAAAAAAAAAATCGGGAGAATGTATTTCTCCCATTCACTTCTTTTGAGGCAGGGGTCATTTCAGGCAGGAGATAGCCACAACAAAGTATTTTTGGCTTCAAAAATTGGGAGTCTCTCGCCTGAATTGGGTCTATTGGCATGTATGGTATGTTATGACCTGTCATGCTGTAGTATGGTATGGTTTGTCATTCTATAGTATAGCATGGGTGGCCTGTCATTCTGTAGTATCGTATTATGATATGGTCTGTTATTTCATGGTAAGATATGCTATGGCATGTTATTGTATAGTATGGTATGGCCTGTCATTTTATGGCATGCTATGATAGGGCCTGTTGTATATTATGGTATGGCCTGTCATTGTATAGTATAGTATGGCATGGAATGGTACGGCCTGTCATTGTATATCATGTTATGTTTGTCATTGTATAGTATCATAATTGTATAGTAATGTATGGCCTGTTGTTGTATGGTATATTATGGTATGGCCTGTCATTGCACAGTACTGTATGGCCTGTCACTGTATGGTATGACCTGTCATTGTACAGTATGGCATGGTACAGGCTGTCATTGTATGGTATGATATGGCCTGCAATTGTATAGTATTGTATGGGCAGTCATTTTAACAATCAATCAAACAGCATTTGTAAAGTGCAACACTGTCACCCCTAGGGGTATCTGGGCGCCGTGTCTCCATCGAAGAGCCAGGTCTTGAGTCTCTTTCTGAAGTCTGCCAGCGAGGGAGCTGGAGGAGAAGGTCGTTCCAGGTCTTGGCAGCTATGTAGGAGAAGGAGCGGCCCCAGCTGTGGCAGTGACGGATGCGGGGGGTGTGTGCAAGGGCGGGTGAAGAGGAAAGCAGGTGTCTAGAGGGTTGGTGGAAGTTCAGTCGATGGTTGATGTTGGCAGGTGCTAGGTCGTGGAGGGCTTTGTAGGCGTGCGCGAGGATCTTGAACTGACATCTCTTCCGGAAGGGGAGCCAGCAGAGGTCTCTCAGGTGGGGGGGGGGGTTGATGTGGGTCTGTTTGGGGAGGTCCAGAATGAGTCTGGCTGCAGCATTCTGTATGGTTTGGAGTCTTCTGAGGAGCTGGGTGGAGATGCCGGCGTAGAGGGCATTGCCGTAGTCGAGGCAGCTAGTTACGAGGGCCTGAGTGACAGTCTTTCTGGTATGGCCTGAGGGACGGTCTTTCTAGTGTTGACTGGCTCCATATGAAGATTCTGCGGTGAATGCGAAGTGTGTGAAAGCAGGAGGCGGCGAATGCGTTGACTTGTCATGTCATGTCATGATCAGTTGGCTGTCGAGGATGGTGCCGAGCTTGCGTGCATGGTCGGTCAGTGTGGGTGCAAGGTCCCAATTCTGCAGGCCACCAGCGGTGGTCCCATGCAGAAGTGTTCTTCTCAAAGATCAGTAATTCAGTTTTGTCAGAGTGGAGTTGGAGGCAGCGGTCTCTCATCCATTTGGCTCCGTTGGTCATGGTGTCGTGGAAATTGGTTTTGCCTTTGGCGGGGTTCAGGGTTGGTGAGAGGATCAGTTGAGTGTCATCTGCCTAGGAGATTATGTTGAGTACGTGGGACGTACGATATCTGAGAGGATGGTCATGTAGATGTTGAACAGGGTGGGGCCGAGGGATGATCCTTGTGGGATGCCACATGTCATCTTTGGGTGAGGAGGTGAAGGGAGGCAGTAGATACTCTGTGCGTCCAGTAAGAAGAGGCGATCCACTTGAGGGCATCTTGCTGTATGCCTATGTTGTAGAGTTTGCTAATGAGGGTGTTATGGGAAACGGTGTTGAATGCTGCAGAGAGGTCAAGGAGGATAAGGGTCACCATTTCTCCATGGTTGAAGAGTGTTCTGATGTCGTTTGTGATGGCGATCAGCACGGTCTTAGTGCTGTGGTTGGCACGGAATCCCGATTGTGAGGCGGCCAGTAGGTGGCGTTGTTCCAGGAATTCGGTGAGCTACTGGTTGATGGCTTTCTCGAGGACTTTGGCCAGGAAGTGGAGCAAGGAGATCAAACAATAATTTTTATGATCGCTGGGGTCGGTAGAGGCTTTTTTTAGGAAGGGTCTGACATCTCCGTGTTTCCAACTGTCTAGAAAGGTTGCTGTGGAGATTAAGTTGTTGAGGATGCTGCAGAGTTGCTTGTTGATTGGGTTCATTGCAAGGTTGTAGAGGTGGAGGTGGCAGGGGTCAGTGGGTGCCCCGGAGTGGATGGAAGACATGATGGCTGAGGTGGTCAGGGCAGTGAGTGGAGACCAGGTGTTCGCTGGTTGGTTAAGATCATTGGGGTTGGGGGTGGCGGGGGTTGGAGATTGAAATTGTTGTAGATGTTGGTGATTTTGCTGTGGAAGTAGTCGGAGAGGGTGTCGCAGAGTTATTGGGTGGGGTGGATGGTGTTCTCTATGGCTATTGGGTTGGAGAATTCTTTGACTATTTTGAAGAGTTGCTTTGTGTGGTTGGCCGTGGAGTTGATGCAGGTGGTGATGGCTGCTTTTCTGGGCTTCTTTGATGTGCTGGCAATAGTTGCTGAGGGCTGTTTTGTGAGCTGCTCTGTTGGCGGGGTTCTTAGTGGCGCGCCATCGTTTCTCCAGTTGGTGGCAGTTGTGCTTGGTGGTCCCGAGTCCTGGGGTGTACCAGCTAGCATGTCTGGAGGGCTTGTTGGTTTTGTAGATTTCAGCGGGGCGTCTATCAGCGCTGTCGGTGATTCAGGTGGCGAAGTTCTGGACGGGCTGGTCGAGGTCTGTTGAGGCCTTAGGTTGGGAGGTGGTGAGGGCCTGAGACAACTGAGTTTTGGTGGCCTTGCTCCAGCTGCAGTGGGAAGAGATCTGACACCTGTGATGGTGTGCTGGGCATCAGTGATGGTGAAGGGTACGATGGTGTGGTCAGTCCAGGTGAGTTCTGTGGTGTTGCTGAATTTGATTCTATTGCTGGAGTTGAAAATGGGGTTGAGTGTGTGTCCCACTTTGTGTGAAAGTTCAGAGACCAGTTGGGTGAGGCCGATGTTGTTAAGGTTCTCCAGGAGGTCAATGGAGTTGGCGTTGTTAGGGTCATCGATGTGGAAGTTGAGGTCGCAAGTAGGATGTTGTTGTGAGAGTCAATTGCTAGGGGGGCGATGAGGTTGGGGATGGCATCGCAGAATGTTGCTCGGGGTCCCGGGGGTTTGTAAGCGAAAGTGCCGCTTATCGTGGTCTTCGCGTCAGTTTGTAGTAGGAAGTTGAGGTGTTCAATGAGCGGCGTGGAGTGGTCGTTGGTGATGGTGCATCTGATGGTTCCTTGAAGATGATGGCGATACCTTTGCCTTGTTTGTTGGCGCGGTCTCCGTGTATCATTTTGTAGCCTTCGGGAGTAGGTGGTGATGTTGGGGTTCGAGGAGGGGTGGAGCTACATTTTCGTGGCGTGTTTGTAGAGAACTGGAGCAGTTGTGGGGTGTTCTTTGTCTTGTGGGCAGGAGTGGTGTGGGATCATTCATAGGTTGTGTCGCAAGAGAAGTGGCAGTGTTGGCAGGTGAAGGGTCCTATGGTGAACCGTGGGGCGGAGGAGACACAGCTGTTGCTTCAGCGTCCGGGGTCCAGGAGTTCCTTGGCGGTGTACCATTGGGTGGCGGGAGGGCCAGCGGTCCTGGTGCTGGGTTTTGTTCAACCAGGGGTGCGTTGGCGGCACACCTGCTGCACGCGTCCACTGTGTGGTTGTGCGGCGGCCTCCATTTGTGGTCCCGATAGCTATGCCTAGTGGACCAGGGTGCTGGGCAAGGATCTGGAGCGGGTAGCGCAGGAACCGGGACAGCAATCAGCACAGGGGCAGGGACAGCAGGCAGCGCAGGGATAGGGACAGCAGCGCAGGGACAGCAGGCAGTGAAGGGATAGGGACAGCAAGCAGCGCAGGGATAGGGACAGCAAGTAGCGCAGGGATAGGGACAGCAAGTAGCGCAGGGATAGGGACAGCAAGTAGCGCAGAGACAGCAGGCAGCGCAGAGACAGCAGGCAGCACAGGGACAGCATGCAGCGCATGGACAGGGACAGCATGCAGCGCATGGACAGGGACAGAAGGCAGTGCATGGACAGGGACAGAAGGCAGTGCATGGACAGGGACAGAAGGCAGCGCAGGGACAGTTAGCAGCGCAGGGACGGCTGGCAGTGCAGGGACAGCAGGCAGCACAGGGACAGAAGGCAGCATAGGGACAGAAGGCAGCATAGGGACAGGGACAGCAGGCGGGACAGGGACAGCAGGTAGCATAGGGACAGGGACAGCAGGCAGGGATAGGGACAGCAGGCAGCACAGGGACCGCAGGCAGCACATGGATAGGGACAGCAGGCAGCGCAGAGATAGGGACAGCAGGCAGCGCAGAGATAGGGACAGAAGGCAGCGCTGGGACATAGGGACAGCCCAGCCTCGTACAGGCTTCAACAGGTGACGACGGGCCCCCCCTTGGCCCGGGCTTTGCCTTGGCTCCGCCTGCACACGTCCCCGGATGCTGGAGGAGACACCCTGTAATACGGGCTGGCAGTGGGAAAACATCAGCAATCCTTCTTCCTGTATAGTACAGTACAGTACGGTGTGGTATGGCCTGTCATTGTATAGTGTAGCTTGGTATGGTATGGTATGGCCTCTTTGTATATTATGGTATGGTATGATATTTGTTAGAAATGGGGTCTCTAGTTGGCAGTGGTTTGCACCCCGACAAAGTAGGGACCCTCACTCTAGTCAGGCCAAGGGAGTCGCACAGTTAGATAACCCCTGCTCATCCCCTTGGTAGCTTGGCATGAGCAGTCAGGCATATCTCAGAGGCAATGTGTAAAGCATTTGTACATACATACACAGTAATACAGTGAAATCACTACAAACGGAGTCCACACCAGCTTAGAAAAATAGCCAATACTTATCTGAATAAAACGACCAAAATGACAAAATTCCAACATACGCAAGTAAAGGTATCACTTTTCAAAGGTAAAATAGGTTCAGTCCATAAAAATATATGGATGCCTTTCTTTTAACACAAAAGAGATTCAATACGTCACAATTCAGAGAAGAAACAAGCACTGGGCAGGTGAGGCGCAGGAAAACCAAAGCAATACGTTGGTTTCTTACTTCCAGGGATGGCGACGCGTCTGTTCCTTACTGCCAGAGGAGGTGACGCCTAGGTTCCTTACTGCTAGGCAGGAGAGGTGATGCGTCGGTTCCTTCCTGGAAGGGAACATGATACATCGATATCCAGACGCGCCCTTAGTTCATTACTGCTGGGCGATGTCGATGAAAAGCCGGCGTTGAGGGACAATGGGTTGAAAATCCAGACGTGCTGTGTCGATGTGGCAGCGGCAAAGCAGGCACTGTGTCAATTTCACGGCCGCAAGCAGGTGATGCATCGATTCTTCAGCGGCAAAGCAGGGCCTGCGTAGGAGTCGGAGCGGGTGCCACGGACATCAGTGACACAGTGTTTGGGACTGTGGTGATTTTTCAGCCACAAAGCAGGCAATGCGTCGAATCTTTAGCCGCACGGTGGTGCTGCATCAAGAATACGGGCGCTCAGAGTCAATGCGTGGATTTTCTCTTCAGATCACCAGAGTCTACTTCCAAGGGCCCAGGAAATGGATTTGGCACCACTTGGCAAGTCAGTGCTCTCAGCAGAAGAGCCGAGGCACTGGAAGGTGAAGTCTTTGATGGCCCTGTGACTTCTTAGCAGGAGGCAAGCATGCACAAGCCCTTGGAGAACCTTGGAAGCAGGTACAGAAAGCAAAGTCCAGTCCTTTCACTCCCAGGACAGAAGGAGCAAGCAGCTGACCAGCACAACAAAGCAACAGGCAGAGTGGCAGTTCCTCCTACAACATACAGTTCTTCCTGGCACAATGTCCTTTAGTCCAGAAGTGTTCCGATTTTGGGGTGTTAGTGGTCCAATACGTATACCCCTTTCTTCCTTTAAAGTAGGCAAACTTCAAAGGGAAGTCTTTATAGTGCACAAGACCCTGCCACTCCCTGACCTGGCTCCAGACACACTAAAGGGGAGTGGAGACAGCTTTGTGTGAGGACGGCCACAGCCCTATTCAGGTGTCAGTGACAACTCCTCCCACCACTCTAGCTCAGGAAGGCCCATCAGCCTGGTGATGGCCCATCGGAAATGGAAGGCACACCTTCATCTTCCTTTGTGGGACAGTCTAGAGTGACTGCACAAGAGCCCAACTGTCATCCTAACGCAGACGTGGATTCTACAGACAGGCAGAGGCACAGAATGGTTAAGAAAGAAAATGCCCACTTTCTAAAAGCAGCATTTTCAAACACGCAATTTAAAAAACAACTTCACCAAAATATGTACTTTTAAATTGTGAGTTCAGATACTCCAAATCTCTATCAGCTCCTAATGGGAAATTACACTTAAAAGATATTTTAAGGCAATCCCCATGTTACCTTATGGGAGAGATAGTCCTTGCAATAGTGAAAAACGAAATTAGCAGTATTTCACTATTAGGACATGTGAAATACACCAATACATGTCCTACCTTTTAAATACACTACACCCTTCCCACGGTGCGGCCTTGGGACTACCTTAGGGGTGACTTACATGTAATAAAAGGGAAGGTTTGGGTGCACTTGCCAGGTCGAAATGGCAGTTTAAAACTGCACAGACACTGCAGTGGCAGGTCTGAGACATGTTTACAATGGACATGTGTACTGTTGCAGGGATTCTGCTCAGGAATAGAACTATGCGGGGACCATAGAACATCTGCGTGTAGGGACTGAGTCACCATACTACCTCAGTACCTATGAGCCTGAGTCCGACAAGCTATAGTGCCTCACTCGCCCTCCTAACCTTAGCAGAGAAATAAGTGAGTTGGCACCCCAGAACACAACATTCTTAACCGTCTCAGGGATTGCAGCAACAGGACACACCCTTTCGCTTTCTCACTCGTACTCGTCTACAATAATATAAACAAGAGACACGAAGGAAGTTTAAAATATTTAAACTATTGTGCTCTAAAATGCAGTATTGGTGCCACAATTACAAAACAAATGCATATCAAAAATACCATTAGGATGCAAATGAACCATATACTATAAAAAGCCCTGTCATGTTAAAAGACACTTTTAGCCTAAGACTCTCCCCCTTTCTTCTCCTACTGAAGCTAAATGACTATATATCAAAGATCTCTGGGATTAGTAGCGGACCACTTACCTTAGCATACACAGATGGACGTTCTACAGCTCAGCTGATGTAGCAAACTCATCTGAGCACCCTCGCTCAGTGTGTGTCTTCTCCAACTCTTATGGTCAGATATAATACAAAACGTGTGTGCTCACAAACAGCAGCCGCGTTTTCTTGTCATGTCTAGGTGCTAATATCTGACAGAGCAAATAACAAGGAGCATTGTTGTTTGACCTTGTCTAGCGTGTTCAGACCAAATCCCAGGAAAAAAACAGAACGTGCAAACATATGCAGGTTTGTGTGAAAGTACAACATGGCACAAAGCAAATGTGTTTATAAAATAATGTGTGCAAAAGAAAATGCGGCCTACAACGTGCACAATTAGGCTAACATAAGGAAAACTACAACGTGCCATGCAGGAAACACACGACACCCTCCCTTTGGTCAGACCAATAGCACTAAAAAGAATACTAAATATAATAAATGTAATCAGAAGGTAAACCTACTCAAAGCGTAGTTCAGAACTGAGAGTTACTGAAAAAGAATATAAGATAATGTCAATTTGGAAAAACAATCAAATTATGGTGCTTTGGAGGAATCCATTGCGTTAATCGCCATCTCAAAGGCTAAAGACTCCCCACATGATGATTGGTCGACGCCCAAGTCACGAGCTCGAAAGAGTAGATATGATCTCTGGTCTCAGCCGATGCTGAGACCGTTATTGAGCAACTTATATGCGTGTTAGCAATGCCTGTATCCTGTGATCCATGTGCTGATGCACAAGTTTCCTTGTAGGTTAGCAGCTCAAACTTTGCATTGTAAAGAAGTCGCAAACCCAAGCAACAGTTCATGGTGACGGACAATATAAGAATTGAAGTATTCTCTACAGTACCAATAGAGGATATCACATTGATATGAAAAATCGAATTATGGAGTTGACAACAAGATTTCTACAAGAAGGTGGTTGCTAATAAACTGAACATCTTTTATTTTTTATGACTATCATAGAGACAGAACATCCATATGACCAAGAAGCGTGTGGTGTCTTCCAATATGTAATTCTCACTTATAGAGACAATATAATGCCACTGGTTGCACTTGCCCAGAAACTGAATTTGAACAGAACGTTTTGTATTTCAAAGCAAAATGTATACTATTTTTTTCAAAAAGCGTTTGAGTTCAAGGTTATTTATTATTTTCGGGCTCTATGTAGATCATAGAGATCTAACCAAACTGTCATTTGGATGTCCTGATTGTTAGACTGATTGCAGGGTTTACAGAACCATTGTGAGGTGGAACTGCACATCACTACTACACTTAAATAGATGACACAGAAATCATCCAGTATAGAATTGCTGAAGGCCCTTTGTTTTCAGAGAATGCAATTTTTGCACTAGCCTGCTGAATAAGGGCTAGCTGGCAAGATCAAATATGCTCAGAATCTTTGCTACAACCACCTTGTCCAACAGAGTATCATTTCTCGGTGTCTGGTAGGCATCATTTCTTGTCACTGCATTAAAGTGTAGGTAATCCATGCAAAAATGCCTTAGGAACCGACACTCACTGCCGGACTCACGCCGGTGCCGCTTGAATTTCCAGTCACCTTGGACCCCCCCAGCAGATTTATTCCTGCCCCCGGAGCGCTCCCAACCCAATAATGGACGCATGACCCGGGTCATCCTTCAATTGGTTCCTCCTCGGTGATCCAGAGGCATCCAACATCCTTACTTGCAGCCCCAACTCTGCGAGGCGCTCTCTCTTCACCCTCCCCACCCCCCCATGGTCGCTACCTACTCCTGCACCATCACAGTGCTCTCTTCAAGGTGTCTCGATTGTTCAAACTCTTCAGCACTGTTGCCTTCAAAAATTTGTAACCTGGTCCTGATGATGGCCTAAACTGTATAAAGGCCAAAATGCCATCGACGTCTACAGCGTAATTCATGGCGCCTCCCTCGTGGTTGCCCAAGAAACTATCTCCGTTCTTAATGTAACAAATGTATGGGCACCACTAGGAGTACACTGTATATATTACTTTTTGTTCTTGCACCTCTTTTCCCGCTGTATATACCCCTTCACGTGTCACCAGCGCCGTTCACCTTTTCACGAGCACTTGTGCACAGCTTAGTACAGTTTACATGACATTCAATGTAACACAGAGCTTTTGTAATTGTGATTTTGTAATTGTAATTTTGATCGTACAACTGAATATATGGAAAAAGCATTTCCTCAATTAATGTCTCCTGGTTCTGGTCTCCCTGCTTCCCTTTCTTCCCTGTTCATTGCAATTAATTGTGCTTTCCTGTAAATTGTTTACTAAACAAGACCCGTTGAGACATTGTTGTATTCTATACATTATCTACCCTGGTCTCTATTGGGTTTATGGGTATCCTCCTGTAGTTTCTTACTGCTTTGGAACCAACATGACTGAACTAGCTCATGGTTTCTGGGCTCTCTCAATGACTTTTTAGTGGAGCTTATTGACTGTCTCAGTTTTGAAACAACTTTGTCATTGGATTTAGTCAAAGTTTTAGAAAAAAAAGTTTGCAAACCAACAGAGCATTACACTGCCCTCAGTCAGTTACAAAATCCTTCCCTCTAAGAGCCATCATTCTCATCTACCTGCAGTGGTCAGGGATGGACTGACTGTCTTCCTGGTCCTGGCTGGGCTGCAGTCCACAGAGATCGATGCAAACTCCAGTAGTTTTTCTTCAGCTAATTCACATGGAGCACTGTGCAGGGTTCTCTGCCAGTAATCAGTCAACCATGTTATTGATCTCACTGTTCACTTCGAAGACAGTGAAAAGGCCTGATCACTTGTTTACAAGAGCACAAAGGCTAACTGGCTTAAAAACCAGAACTTCTAATCTTTCTAGTAAGTGGCAAGGAGAGCATTCTGGATATGCCAAGTCTTGAAGTTTATCATTGCATTGTGCATAAACTGGGCCGCCTTCTATCTCAGGATCAGTATATAGTTTATCAAGTCACGTGCGGGAGACTTTGAGTTTCCTTCTCAGCCCTCATTTACTAAAGGAGGGGGAGCAGACAGGGTACCCAAATAAAAGTTCAAAACGGCTTCAGCTCTTGGTGTCCATGGCATGTACTGCAAATAGGCATGGCAGGAGACGTTACACTGTCTCCTCTAGGGTTGCTCTAAGGCACCCATCAAGCTCTTGAGTATCTCAATGAAGTGCTCAACATGGGTAATGGTTAATGGAGGTATGATGTGTTGAACTTGTTAATTACGTCACGCCTCAGTGGCATTCATGAAGTCGCTTCCTCTGCCAAAAAACATCTCTCTTGCAATCCAACTCAGGAAAATATCCCACTGAGAGTCTTGGCCATACCGGGTAGAATCCCTCTGTGGCACTGCCTGAAGATACCATGTGTCATAGCCAACAACTATAAGGGTGGCTCTGGTATCCAAGGTAATTGCAGGGGGCAAACAATGCCGATCTCTACCCTCTACAAAGGATCCCTAGCCACGAAATTTGGAACTGGTAGTTTCTTCTCTAAAATAGCCCTTCATGTACACGTTGGTCCAGAGAAACTGATGAACATCTCCTTCCACTGTAGACCAATAGAAATACTGAAAGAGTTGTTGTTTGGTCATCTTGGCTTCTAGATTCCCTGCTAAGGGTTGATTATGTAGCAGTGGCTACTGCTAATTCACAAGCCAGCAGGGAAGTACGTTTATAATGCATCTGATACACTAGCTTCTAAGTGCTATTGCCATTTGAACCTTGTATACGGTGCTGTATGGTAAATGGGAGAGCTATTGGGGTATCTTGCATGAAGCACGGTTATTCAGCTTGACAAGGATACCTATTTCTCTTACCGGACACAAAACGTGTGACACAAAATAATTAATTATACTATAAATCTATATTTTGTAACTGTAACAATAATGCCTCCACTTCTACTTTATCATTAGCCAGAGAGTGAAATCCATAGACTACATTCCTCCCGATAAATATCAGTTATAGTCAATAAGAATGTACATCAGTATATAACAAACTGAACAATGTTTAATTTTTAGGATGAGGACAGAAACCTCCAATTCACATTCAAAGTTATATGAATGTTCCTATGGTTTGATCAGAGTCCATGTCATTCTTAGCATAAACCTTTTCTGATTCATACTGAATAAGAGAAATCTCTTACTCAGAATAGTTGACATGCCCTAGATGGAAAGTAGGCTATAGCAATTATTTTTCCTCTTGGTAGTTAAGCATGTTGGTGGAGCCCAATTCAACCCATTGAATAAAATAATGAGCCCCAGTTAAAAACAGGTTTGGGTATGATCCAGCGCGATATTAGCAAACAGCATTCATACACCAAATACTCACTTGGGCCCATACATTCATACTACGCTAATACTTACGCTGGGGAGTCAGTTGTACTCTTTATCAAAATCCCTGCTACCAATTACTTTTCTGATTGAAGAGTAATGACTTACCAATGAATCCTTTGCTAATTGGGAAATTTAAAATGAGTGACATTCATTACAATTCATAATCCTGAAGTAACCACTGAGTCAGGAAGTTATAAAATGTTTATCTAAAGATTTAGCAGAGTAAAATACAGAACCACATGGTACTTAATCGCACACCAAGGATGAAGCATAGAATAATAATTATTGATTAATGACGGTCCCTCAGAAAGGAGAAGATAGAGACAGCAGCGCAACTAAAGGTTGCATTTATATTTACCTAAAGTGCGAGAACCAAACCCCTTGGCCAAGGAGTTGGAAAAGATAGGACCCAGGAAAGATGAAGAGCAAAGACCTCCTCCAGGTTCAGGACAGGACCGGTGACCTCTCTACAACGACGCCTGCGTCGTTCCCCTCTCTGATACTCGACTTCTCCTCGATTCTCCCGTGCCTTCCTTCTAATGAACTCCGCCGCCCCCTCCTCAGGACGTCTCTGGACAGCGGTTCAGTCTGCAATCGATCAGCTTGTCGGTCTGGACCTTCTGCCTGTCAGCGTCTAGTCTGTTCTCAGCTCCTCTTCTGCCTTCTGTGTCTTCTGATCTCTCTGTTCCGACTAATTAGCTAATTCTATATCTGTTATACCCTTCTACGCCCATGTACCTCCCATTAATGTTGCCAAAATATGGGACCACTATTTCTGATTGGACAGGACAGGGGTTGATCCTCACACCATATTGATTTTAGTTCAATTTTCTGAAGACCATTGTTTTAAGATACCGCCCATCAATTTTAATACATTTGCTTTATTTCCCACCCGTCTCATGACAAAGTTTATAAATTCTTCATGTACATAGTTGCAAATTTAACAGGAACAACATGGGTACAGCAATGTTGGCCATTAGGTCGTGGCCTTGGACGACGTCCAGGTTGACTTCATCCTTTTCTTTGGCAGCCATGCAGGACGCATGCGCAGAATCATTGTCTCTCGAGGTTCAGTTCAGCAACCCCAGGCCCAAGATTACGAACTAATAAAAGTCAAAGAAGAAAACATTAAAATCACAAATAAAATGTTTCACTGTATACCCACTCTTTCTATTCTATTCCCATTTACTTATAAATTCTATCCCGCATTAGTAGCGTCAGAGAAACGACAAATTAATAATAACACAAGAGCAAGCTGTAGCATGTGAAAACATCAAGCAGCCATTTTCATGCACACTGCGCAGAAGCAGGAGTTTCCCACCGAGCAAAGAGAGACGTCACACCACGTGATATGGTTGAGACATGCGCAGTAAGGTTCCCGCGCTTTAGCGGCCATTTTAGAAAAAGACAAGCGTTACTTCGTTAGTTAAAACACATAGGCAAGCTTCCTTACTATTTATGTAGTGTATGCAAAGTTAGTACAAACAATACAAGTTTAATAAATTAATACTGTGAGGAGATTGCGTCCGAGCAAGTCTCATTTGTGAGTCCTTGCTCCATCAATCCCCTCTCTGATGGCGTTTAAGAGCCATCAAATACTACCCATAATCAGATGCCAACTTTTAGCATAAAATAGTTTCATTTTCATTTTTACACTTTCTAATTTTCACATCCCCTTTCAGTTTCTTGTATAATTCACTTCTCAAATCTTCCAGTTCAATTTCATCAAACTTTCTCTTCTTTCCTTTTCCTGTCACATTATACGATTCATTCTTTCTACAACATTTGCACCATATTATTATTGACAGTACTATTATTGCTATCCCTGCTAAGGGTACTAATATTTGACCTATAAGTCCTTTCCCTACATTAGCAAACCAGGTTCCAATTGACGCAATACTATTTGTCAATCTTTCCCATACACTATCAACTTCCAGTGGTTTTAATTCCTTCTCAAGTTTCGTTATATTCTGTATATATGTTCCAATTTCTGCACTTTTATCAGGTATGTAAGTGCAACAGTGTTTCGTCTTCAATAATTTACAGACTCCGCCCTCTTTTGCCAATATAATATCAAGAGCAAGTCGATTTTGCATAACCATAGATCTAATCGCAACCATCTCCGCATTAATCATTAGAAATCCTCCAGCAGTATCCGTTGATAAACGATCAACCACTGTAGACAATTTACATATTTTCCTTGAGTTCAGAATTATTCCCACAGAAGGTATCAATGCACCAAATATATCACCTACAATTTCTGAAAAACGAGCTCTTTTACTACGTGTTAATTCACTATTATTTTTATTGTTCCCAGTGTTTCTTTTTATGTGGTATAATTTTGGAAATACTATTCCAAAATAACAACTTCCATATCACCGTGCAGGAAGCCTAAAATAAGCCTTATTCCCACACACATAATATATTCCAGGAAAAACTGAATCTGTTCCTCCTTTGATCCCCCAACCTCCAAGAATTAAGAAATTGTGTTCACATTCACTGGTACCGATGAAAACATTGTTATAATCAATTTTTAATCTATGTAGACAAATTTTCCCTGTCTTTACGAAGTCCAGAGCCATAGCAGCTTGAGCCTTGCCAGGTGTGTAACTCCCTTCTTTCTCAGCCCAAGGTGGCAAATGAGCCTTATGCTCTGCAGCTTTCTTTTGAAAATCTTGTCTTCTATCTTCTACTAAATTCAAAAATATCTTTTCTTCTTCATGTAATGAACATGTTAGATTGTTTCTATGTGCATGTGTTATATCTATCGATTTCATTGTTAAGAAAAATTCTCCCATAAACTGTGCATCTTGACTACTAAGCACTGGGTTCATACTCTTTCGAATCGGAACCTCAGAAAATATCACATCTACGTTTGAATAATAATACTGAAGTCTTCCTGTTCTATAAAATAAACTAGCCAATACACTACATGATATGCCATACGTTAATGGTAAATGATGATATGTTAACCCTTCCGCTACTGATTCTGGTAACTTCATACAGACATAACAATTACTAACTTCCATAGTATCTACATATTGAAACAATAACTTGGTGAAAACATTTAAACTAGTGTCGTTATCAGTTATTTCATGATGAAATTCTGGTTCATTTTCTGTCATCAGTTCTACTCTATTACTTTTCAAGTTTGCTGTCCTTTCCTTAGTTTCATTATTAATCTTTTTATCCATTATCATAATGTAAGGAATTGCTACAATCAGAACTAACCAAACTATAAGCACCATTACTAGACTACATATGCATACTGCACAGCATCTTTTACAACATTTCTGTTTTGATCTCCCAGCAACTCTATCATCAGGCATTTTGACAAGGAAGATTGCTCTTCTTATCTATTTTCGCTTTTCTTTATATGACTCTTTCACGTAGTCAAGGTGGTCTTGTTTCTTTCTCATACGTTAGTTCTGCACTTGTTCCTTCGTCACCACTTTCACTTGACTCTGAGCTCTCGTAATCTTCAAGAATGATGTAAGTCCAATCAGGACCCTTGAATTTGTTGTTCACAAGTTTCAGTCTTTTACTTCTTCGTTTCTCAGTTTTACTTTCTTGTCCTGTTTGGCTTGTTACTTCATTTACTTGATCTGGATCTTCACTTCTGGTTGTTATGTGGTATTTTACTCTTTTAATGACACTAGGCCAATGATCACCTTTTCTTGTTTTCTTTGTTTGCACTGTTTCTTTATTTTCGTCTTCAGAAATCTTTTTATTTTCACTGTTTAGCACTGTTTCGTTTTCTGCAATTACTGTTTTTCTTACTTGCTCCTTTTCAGGTCTGATTGGTTTCTCTTCAGCAGCTCCTCTGCGAGTTTCCAATAACTGACCTTGTTCTTGGTTTACCTCTTCATGTTCTTGTTTCTCGAGATCTTCTTCTTCTGTATACTTTTCTTGATCTAACTGGTTCTGATCAGGGCTTATTGCACTTTGTACTTCTGCAGCCTGACCGGGTTCTTCTAAACCTGTCTGTCCCTGCTCAAAATTTGTTGGTTCGTCGTTAATTTGAGCCCAGTTTCCTTTCCCTATCTGGTCTTGCTCAGGTTCTTTTATTGCGTCTTCTTCTTTTCCCTGAGCTGATTCTTCTTCACCTATCTGATCTTCTTCAATTTCTTCCAAATTTGTTTGACTTCTTGTTCTGTGGTAAACTTCAGGAATTTCTACCACCGGTATCCAGTCCTGACTTGTGCTCGGTTGTTCTTCTTCAGCTTCCCTTGAATCTCGAGCCTGAGATTCTTCAGCTGGGCAACCTTCAGCTTCCTCAGTGATTGATGCTGACTGAGGATTTTCTTCTTCAGGGTCTGGTACTCTTTTGGTGTGGCTTACATGAATCCAATTAGGAAATCCTGCACACTTCACTGCTGTATTGGTGGTCAGTATGACTTGACAAGGTTTGCCCCATCTAGGTGATAGACACGTTTCTCTGGTGTGATTCTTCACTACCACCCAATCACCAGGATTCAGATCATGTTCTTGTTCAGGCTGCCTGGAAACTGCGTCTTCTCCAACCTGGTGAGAGACAGAACGCACTAGGTCAGCCAATCCTTTGCAATAATCCAGAACCATATCATCAGATATATTCAGCAGTTTGTTTATGGGAACATGTGCTTGTCTCATTGCTCTTCCCATCATTATCTCGTGTGGGCTCAATCCGGTATTTCTATCAGGAATGCTTCTGAGTCCCATTAAAACAAGTGGCAATGCATCCGGCCACTCTAATGATGTTGATGCACACATTTTTCCCAGTCTGGATTTTATAGTGCCATTCAATTGTTCAACCACTCCAGAAGCCTCTGGACGATATGCACAGTGCAGTTTTTGTTCAATTTGGAATGCTTCACAGATTATTTGGATCACTTCACTGTTAAAATGCTTTCCTCTATCTGATTCCAAAGTTACTGGGAAACCAAATCTAGGAATGAGTTCTCGTAACAACAACTTTGCGACTGTAATACTGTCATTCCTCCTGGTAGGGTAAGCCTCCACCCACTTTGAAAACAGACACACTATGACAAGTACATATTTCAACCCTCTGCATGGTGGTAACTGAATGAAATCAAACTGCAGTCTTATAAATGGTCCCTCTGCCTTTCCAATCTTTCCAAACCCAATTATTGTTTTTCTTCCTGGATTATGCATTTGGCAGGTCAAACATCTCTGGCAAAGACTCTCTGCTACAGCCCTGAACTTGGGATTGTACCAGTTTTGTCTGAAGAGCCTAATCATTGCATCTCTCCCTATGTGTGTGTCTCCATGATACATCCTGGCCATTTGAGAGAGCAGACAGTCAGGCATGACTGGTCTGCCATCAGCGCAAATCCACACCTCGTTATCTCCCCTTTGAGAACAACCCACCTTGATCCATATATTCTTTTCACTTTCATCAGCATCATCTTGCAATCGTTTAACATCATTCCATGTTTCAGGTGGCACATACAGCATAAGTTGGCAGCTGATTCCCATTCTTTCCCCCCTTTTATTGACTGACAATCTATTTTTGGCACAATGTTGAGCCACAAGATCTGCATATCGGTTGCCGATTACCACCCAGTCATCTCCTGACTGGTGTGCGGCACATTTCACCACAGCCAATTCTTTTGGTGATTGTATTGCTTCCAGCAATTCCCTTACAAACTGTCCATTTTTAATGGGGGATCCTGAAGAAGTCATGAAATCCCTCTGCATCCATAGTTGGCCAAAATCATGCACAACCCCGTAACCATATTGGCTATCTGTAAATATAGTTACTTTTTGATTCCTCCCAATTTTGCAAGCCTTTATCAATGCAATCAATTCAGCTATTTGTGCAGATTTGACTCCTGGTAAATAGGATGCTTCAACTATTCCAGTTAATTCACAAACCGCATAGGCAGCAGTTAGTTTACCGTCTTCATGCCTTTGGCATGAACCATCAACAAATAGCTCCCTGTCTGGCTTTCTGAGGGGCTGTTCCTCAATATCAGGACGTGGTTTCGTGCATAACTCTGTGACTTGTAAACAATCATGTTCTTCTTCTTCGTCATCTTTAATTTCCTCATGATATGGGTCTGGTAGTAAGGTAGCGGGATTTACTATTGTGCACCTTACCATGGTCACATTTTCAGCACCTATTATTATTCTCTCATATTTAGTCTGCCGACTAGGAGTAAGATGCTGAGTTCGGGTTCTTGTCAACAAAATCACAACCGCATGTGGAACATACACCTTCACAGGATGTCCCATCACAATTGACTCACTTTGTTCAATGCTCAAACAAGTAGCCGCTACTGCTTTTAAGCAGCCTGGCAACGCGGCTGCCACTGGGTCCAATGTAGCAGAAAAATATGCTATAGGACGTCTGTCTAGACCATGTCTCTGAGTTAGAACTGAAAGTGCACAATTTTCTCTTTCATGACAGAATAATGCAAAACTTTTCTTATAGTCAGGCATGCCTAGGCAGGTGCTGAACACAGAGCATTTCTCAATTTTACAAAAGCTCCTACGCTCTCATCATCCCACTCAACTGGGTCCTTTGCTTTCTTTTTCGTCATGTGAATTAATGGTTTGGCTAACAGGGAAAATCCTAGTATCCATTGTCGACAGTAACCTACTATTCCTAGGAACATTCTCACTTCTCTTTGCGTTACAGGCATTTGCATTTTCTTTATTAATTTTACTCTTTCAGAGGTTATTCTTCTTTTTCCCCTCTCAATTTGGTGTCCCAGATACTTAACTGCTGTTGTACAGAACTGCAATTTTTCAGGTGAGACTTTATGCCCTTCTTCAGCTAAATGATTTAATAGTGCAATAGAATCAACAACACAGTCCTCTCTGGTGTTCGATGCCACCAGTAAGTCGTCGATATATTGCACTAAGACTGAGCTTCCTGGCATCACTAGTTTCTCTAGACACTTTTTTAATATCTGATTGAAAATGGAAGGACTTTCCGTGTACCCCTGAGGAACACGATTCCATACATAGACTTTGTTCTCAAATTTAAATGAAAAAAGATACTGGCTATCTGGATGCAATGGTATTGAAAAGAACGCTTGGCATAAATCAATCACAGTGAACCATCCTGCACTCCAAGGAATCTGGTATAGAATTACTGCAGGATTTGGCACTATAGGACAACATGGTTCCACAATCTTATTTATTTTTCGCAGGTCTTGAACAATCCTATATTTTCCACTAGGTTTCTTTAAACCCATTATTGGTGAATTACATGGGCTACTCATTACTTCTTTTAGTATGTTTTGTTCTACCATTCGGTTGATTTCTTCAATGACTCCTGCTTTTACTTCTGCACTCATTTTGTACTGTCTGGTATTTGGGAAAATCGCACCTTCTTTTACAGTAATTTTAACTGGGTCTATTTTGGCCATAAGTCCTACTTCTTTTCCTGTGAAATCCCATACTATGGGATTTACTGTAGTTTTTAATTCTTCTGGCAGCTCATCTTTTGTTATTAACGAAAACATCTCATCTACCTCTGTACCTTGCTTTGCAATCATAAACTTATATACATGATCTTCATCTGGTGTTTGAACTGCCACACCATCCGGTGTGCAGAAAATTGTGCAATTCATTTTGCATAACAAATCTCGGCCCAACAAATTTACTGGACTGGAATCACACACTACAAATTGATGCATTTCTCTGAAATTTCCAATTTTAACTTCCATTGGTTCGGTAAGAGGTGTTCTAATCTTTCGATTAGCTACCCCCACTACTTGGATAGCTTCTCCAGAGAGAGGAAGGTCTGGAATGTCTGCTGTTCTTACAGTAGACCGGGTAGCACCAGTGTCCAAAAGAAAAGTAATATCATTACCTTTCACATTCCCTTCAACATATGGACCTGACTGATCTACCGGTAAGGATGCGCCAAGTACGCACTCCTTCTCCCCTCTCCTAGGCACCGTCATGAACTGTATTGACAGAAATCGTCCTGTAAAAGAAACTGTGATGTTACATAATCATTCTTACCACTTCCTCCTTGATATCCGACGTCTGTACCGTGCTTTGCTCTGCTTACATTACCCTGAATAGGTGCAGGTGGCAACTGACTCTGAGGATTTACACCCTGCTGTGAGTCATTCTGCGTCTGTGGATTTAAATTTTGATTTGGGCCATTATTATTCCGAATCTTTTTACATTCATCCTTCCAATGCCCTAATTTTCCGCATCCATGACAAGGAAATTTCTTTTTAGCCTCTTCTCTACTCATTCGTCCTCTCACTTTTCCACCATTCCCAGTGTCACCATTCGTTCCAGAATCCTTTCCTTGATTTTCACTCGGATTGTCCAAATTAATTCCCTGTTTTTCGGCCATTTTCACCTGTGCCCACATTACCTTCTCCTGCAATTTCTTGTGCCTATCCTCAATATCATCTCCACAATATTTTGCATATTTCAAAATTTCATCTATGGGCTTCCCCTGCCAACATAACATGTGCTGCTTAATCATTTGACAAATCTCTGGCTTCAGACCATAGACAAATCGGTAAACAAACTGACTCATGTTCTTATCTCCAATGTCCTCAAAGCCACTATATTGCTTGAATACCTGCAATAAACGCTCATAATAGGCGTGTACCAATTCACTGGCTTCTTGGGTAGTTCGGTCTATTTTCACCCAATCTGTTTCTTTCGGTAGTATTTTCCCTTTCAGGTAAGTTATTACTTGCTGGTACTTTTTCATTACATCATTTGATGGGGCACCTGTCTTTGGATCTCTAGGATACTCATCACTTGGCCAATCAACTGTAATCTTACAGTCTGTCCATAGATCGGCAGGTACCACTATATCAAACAAACCATCCAAATCCTTCAACAATACCTTTGACACTTTCACAAACCTCTCAACCTGCTTGTACCATTCAATTGGTTTTTCTCTTAACTTTGGAAAATCATTCGTAAATGACAAAATATCCTGTCTGCTCCATGGGACATGTACATATCCCCCTCCTGGAACTTCTCGCATCGGGTACATTTGATCTGTCTTCCCTGTTTCCTTCATTAAATATTCAGAGGCTGTTCTACTTGATCGTGCCTCTTCCTTTTTCTTGGCCCATCTAACTCTCCATTTATCTAGGTCTCCCCATTTTTGCAAGACTGTCATTAATTCCTTTACTTGTAATTTTCTTCCAGAGGCATTCATGTTTTCTAAATCTTTGTCTGAAAAATCTGCTCTATAGGGTTTCTGCAACACTTTTGATCTCCCTATTTCAATTCCCATTTGCAGAGCTAAATCTGATAATTTCTCATGGAATAATTTTACATTTCTGGTGATACTTCTGCATATGAACAATAATTCTTCTTCATCGTAAGTATTTAGGCGATCTAACCCCACATTTCCTGCTATTATTTCTTCTAATTCGACATTTAATTTATAAATATCCATGATTTTTGGAGGTGTACACTGTTGATATGATCCTTGTGCCCACCTTTCTAAGTCTTCGGGTGTTACTACAGTGACACTTTTTGCTCCTGATGAAGTTATTAGGTTTATATCTTTCGAACAACCAGGTGTAGCCCTTCTGGGGCTGCAATTTACAGAATCTCGAATGGGTAAATCCATTAATGAAATCACAGATTCACAGTCACTAAAGTGATCCTCAACCATTACTACTGCTTCAGGTTTAGGAATATTCACAGGAGTAGGCGTAACTAGTGGTGGAGGATAGTTTCCTTTGTCACTATATAATGGGACTACTGGACCAATTGTTACAGGTATGGTCAAAGAGTCAGGATGCACTTTTATCTGTGTTATTTTCTGTATTAATTCTGCTCTGGTTTTCTCTAGGGCTTCCTTTTCTTTATCGTGAAGTACCCTACTAGGTGTGAAATCATGCAATACCTGCGGTACTAATGGGGTCTTTAACGGTGGTGCACTTGGGGTGCATCCACTTGTTCCTTCCTGATATGGTGGGGGGTTCTTTAATATCTCTTCCATAAATTTATCTTCAGAATTTCCATTTCTCATTAAGTGTTTTGTCTTTTCTGTGCATTTGCTCCCTAACAGTTCTTCTGCTGTCAATATTGGATACAGTCCCTCTGTAAGCATTGCCCTCCTCCATTGTTTCATCTGACGGTCCCTAGACTCATGTTGGTTTCTGGGAAAAAAAACCTCGATAACCCCTATTACTCCTGGATCGGTCACGCTCAAATGCCTCGGTTTCCCATTCTTCTAAGGCTTTGTATTGAGTTAATCTAGGTCTGGGTTCTAAGTCATTCATCCTCAATCTCAAATTTTGAAGAATTCGCCCATTGAAAGTGCCATTCTTGGGAAATGCTAATATTCCATCATTTTTGGTATATTCTATCCAATTCTCTATCCATACACAAGTATGATAACCTCTCTCCATCATCATGAATGAAGCGGGCGTTTTAGCTGGTGGAATGATAATTCCTTCCCTAGTTTTGATTGGTTTATCCTTTTTAAAATAATTCTTAATCTTTTGCAGAAATGACATTTTTCTCTTCTCTCCGTACATCTTGGGTAGATCTCGATGTATAAAATTATATTCTGCAAAGCCTAAATATCTCCTATCCGGACGAGTTCCTGTCAAAGTCGGATCGCGTTTTAACATGCAATCTTTATCCACTAAGATTTTAGCTTCTATGATATCAACCAATCGAAGTGCCTGCTAACTTTTATCTCTGAACCAATCCTAGCGCAGCCTTTCTGTGACGTTTGTCTGTCAACCCCTCCTTTACAATCTGCGCTTCTCTGTCCCTCGCTGATTTCAACCAATCCCAGCGCGGCACCTGTGACGTCAGTACTGCTCCTGACTACTGACCCCTCCTTTACAAGAGTCGTTCCACACCCGCTGTTTCTACCAATCCCAGCGTGGCGTTTCGTGACGTCAGCTCCCTCTCCGGCAGCTGACCCACCCTTTACAAAATCGTACGCAAAACTTTATTTTCTCTTCTGTTAAAATTCAGTAACAACATAAAACATTCGCTATCGTGCCAGTTTCTCTAGATTTTGAAAAGATAGTTTCTCTCACACTTAGTAAAACCTTTCCGTTTACTAAACATACACTACGAGTAAAACCCTTCCGTTTACTCTTCACGCAAATCTTAGAAATACCTGTTACTTCTTCAATGTTACCCTTTCTTGGTAATATAACATCAAATTTTACCAGCGTACTCCTTTGCTATTACTCACACGCATAGAGTCCCTAACCAGTACTGATAGTCCTGCTTAACTTTTCAGTACTATTTCTGCCTGACAGATAACCTCACTGCAGTATGGCTTCCACTTACCATCCGCTATTCAATTTTCCCCGGGGAATTCTTGACAACATAAAACAATCTTTGAACACACGGATGTTAGTTCATAAAAATAAAATTCTCATTACCCAATTAACAAAGTACTAACCATCCTCTGATAACCAGAAAACTGATCCAGCACGATATTAGCAAACAGCATTCATACACCAAATACTCACTTGGGCCCATACATTCATACTACGCTAATACTTACGCTGGGGTGTCAGTTGTACTCTTTATCAAAATCCCTGCTACCAATTACTTTTCTGATTGAAGAGTAATGACTTACCAATGAATCCTTTGCCAATTGGGAAGTTTAAAATGAGTGACATTCATTACGGTACATAATCCTGAAATAACCACTGAGTCAGGAAGTTTTAAAATGTTTATCTAAAGATTTAGCAGAGTAAAATACAGAACCACATGGTACTCAATCGCATATCAAGGATGATGCATAGAATAATAATTATTGATTAATGACGGTCCCTCAGAAAGGAGAAGATAGAGACAGCAGCGCAACTAAAGGTTGCAGGTTATATTTACCTAAGTGTGAGAACCAAACCCCTTGGCCAAGGAGTTGGAAAGATAGGACCCAGGAAAGATGAAGAGCAAAGACCTCCTCCAGGTTCAGGACAGGACCGGTGACCTCTCTACAACGACGCCTGCGTCGTTCCCTCTCTGATACTCGGCTTCTCCTCGATTCTCCCGTGCCTTCCTTCTAATGAACTCCGCCGCCCCTCCTCAGGACCTCTCTGGACAGCGGTTCAGTCTGCAATCGATCAGCTGGTCGGTCTGGACCTTCTGCCTGTCAGCGTCTAGTCTGTTCTCAGCTCCTCTTCTGCCTTCTGTGTCTACTGATCTCTCTGTTCCGACTAATTAGCTAATTCTATATCTGTTATACCCTTCTACGCCCATGTACCTCCCATTAATGTTGCCAAAAATATGGGACCACTATTTCTGATTGGACAGGACATGGGGTTGATCCTCACACCATATTGATTTTAGTTCACTTTCCTGAAGACCTATTGTTTTTAAGATAGCGCCCATCAATTTTAATACATTTGCTTTATTTCCCACCCGTCTCACGACAAAGTTTATAAATTCTTCATGTACATTGTTGCAATTTTAACAGGAACAACATGGGTACAGCAATGTTGGCCATTAGGTCGTGGCCTTGGACGACGTCCAGGTTGACTTCATCTTTTTCTTTGGCAGCCATGCAGGACACATGCACAGAATCATTGTCTCTCGAGTTTCAGTTCAGCATACCCCAGGCCCAAGTTTACGAACTAATAAAAGTCAAAGAAGAAAACATTAAAATCACAAATAAAATGTTTCACTGTATACCCACTCTTTCTATTCTATTCCCATTTACTTATAAATTCTATCCCGCATTAGTAGCGTTAGAGAAACGACAAGTTAATTATAACACAAGAGCAAGCTGTAGCATGTGAAAACATCAAGCAGCCATTTTCATGCACACTGCGCAGAAGCAGGAGTTTCCCACCAAGCAAAGAGAGACGTCACACCACGTGATATGGTTGAGACATGCGCAGTAAGGTTCCCGCGCTTTAGCGGCCATTTTAGAAAAAGACAAGATGTTACTTGTTAGTTAAAACATATAGGCAAACTTCCTTACTGTTTATGTAGTGTATGCAAGAGTTAGTACAAACAATACAGGTTTAATAAATTAATACTGTGAGGAGATTGCGTCCGAGCAAGTCTCATTTGTGAGTCCTTGCTCCATCAGGTATATATATAGAACTGTTACGATCACAGTTGTAGATTACATTGAGAAAAAAATTCTGTATAAGAACCCTCTTTTCCTGAACAGATATTTTATTTTAATCTCTGAGCAACAGCTTGTAATGGATCACATGCCGCAAAACAAACATGAGCAGTGAGTGTGATATCTGAATAATATTGTATGTTGAAAGTGTAATCCCACTGAATTTGTGGCAGCATTTGAATACCACAGACCCTCTTCTTAAATCCATATGCCTTCATAGTTTTATAAGCAAGTGACAGGATTTAAAATTGCTGTGTACTCACAAAGGGTGGCCAAGCAGTCTTAAATCCATTTACATAAATTGATAGTACGCCGCAAAAGTGTAATATTATACAGGAGTAAATCCCATGCAAGTGGTGTGGAGTGGAGTGGACAGTGCAAGGTAAGCTCAAAGTGGAAAGACTGTGAACCCTTACAGACGTGTCAGTTTGTGGTCAGTCACAACATCTTTTCCCATGCTGGAAGTGGTCAAAGAGTTACTCTGTGTGGGGGCATTGCCAGGGAGGAGACTAGGCAAGATTCGTCTCCCCTGAACTCTGCGCGTGGAGCCCAATTAAAGTTCCTAAAGTGTCTTAAACCAGCATGGAGAGACATCTGAACCCCACGCGGAAAGGGCCGAGTGAGGTCTAAGCCTGCGTAATCCGGCGGCCCCAGGGGAGACTGGAAAAGCCGGAGACCGCACCCTTCATTGGGCCACCAACATCATCGACTGAGATCGGCTATCGGAGTGGCTCGGAGGTCGGGTAGGAGAGGCCCCACGAACAAAGTCCGCGCCCGCCGAGGGCTGTGAGCAAAGACGCTCCCAGACTCCCCATCAAGCACCCAGTCGGCCCTGGAGGGGCGAAAGCAGGTGGGTCCTGCCAGGGCAGTGCAGCCCGGCTGGAGGTGCGTGTTGCGTGCCCGCCAGTGAGCGGGGCTTTCCCTGGGAGGTTTTGGGACTGCTATGGAGGCCCCCTCCACAGAAGTCTACCAACACGGGGTGCGGACCGAGATCCCACAGCACAGCCCGGTGCAGATTGGCGACTTCCTCAGGGAACCGGGCCCAGGAGGGGGCTCGACTGGGGCGCCCTGTCCAGGCTCTGTCAGATGCCAAGCACCCCCTTCTTTCCTTGATACCACCTAATTCTAAGGCATATACTATGATGACCCTGCTGTGTTTTGATACCGCCCAGAAGAGGTGAGAGTGATTGTCAGCCTGAGAGAACTACCCAGGGAGGACAATAGACACTGGTCACGGCCAGACCCATAGAGGGACCTGTGTATCGACCTGCACTGAGAGGACACGTGAGAGACCCCCCCACTGGGGCCACTGCTCTATCATCAACTCCCTGTGACAGAGCTCCTAGCTTTGACCGTCCTACAATGTTCATCAAACTGAAGACTCCTAAAGCCTCCTTTATAAAGGACATGCTCCAGAATTCAAATCCATTGCAACCAGCTGGGCGGAGGGGTGCTTTGAAATCGTCATCTAAGCCAATCACGGCCCCTGAACCACAAGCACCTGCCACCAACAAAGATATACTAATATTGCTTATGGAATTCCGGAAGGACATCTCTTCCCTCCGACAGGACTTTAGTAGAGCCCTGGCAGATCTGGACCATGCCCACCGCCATATGGAGTTGAGCTGGGACCATATGGAGACGGTCGTGTCAGACCAAGGTGAAGATAACAATGACTGCGCCTCACAGATTGAGGTATTAGAGCATTGACAAAATACACTGAAGACAAGCTTGACGACCTAGAGAATCGCTCTTGTTGCAATAATATCTGCATCCACGTGATAGCAACCTTGGTACTGGCAACAGAACTAGAGTCCCATGTCCAGGTTCTCTTCCAGTATTTGATCCAGTCACCTAATGATACTCCTGTCCTTTTGGCGCGGCCATGCCAAACTTTCATTACATGAACACCTGCTTGTCTATATATTCTGCCGATGTTTGTATTATGTTTTAGATAATAAAAAGTTTGTAATAAAAAAAATTATACCCCTGTCCTTTTGGACCGCACTAATAGAGTATACTCCATTTTCCAGCAGCAGAGGAACTTGACCCCCAACATGCTTTCCTGCCCTCATTATTACCAGGTGAAGGAGAACATTCTAACAGCAGTACAACAACAGAAACCCCCGACCTTCAAGGGTGACTCCTTTACCCTCTTCCAGGAGATACTGGCATCAATAATGGTGCAACTTAAGGATCTGCAAGAAATTACCCTTTACCCCCAAAAGAAAAAAATAGTCTACCGCTGCGGCTTCCCACTCCGACTTCTCTTCACCTACAGAGATAAGTGCCACAAGGTGTGGGATCTGCGGGAGGGACAAGAAATCCTTGCCCTCCCCACCAGCAACCCAAGACCACAACCAAACCAACACAAACCCAATGGACCAAGGTGGGAGATGGCACTTTCAGATCTCCCAGTCATCACTCAGAGTGGCCTACAAACTTCGCCTTTAAAAAAAATAAAGAACGGCAACCATCATCCTCAGGGGCAGACGACCCGTCTTGAGGTGGGACACTGGGGACTGCATGTCATCGAAAAGGCTGTTTAGATGCACACAGGTGACACTCCATGTCAGTAAACTACTTCCTTCAGACTACCATGAAAGGGGGGCTGGGCTCTGGATCTAGACCATGGAGCTAGTCCCTTTTCGTTACTGGGTTACTACGTTCACTTACCCACTACAGCAGTGGCTCACAATCTGTGCGCCGCAGCACCCCAGTGCGCCATCAAAATTAGCCCGGAGCACCGCGCACCAAGCACACAGTTTGGGAACCGCAGGATGTAATACCACTAGTCACTACCTGCTTAACTTTAGAACCGATTATGTAGAAGTGTATTGAGAGACATGCAGTGCTCGAACTTGTTTAGCCATTTCTTTAGGGAAGTTCTGAGACTGATCAAATATTTTTGAAATCATGTTAAACTCTTCTGCGGACCGAACAGGCAAGATTGCCTTGCAAAGTGAAGACTAATACAAGCATTGTAAAAATACCTGCCCAGCTACACTCTGACCTCCGAGGCAACGCTAGCACAAATGGGCTTGTTAGAATGGGTAAATACGATGTCAATGAATACCGTGATATGTGCAGGCCCGACAATGGCAATACCAATAAATGCAATGTCAACGTGTGCCATCACAGCACAACCGACAGTAATGATATCAATGTATACCATTATCCATGTACGAATGACAAGGTTGTTACCAGTAAAAGCAATGTAAATGTACGTCATGATCTAGGAATGCATAACTATGTCAATATTAGTAAAAACAATATCAGTGTACGCTATGACAACTGTACACGCAATATTGAAAATGTCAATAAAATGACACCGGTGGCTGCCATATTATTTTCAGGAGTTCCAGTGAACTCGCATCATTGCTGCCGGATTTACCCAAGGTGATCTCCTCATGAACCCAGAGTCAGAGATACATGGTTAGACGCACAAGTTACTAACTTGTGTAACGATATATCTGTAAGAGACAGTAGTTAGTGACAGATTCCTTACCTTAGAATATCGCCAGGCGTCAGGCTGGATCCGGAAAGTTTTTGCGTAGCAGTACCCTTACGCGCCGGTAGGCGGCGTCGTGCGGCTCCGCGTCCGTCGTCGGCGTCGTGATCGCTCGGGATGACGTCGCGGGCAGTACTTAGACGCCGCCCCTGCGCGCTGACGTCAGTTCTGTACACGACTTTCCGCGCCAGGAACGCAGAGCCATGCAAGAAGCTGACATAGGTGTCTGAAAAATACTAGGGCCCTGAAAGGGATGTCCTTAACCCTAGAAATCAGTTTGCAGAACGGGGAGGATGGTGGGCGGTAAGGAATCTGTCACTAACTACTGTCTCTTACAGATATATCGTTACACAAGTTAGTAACTTGTGCATCTGAAAGAGACACTTTAGTGACAGATTCCTTACCTTAGAATAGATACCCCAGCAATACCAACCCCGGTGGTGGGTCTGCGAACAAAGATCAGACAAGGAAGTCCTGGAGGACAGAACGGCCAAAGAAGCCGTCCCTCCGGACCAGACTGTCAAGGCAGTAATGCTTTGTAAACGTGTGCAGCGAGGCCCACGTAGCTGCCTGACAGATAACCGGCAGCGGAACACCGCGGCCCAAGGCCGTGGTAGCAGCCGTTGCCCTGGTGGGAATGGGCACGCAGCCCAACAGGAGGCTCCTTCTTAGCCAAAGAATAGCAGGCCTTGATGCACAAGGTAACCCAGCGGGAGATGGTTCGTTTGTGCACCGCCCGACCTTTTTGGCGCCCACGTAGCCAACAAAGAGCTGGTCATCCACCCGGAAGTGTTTTGTGCGGTCGATATAGAAGGAGAGCGCACGTTTTGGGTCCAGACGGTGGAGCCTCTCTTCCTCTCTGGAAGGATGCGGAGGCGGAAAGAAGGTAGGCAAAGTGATGGTCTGCCCAATGTGGAAGGCAGTGACCACCTTTGGCAAGAAGGACGGACGCGTCCTAAGAACAACCTTGTCTGGATGAACAGACAGAAAGGGAGGTTTGCAAGATAGAGCCTGGAGCTCACTCACCCGCCGAGCGGAGGTGATGGCCACTCAGAAAGGCTGTCTTCAGAGTCAGAAGACGAAGAGGACAGTTATGTAGAGGCTCAAAGGGAGCGCACATTAAAAGGTAAGAACCAAGTTCAAGTCCCACTGAGGCATCACAAACGGAACAGGAGGGAAGAGGTGTGTAATGCTCTTTAAGAACCTGTTAACAACAGGGGACTTGAAAAGGAGGGCTGATCAGGGAGCCTGAGGAAGGCCGAGATAGCACAAAGATAACCCTTGATGGTACCCAGGGCAGAACCCTGTTGGGGCAGAGAACGAAGGAACAGAAGGACCTCAGAAAGAGGGGCAGAAAGGGGATTCACAGCCTTTGCTGTGCACCATGCCACAAATTTGTTCCACCTGCAGGCGTATACCACCTTAGTGGAGGGACGCCTGGCTGCCAGAATCACATCACAAACTTCGGGAGGCAAGTCGAAAGGAATCAACTGCCGCCGCTCAATCTCCACGCAAGCAGGTGTAGACTGGACAGGTTCGGGTGGAGGACCGTCCCCTGCTGCTGCGACAGAAGATCCTCCCGAAGAGGCAGACGGATCGGGGGATCTACGCTCATACTGAGTAGCTCGGGATACCAAACTCTTCGAGCCCAGTCCGGAGCCACAAGGATGACTTGGGCCCGGTCGCGCCGAATCTTCAACCCTCTGGGTAGAAGTGGTATAGGCGGAAAGGCGTACAACAGACCGCAACTCCACTCGCGACGAAAAGCGTCGCCGAGCGAGTGCCGCCTTGGAAATTCCAACGCGCAGAACTGATGACATTGCGCGTTCTTCTTCGGTGGCGAATAGATCTAACCAAGGCTCTCCCCATTGTAGAAAGAGTCCTTGCGCCACTTCCGAGTGAAGACGCCATTCGTGATCCATCATGCACCTGCGGCTGAGTTCGTCCGCCCTGGCGTTCAGGGAACCTGCCAGGTGTTGAACCATCAGGAACATGCCCTAATGTTCCAGCCATGTCCAGAGGCGCAGAGCCTCCTGACAGAGGGTCCACGACCCCACCCCGCCCTGTTTGTTGCAGTACCACATGGCGGTGGTGTTGTCTGTGAACACCTGCACTACCTTCCCTTTGACAGAGGGAAGGAATGCCTTGAGTGCAAGTCGGATCGCCCGGAGCTCCAGAAAGTTGATATGGAGCCGGGACTCCGCTCGGAGACCAGAGGCCTCTGATCTCCGCCTCTCCCATGTGACCGCCCCATCCCAGAAGGGACGCGTCCGTCACAACTGTGTGCTCTGGCTGGGGAAGGAGAGGGATCTGCCCATGACCCATTGCCGGTTCGAGAGCCACCACTGCAACTGTTTTGCAGTCCCCTCCGAGATCTGGACGTGATCGGACAGGTTGCCCTGGTGCTGCGCCCACTGGAACTTCAGGTCCCACTGCAGAGCCCGCATATGCCATCTGGCATGATTGACCAGCAGGATGCAGGAGGCCATGAGGCCCAGCAGCCTCAGGGTCATCCGTACCGAAACCCAGGATAAAGGCTGAAAGATCGGAATCATAGCCTGAATATCCCGGACTCGCCTGCTCGGGAGGATAGGCCCGAAACTGCGTCGTGTCCAGAACTGCTCCGATGAAAAGGAGCTGTGGAGAAGGAATCAGATGCGACTTCGGCACATTGATGGAGAACCCCAGTGAGTGCAGGAGTTCGGCCGTAGTCTGGAGGTGGGAGACGACTGCCTGGGACGAGCCCGCCTTCAGCAGCCAGTCGTCGAGGTAGGGGAAGACTGAAACCCCTGCCCGGCGCAGATGAGCTGCGACCACCGCCATCACTTTCGTGAACACCCGAGGGGCACTGGTAAGGCCAAAGGGGAGCACGGTGAACTGAAAATGCTCGAGGCCTACCGTGAACCGAAGGTAACGCCGGTGGGCCGGCAGGACGGGGATGTGGAAATAGGCGTCCTGCAAGTCCAACGCTACCAACCAGTCTCCAGGGTCTAGGGCAGTCAAGACCTGAGCTAGGGTGAGCATCTTGAACTTCTCCTTCCGGAGGAAGCGATTGACGTTCCGGAGGTCCAAGATAGGACGCATGTCCTCCTTGTCCTTTTTGGGCACCAGGAAGTAGTGGGAGTAGCAACCACGTCCCTACTTCTGGGGTCGGAACATGCTCGATGGCCCTCTTGGCTAAGAGGGCCGTGACTTCCTTCTGCAGAAGTACCAAGTGATCCCCTGACATGCGGTGGAATTGTGGTGGCATGGCTGGGGGTGGTCTCGAAGGGGAGGGAGTAGCCCCTTCGGACAATGTCCAAGACCCACCTGTCCGAGGTGATGGGACGCCAGTGGTGAAGGTGATGGCGGACCCTGCCCCTACTGGCGTGCTGTGCACCTGAAAGGAGGGACTAGGAGGGCTTGGAGGCCGCGGACGGGTTGGATGTGGTGGCCTGACCCGCACGCTGGTTGCCCGAACCGCCACGGCGGTATCCACGTCCCTCGGCCACGCGAAGACGCCTGCTGCGCGGGCCGGTGGCTGGGCTGCTGACGTGACTGGGCGCCCCTTCCGTGGCCACGATAGGGGCGAAAAGCAGAAGGCAGCGGAGGGCGTGTAGCAGAAAGGCCCAGGGACTTGGCAGTAGCCCGTGAGTCCTTAAAACGCTCCAACGCATGGTCTGCTTTGGAACCAAAAGACCGACTCCATCAAAGGGCATGTCCATGAGGGTATTCTGGACATCACCCGAAAACCAGTGGTTCTCAGCCAGGCGTGGCGACGCAGCGCCACCGTCATTGCAATAGATCTGCCCAGCGAGTCGGCGGTATCAAGGCCACAACGTATGAGTGTATTTGGCCGCATCCCTACCTTCCGCAATGGCGCGGGTAAGCAGTGTCTGGACCTCCTCAGAACACTGGGGCAAAACAGTCGCCACCGAATCCCACAAGGAGTGGGTATATCGGCCCAAAAGACAAGCGGTGTTGATGGACCGCAAGCCAGCACTGGAGGAAGAAAACCCTTCTTCCCAAATTGATCCAGGCGCTTGGATTCCCTATCCGGAGGGGCGGTAGGGAAGGCGGTTTGGGAAGCCGAGGCTTGGACAACCAAGCTCTCAGGAGTGGGGTGGACAGAGAGAAACAAGGGGTCGCCCGGAGCTGGGCGATGGCGTCGGGACACGTTCCTATCCACAGGAGCCCCTGTGTTGGGCTTGGACCAGGCGCCCAAAAGAACGTCAGTGAGTGCATCGTTGAACGGCAGCACAGTCTCCAAGGAGGAGGCTGCCGGCTGAAGCACTTCTGTCAAGAGATTAGTCTTGACCACCACAGTAGGGAGTCGGAGATGTAAGGCTCCAGCTGCCCTACGCAACACCGTTGGAAAATTGGCTCCCTCCTCCGTAGCCACGGGAGGAGACAGCATGCCAGTGTCAGGGGAAGTATCTAGACCACTGGCATCCCCTAGTTCCTCTGCCCAGTCCTCATCATACTGACACTGTTGTGCCAGAGGGTCCTCAGACCCCTCCCAGTCCTCCTGGTCCTCCTCCGGTTCAAAATAAGGAGGAGGAGGGACATTTGGGACCCAAGGTCTCATCGGCGCCGGAACCGGCGTCGAGCGACGTCGGTCCGGCTCCATGTCCGGAGCCGGAGAGTACATGGGGACGACGCCGCCCGGAGCCCCAGGCGGCGTCAGGAACGGCACCGGAGACATCGGCGCCGGCGGAGGCGTGGTCAGGTCGACCAGCGTCGATGGGGGTTGCGGTACCACCGGAGCCGGGATCGAGGCCAGGGCCGAAGCCGGAGCCGGGATCGAGGCGGGAGGCACGAGCAACGCCGGGACCGGAGTCGTCGGCGACGCCGGGGCAACCCCATCAGGGCCCGCGGGGCCCAAAGGGGCACCGGAGGGACCTTGAGGCCCGAAGAGGTGGGCCATGGCCGACAGGAATTCCTGTAGCTTGGGCCGGATCCGCCCGAACCCGGGAAGGACGGGTATTGCGGGGCGGCTCCACAGGCATGTCCGGGGCCGCGGGGACGGTGCCGGGAGGGGCCTCAGCCGAGTCGCGAGATCGGGCGAGGCGAAGTCCTAGAGCGATGATGCTTTTTGGACTTCTTGTGTTTAGACTTACCGGACGACGTAAGACTTGGATCCCGGCGACCGGCGAGGACTCCGCGTCCGACCCCTCTACCTCTCACGCGACCGGGCTTGGTGTGGCGCGGAGCCGACTGCCGGGCCTCGAGGAGCTTTGAGACCGCTCTCGCAAAGCTGGGTTTAGGGACCGGCAGTCGGAACACGACTTCGTGTCGTGGTCTCGCCCGAGGCAGAAGAGACACTCCAGATGCGGGTCTGTGATGGACATCATCCGAGCACAGGCGTCGCAACGTTTAAAGCCGGGCATCCCTAACGACACCTTGGAGTCGATATGAAAAGAAACAGTGAAAAAATTCACCAAAAAAAGTTAGTCAAAAATGACTAGGGCACTGCTCTTCCCGGATCTGCGTTGCTGGCGCGGAAAAAGAAGAACTGGACGTCAGCGCGCAGGGGCGGCGTCTAGTACTGCCCGCGACGTCATCCCGGCGATTACGACGCCAACGACGGACGCGGAGCCGCACGACGCCGCCTACCGACGCGCAAGGGTACTGCTACGCAAAAACTTTCCGGATCCAGCCTGACGCCTGGGGATATTCTAAGGTAAGGAATCTGTCACTAACGTGTCTCTTTCAGATATGCCCTGCTACCCACACCCACGCCTATCGAATAACAGGTCACAGGTGGGGTCCCTCTTAATCCAAAGATAAACGCATGGCATGGGAAAACCCTGATCAATCCCATAGATAGATAGTTGGACCACAAACAGGTCCACAGCAATTGGCCCCAATAAAACACATTTGGGCAAAAGCTCGCGTTACCCAAAAATACCACAAAGCTAGATACCTTATGTAGATAGAAAGACTCAGCCAATTAGAACACAACATGCACACCACACGTAGTGATCACACATGCCTCATGCTGGACATCTGGACACATACACACTGGCCCTGCCCGAGGTCGAGAGCCATCAGATGCCCACATTTGTTAATTTACAATGGAGATGCTTTTCAAGAACACAGAAATTGTTTTATTGTACCTCACATGATGTGTATGAAACCAGCCAAAACTTTGTACACCGAGAGACTTTCCTCAGAATCATTAAGTTGAGACTCCCCCAGGCCGCTGCGTTTAATTAAACCAACTTGTTCCTGTTTTGCCAAACGCCTCTCGTCTTTTCATTTATTCAAGGTACATTCATATCCGTGCAACTGGCTTTGGCATGTACTTATGACACTTCAATAAATCATGCTTTCTTGCCTTCATTTCCAGCAAGGCTAAATATGTACTCTGGTCTAGTCTGTGGAAAAGACTTGTAAAATGACGTCATTTATTCAGGGGCTGCAGCAACCATACCAACATTACAATTTGTGATCCAAATTTGTTAATTTACAACAGAGATGCTTTTCAAGAACGCAGAAATTATTTTATTGTACCTCACAAGATGTGTATAAAACCAGCCAAAACGTTGTACACCGAGAGACTTTCCTCAGATGCATTCTGTTGAGACTCCCCCTGGCCGCTGCGTTTAATTAAACCAACTTGTTCCCGTTTTGCCAAAGGCCTCTTGTCTTTTCATTTCTTTAGGGTAAATTCATATCCGAGCAATATGCTCTGGCATGTACTTATGACACTTCAATAAATCATGCTTTCTTGCTTTCATTTCCAGCGAGGCTAAATATGTACTCTGGTCTAGTCTGTGGAAAAGACTTCTAAAATTATGTCATTTATTCAGGGGCTGCAGCAACCCAACTAATATTACAATTAGTGACTGGTACTTTATTTGAGGGGGGGAGTCAATCTTCAGAAAAGATATGAGCTGTGGCTGTGTTCGTTGAAAGCATTTAATACAGGGCTCTGTCTATGACACGCTCCCATATGGGCAAAAGGTCAAAGCAGACAGGGTGCGCTCAGACTTTCATTATCAGGATAAAAAGTGTTGTTGGGTAATGTGCAGGCAAAGATTGGAATGGGGGGGCTGACACTGCTCCTGCCGCAAAAATCGGATTAGCCGAAACAACCCTGGTGCTGGCAGGGAGTGCCACAGCAGGGCTTTGCACAATTCCTGCTCAACGCTCATTTAGCTTTGTTTTACGGGCAGCGGATCAGATCCCATGCAGCGCACTATTGCTGCTGTTTAGTGGATAGGAGTGGGGAGAAAGTCGCTGGCATCCTGCGGTGCAGCCCTTAAGGGGCACAAATAAATCCAGAATATATCTAATTCCCCCCAATCAGATACGAAATGTGATCCATGTGGGCAAAAGAGCAACATAACTGAGAAGAAGGACTACAAACGTGTTTATACTTCAAGAACACAACACAGTGATTCAGGAACCCACTGTACATGAGGTCAACAACATACCACAGCAGACATGTTACAACCACTGAGATGATGTACATGTCACAACAATCATGGTAGAAGCACTGCGAGATGCTACAGCAATCATACAACTAGAGAAAGATGCCACAGCTGTCATGTAACAAGCAGAGAGATATGCCACAAGTCATGTCCCAATTCTAAAGTCCTCACACAGGAAGACAGAACCAGGAACAGGCAAGTCCTGCAGAGAAACTAAATGCCTAGAGTGGATCAGCAGCTTTATTCAGCCTCCTGCCATGGCCCACGACAGAGCTGCCAAGTGCACTTGCTCTGTATGCCTTTACCTTCTCCCAGACAGTTCCAAGATTTCATTGGGTCATATTAGAGACTTCAAAGCACCATACTTAGGCAGCTCCTAAGCAGTGCTGTAACTCCTACTTGGCAAGTGTCAGGCACAGGCTGCTCAGCCCATGATATGGTCTCATCTTAGGTCTGCCACCTGCTGGGTCTACGGAGACAAGCCACTGTCCACCTCTTCTGCTCCCTCTTCCATAGGGCTGTGCAGTTGTTCTGCTTCCAGACAAGTGTTCAGTCTTAGTGTTTGGCTGTAGCATGCTGCCTGGTGGCAAACTGTCTCCCTTCCTGTCAGCAATCATCCAATGTTGAGCGGTGCCAGGCAGGCTACGAGGATGTGGGAGGGGGGCACCCTCACAGTATCAAGGCTTCTCTGTGTCGACATCGGAAATTCACTGCAGCTCTCACCTAAGGCCTTGGTGCCACCATAACTTAATCGCCATCCCTGCATCTTTCAACTACTTGGTCCACCACTCGTTCGGTTAGCATTTTATGCTTTCGACCCAAGGTGTTAGCATAATAAGATTAACACTGCTAAATTGATATCGTTGAATAGGACTTTGCACTTTCAAATTATTATTGTGCTATGAGTAAACTAAGATTATACTTTTAGATAGATTGTTTAAAAAAAAGACTAGTATTGTATATTTCTATACGGGTTAGAATGCCTTTTTAGATCAATAAATACTATAGGATATGCTTTTTTTTTTTAAATGTAACTGCACTTTGTCACTTTAATGGGTTTTGATGCTGCTAGGGAGATAAATATGTGTTCAGTTTATCTGGATAAGCGTGCTGAACTGATTTTGAGATGGTTTTACTTGATATGAACTTGCTCGATGGAAGAATATGTATGAATTATTGGTATTGCCTGCTTATTTTCTTGCTCAAATATATATAAATATATATTTTTAAACTAGTCGTTCCACCAGCTTGTCCACTCCTCCAGACCAACCATCAGCTTCCAGGGGTCACCCTGCAGTGATGTCCCATGAGGCCGCTCTCCATGCCTTTCCCCAAAGACGCAAGATGTCGGACACCTGTTCCTCTCCCTCTTGTTCGCAACCACCAGATTTGTTGCCTGGGACCTTCAGCATACAGTCCTGACAATATTATGTATTGGGAATACTGATCTGGGCGCTGTGACAGAGAATAAGTGGGGTAATAGAGCTAAGCCACGCCATTTGGCCACATCCAGAATCACATTTTATAGTCGTCCCCTGACCATCTCACTTGCTACTGCTTTACCTCATTCCCACATCGGACCCTGACACACCATTTACATTACAGACTGTTGCATCTTAGAAATATATGAATGTCAAACACATAAATTGATACCAGCATTGCACAATCAAAGTTGCAACCAACTGTAGAGTAACTGTAGAAGAGAGCAACCTGAATTGGATGTTGTTAGTGGTTTATGAAATAAAAACAATTACATTGCTTTATATGTAGCGATCTGAGGCTACAATGTTTTAGCTAATAACCATTGATAGCACATTTACCTATTAATGTGAATCTTCAAAACGAATAGCAGTGGACTCTGTGCTTAATTTATACAAGAATGAGTACCAGGGCCCAAAGTTTTGCACAGAAGCCCACTGTAGTGCGCTAATAAATGTTAGTGTGCCAAATAAAAAGTCTGCGCAGTCTTGATTCTGATTGTGTTCAGTACATGGCCCATTGTGGTTTCCCCTTTTTTAGCCTAACTGTGCACAACACATTAGTTTTAGGCCGCGCTAGCTGTGCACACGTTACTGTATAAACACGTTTGCTTCTGTGCCACATTATATTTTCACACAGAACCTGCAGTTGTTTTCTCGTTCTGTTCTTTCCTGAGATTTAGTCTGACCAGCAGACAAGGTCAAACATCGATGTCCCTTGTTATTTTGTTCTGGTCAGGCACTCGCACATAGACACAACACAGAAATGCAGCTGTTGTTTGTGAACTTGTAAACCTTGTCATATAGGCATGCATAGCAATGTAACACAAAGAGAGACTGATATTTTCTGAGAGAAGATCACGGCTGTATCTGAGATGTAGAGCATCCATCTGTGTATGTTAAGGTACGGGGTCCGCTGCTAAATCCAGAGATCTTTGCTGTATAATCAGTTTGCTTCTTTAGAAGGGGAGAGGGGTTAGGCTATTCTGTATAATAATATGACAGGGCTTTTCATAAGATACGGTTTATTGACAATGCTGATGGTATTCTTGCTAGGCAGTTGTTTTCTGATTGTGGCAAGTATACTGCATTCTAGAGCACAGTTTAAATAAACATTTCAAACTTTCTTCATGTCTCTGTCACATCTTATTGTGGACGAGTACGAGTGTGTGAGCGAAATGGGGTGTCCTGTCACCGCAATTCCCAAGAGGGTCGGGAGGGTTGTGTTCTGGGGTGTCAATTCACTTGTCTCTCTGAATATGAGTAGGAGGGCAAGTGAGACACTATAGCTAGTCATACTCGGGCTCATGGTACTGAGGTGGTATGGTGATTCAGTCCCTATCTACTAATGTTCAATGGCCCCAAGCATAGTTCTATTCCTGAGCAGAATCCCTGCAACAATTCTACCTAATGCCTCCTTAATCGACCACCAAACATTCTGTGCCCCTTTCTCTCACTCTTGCTTTCTCCCTTTGTCATGATTTTCAGTCTTTCTAACCCCCCTTCTCCCTTGTGTGTTTTCCCCTCTTGCTTTGGATCAAAGTCTGATGAGGAAAAATAAGTGCTGGCCGTCAAATATAACTGGCAGTCCCTGAAAAGGAGTGCCGCGGTGGGCCTCACCTGCAACCATCGGGAAAAAGTAAGCACTGGCGGCAGCAGTTCAAACAACTGCCAAGAACTCAGGAAAACGTTATCAAGAGCAATCTTTTCCAGTTTTTATTTAAGCAACAGAACACAACAGTTCCTGACAAAAATATACAAACAAAATCTGACATTTGTACATTATGAAATTGTATTTTGAACAGTCCCAGAAGAAAGTAAATAGTCTGTGGAAAAAAAAACATTGCCACAGAACAAAAGCGTTTAGTTTCTGTTTTGTTCATAACCATCACGTCTTCACACCTTTCATTGTAGAAAATGAATGCACCAGGTAGATAATGCCAGAGTTATGGTCTGCTGAAATGTTTGTCCTTAACAAATCAAACTGTTCATCTGTTCTCTGAAAAATCTTTCCTTTGCAACAGCATCAAATTCCATTCTTCAGCCATCTATAAGTGATGATTAAATGCAAAAGAGTGGGTGCTCAACAATACCTCCAGTGAAATAATGGTCCATCTCTGCCAAAAGATGCATCTTTCCTCAAATGTTTTTTACCAAGTAAAAGAAGGACATACTAAGCCTGGACAACAACATGACCAAAGCAGCAATTCCTCAACTAATGAAAAGTAGGTTTCAATTATTCAAGATGCATTAATAGATTGCCCGAGGATTTTTGGTGCTGTAGTATGCTTCGCTTGCAGCTACATAGGCAGATTCTGGAAAGAAATCCTCGTAATATTCAGCAAGAAACCTAAAAAAACAAAAGAAACAGGACAAGGAACAGATCAGCATAAGATGAAAAATAGCATTAAGATAGTAACTTGTTTTATATAGTGCTGATATACGACTTCATTCAGGTGGCCATGGGGCAAGCAGAGGCTACAGGGTTGCAGGAGGGCTGCAGCAATCCTTTGCCTCTGATGTCCCGGAGTCCACCATACTATGGCTCTGTAAACTGGGCTATGTACAACCCCTTCAGCACTTGACCCTCAGTGGAAGTGATGGCAAGCAGTCACAAGCTCTTAAGGGTGATTGTGTGGGGGGTACAACAGGCTCAGCACTCAGACACCCAACAGTGTAATAACGCGATTGTCCAGCTTAGTGCTTATCTTTCTAAGAAAGAGAAAGACTTTAATATACAACAAAACTCAATACTACGCTTTACCCACACATGATCAGGTACTGCCTACCAAGGAGGATGCCTCTTCTGCCAACTTCCACTTCCCTTAGTCTAAGGTACCCCAGTGTAGATTTCAGCAGAGATGCAGCGAACCTCCTTTGGTCTGGTAGGCACTACTAACAGGCACCAAGAGTTTGTCTCGCCCACAGTTCGCATCTGTAGTAGGTCTCAAACCGGCCTCCTGTTCTTCAATTCTGGTCCTCCTGCAGTGGGGAAAGATGTGTCAGCTGCAGGTGCGTCAAGCAGCTGCTCCACTTCTTCAGAGCAGACACGGGTTGTGAGCAGTATCCGGAGGCAGTAACAGACGTTCAGCTGTCCTCATTTGGCAGCCATGTTCCTGGCAACCTGTGTTGGCAGCGGATGGTCAATAAGTTGTGCAGGACTTTCTTCCTGGACCGGGTGAGTCGCCGATAGAGTGGGGTCCCTGGGGTGAGGCAACAATGCGGTAGGCTTCTTGTCTGAGGTCCAGGGATGGCAGTAGAGTTGCTTCAAGGGCCTTTAGTGCAACAGCAGCTTTGTCCGATCGGGTGCACTTCCAGTCAGCACTTCGGCAGCTGCACAGTAAATAAGGCACATAGTGGTAAATGCCTCAAGGAAGCAGCTTCACGTCTAGTGGTGTAGTGCATACGGCACACATTAGGCAAGTGCCAAGGGGCTAGCCACTAGACATGGCCATTCATGCACACTTGAGACAAATGCCACAAGCTTGCCCAGTGTTCTTCAGCAGCGTGGACAGGTCGGGCATACTTGGGGCAAGTGCCACGGCTGTACCAGCAAATCAACTCATGCACTCTTGATGAATGCCAATATTTAGTGGTAGTCCCTCCTTGAGCACCGCAGACTGCTGGTCACATGTGGGGCAAGTGCCATGCCTGCGGCAGCAGGGTCGATGGGGTGATCCACTTGTGTGCACTTCGGCAGTGCCGCAAATCCTCTTCTTCGAATATAGTGACTAGCTTGAAGCATGCCAGTCATGCTTCCACAAGTCTGTCAGATGGACCCAGAGCACTGGAGTCAACTGCTCTTGCCTATGCCAGTAGTCCACTCCTCCTGCAGGGTTGGCTTGCTTCTTCCCTCTTCTTCCAGATAGGATTCTTCTAGGCTTTCTAAGGCAAAGAGCAGCTGTTCTTTCAGCTCAGCTGCCAAGTGATGTCGCCTCATCTCTAGGATGGGCTATTAGGCAGGCACCAGTTCTGATTGCGAGGAGTCCTCTGGGAAATCTGCAGAGCACTCCCTTCTTGATCAACGAGAACTTTTCAAAACTCCTACTCATACAGGCAGAGCAGACAGAAGATGGGTATTCTCTGTCTGCATTTCCAAAACAGGATTTTGGTCAGTTATTTCATATGTCTTTCTATGCCAGTCTCCTAGACTCCGCTTTTGTCTAGAGTGACGCTCCTCACAGCTGGGTCACCACCAGGGTGGAGTACCTACACCAGAGAGGGACAGAGATGAGAGAATTCTGCACTTTGCAATCACAACTACAGCTGACAGGGAGTAGAGAGACATAATCTGGACCCCTTTCTAAAGGACCGGTCACACGCTGACAACTGACTCTGCAGTCCCATAGTTCACCCTTTCGATTCACCAATTGGCGAATGGGGGCACACCTCCTATTCTTACTTAGTTCTCCCACCAGTTCTCCCACCAAAAGTGGGGGTTTGAACCGGGGACTGCCATCTGCTGCTAGCAGCAGAGGCTGGGGTCGCATTACAGAGGCAGCAAGGCCTTTGAAGCTTTCCTTTCGAACACTGTGCCCATCCTGGGGGAGGAGGTGTGACACCTCCGCCAAGGATGTGCTTCGTTTCTGGCCTCAGAGAGCAAGGGCTCTTGAACCAGGGGTCCAGAAACATGTCTGGTGGTGGCAGGCTGCCTAAAGCCAGTCAGAGACTACACCAGGATTGGTAGACTTTCAGGGGGGCACTTCTGAGGTGCCCTCTGGGTACATGTTTCAATAAGTCCCACACTGGCATCAGTGTGGGTTTATTGAGAGGAATAGTTTGATAGTTGTCGAGTTGTCAAATTTCCAGCCCATGTACTCTCTATGGCTTCACTGGTATTTACAATATTAAGAATAGACTTAAATATTGTAGAGGCATATCTACTCATGCATATATGCCCACAACTGAGTAATAGTGCACCCTGCCTTAGGGCTTGTAAGGCGTGCTAGAGGAGTGACAAACCTTTGTCTATGCAGTGCTGTTTGGCATGGCACACAGGCAGTGTGCCATGCCGACATTGAATTTCTTCTCTGCACCAAGGCATGCAGGCTGCAGTGGCAGTTTGCATGGCCTTGGTGAGGGGTCCATAAGGGGACCCTCTTCAGTCCCAATGCCCTGGGTACCAGGGTACCAGTTACTAGGGAGTTACAGGGTGGTCTGAAGTGCCAATCGTGGTTCAGTTTTAGGGAAAGAACACTGGTACTGGGAACCTGGACAGCAGGGACCCAGTACTCTATAGTCAAAGTTGCATCAAAAGACTGGCAAAAAGTGGGGGGTAATGTAACAGAAACCCACTTTTCCACACACTGGGTAAGTACAATGAACAAGTTATTTACCTTTGGCTACCCCTTATCTAGTAGAGGCTATCTTGCCACCGATTAATTACCTTAGAATATACCCCAGGTGTCAGACTGGATCTGGAAACTTTTGAACAATCCCCTTGTGGACCGGTGGGTGGCGTTGTTCGGCTCTGTGTGGCGTCGGCGGCGGGCGTGCATGGTGCCTATATAGACTTCTGCTCAGCATGCTGACCTCAGTCTTGACTTTTTCTGCACCAGAAGCAGGGAGCAGAACTGAGGTGGACTGATCAGTGTGCCAAGGTGAGGTCCTGAAGGATCTCTTCAATGTGAAGAATACAGTTTGCAGAACGGGGAGGTTCAGTAAGGAATCTGCAACTAGATGGAGTCTCTACCAGATAAGGCGTTACCAAAGGTAAGTAACTTGTTCATCTGATAGAGACTTCTAGTTGCAGATTCCTTACCTTAGAATAGGTACCAAAGAAATCTCTCCCCAAGGGAGGGTCTGTGCACTGTGTTACACCACGAAGACCTGGAGAACCGAACGGACGAAATGCTCATCACACCAGACCCGACTGTCAAGGCAGTAATGTTTGGCAAATATGTGCAGTGATGCCCACGTAGCTGCCTGACAGATGTCCAGATCTGGGATTTCTCTAGCTAGCACAGTGGTTGCTGCTTTAGCTCTGGTGGAGTGAGCTTTCAAGCTCTCAGTGGGCTGCTTCTAAGCCATTGCGTAGCAGATTTTAATACATAGAACAATCCATTTGGAGGTGGTCCTCGTTTGACCTGCTTTGCTTTTCTTCACACCCGTAGAACCAACAAAGAGTTGATCGTCCACACGAAGTCTTTGGTGCAATCAATACATAAAACGGCAGCGCTGTTTTGGGGTCCAGACTGTCGAGTCTCTCCTCTTCCTTGCTAGGACTGGTGGGGGTGAGGTGCATTCAGTTGGACAAAAAAAGCACTGTGATATTCTGTCTGATGTGAAAAGGTGTAAATACCTTTGCTGAGAAGGAGGCGCAGGTCCTAAGGACCAGCTTGTCTGGGAAAATGGTTGTGTACGTTGGTGAACCTAAAGTGCCTGCAATTCGCTCACCCTCCTGGCAGATGTTATCGCCATAAGGAAGACTATTTTGAAGGTCAGCAGTCCCAGAGGGCAGCTGTGCATGTGCTCAAATGGCAAATAAATTAAAAAGGTGATAATTACATTCAGGTCCCAATAGGGCACGATAAAAGGCGTAGAAGTATTTCCTGTAAACCTTTCAGTTAAAAGAGTCACAACACGTGACTTGAACGGGTAGGGTTGATTCGGCACCCGAAGTAAGGCTGAAATGGCAGAAAATTACCATTTAACTGTGCCCAAGGCTTGGCTTGGAAAGGAATAATGCAAACAAAAGGACTTCAGACAAGGGTTTAGGCAGAGGATCAACTGATTTGAGAGTACACCAAGCCACAAATTTGTCCCATTGGCAGGCATACATTAAGTAGTTTTCGTGGAGGAATGTCTGGCTGCCGGAATGACATCACACACTTCGGGGGAGGGGGGCATTTGTTGTTCAAGGTCAAATACCCTAAAATGTTGCTGCTCAATCTCCACGCATGTAGATGGAGAGTGCGCAGGTTCGGGTGCAGGACCCTGGCCTGTTGCTGCAACAGAAGATCCTCTCAAAGGGTCAGCCTGATTAAAGGAGAAACGCTCATGCTCAGGAGTTTGGGATACCAAATTCTCCTTGCCCAATCTTGAGTCACAAAGATGATGTTTGCGTTGCTGTTCTTGATCTTCTTGAGAACTCTGGACAGGAATGGTATCAGTGGAAAGGTGTACAGGAGTAATGAGCGCCACTGAAGACAAAATGAGTCTCGGAGCAAGAGCCGGTTTGGAAACTCCAGAGTGCAGATGTGCTGACATTGCACATTCTTGGTGGTGGCGAACAGATCTACCAAGGGTCTCCCCAGTCTCTAAAGAGACCTTGCACCACCTCCGGATGGAGATTCCAGTGGCGATCCGTGAGGCATCAACAGCTGAGTTAGTCTGCTCTGGCGTTCAGAAATCCCACCAAGAGTTGAACCACCAGGAAAATGTTCTGACGTTCCAGCCATGCCCAGAGACGCAGGGCCTCTTGACACAGATTCCAAGACCCCACCCCACTTGTTGCGATACCATATGGCAGCGGTGTTTTAAGTGAACACGTGAACTAGCCTTCCCTTGATAGAAAGAAGAAAGGCTTTCAATGTCCGGCGAATCACTCTCAATTCCAACATGCTGATATGGAGCCGAGACTCCACCAGCGACCAGAGACCTCTGGTCTTCACCTCTCCCAGATGGCCAGCCCCAAACAAGAAGTGACATCTGTGACTACTGCACGTTCTGAATGGGGAAGAGAGAGGGGTCTACTGCTGACCCAAACTTGAGCCACCACTGCAGATCTTTTGCAGTTCCCTTCGATATCTAGACCAGGTTGGAGAGATTACCCTGATGCTGTACCTACTGGATCTTCAAATCCCACTGCAGAGCCCACATATGCCAATGTGCATGTTTTACCAGCAGGATGCAGGAGGATTTGAGACCCAGCAGCCTCAGAGTTAGTCTCACCAAAATTCAGTATAGAGGCTGAAACATCGGAATCATAGCCCGAATATACTGACTTGCTGCCTTGGAGGATACGTCCAAAACTGCAATGTATCCAGAATAGATCAGTTGGAAGGGAGCGTTTGAGTGGGACTCAGGTGTGACTTTGACACGTTGATAGTGAACCCTAGCAATTGCACAAGGTCCGCTGTAGTCTGGAGGTGGGAGACAACTGCCTAGGGCAATCACGGCTTTAATAGTCAGTCCTCGAGGTAGGGGAACACAGGGTCCCCTGACCTCTGCAGATGTGCGGCCACCATCACCTTGGTGAACCCTGAGGGGTGCTGGTAAAGGCCAAAGGGGAGCACAGCGAACTGATAATGCTCTTGTCCCACCAGTGAACCGCAAGTAACAGCTGTAGGCAGACAGGATAGAAATGTGGAAGTAGGTGTCCTGCAAGTCTAGAGCTACCATCCAGTTTCTAGAATCGAGGGCAGACAGAACCTGAGCCAAAGGGAGCATGTTGTATTTTTCCTTTTTCAGGAAGTAGTTGTGAGGGCTTAGGTCTAAGATAGAACAGAGGACTCCATACTTTTTCGGGACTAGAAAATAGCAGGAATAGCAACCACGACCTACTTCTGATGCTGGCACCCTCCCAATGGCTCCTATGGCCAGAAGAGCTAATACTTCCTGTACCAAGACTGGGAGGTGGTCCTCGAAAAGCTGATTGGTCAACTGTGGCAAATGCAGCAGGGTCTGTTGGAAAGGTGGGGCACAGCCCCGCTGGACAATCCAAAAGATCCATTTGTCCTAAGTGATTTCCTGCCATTGAGGCCACAAAAGGACTGTGATGCCTGCTGGCTGTGGTGGCTAGGGTGAAAATGACAAGGGTAATGGCCACTACCATAGCCAAGGAAGTGTCAGAATGTGACTGTCGCAGGGCCATTGTGAGCCTCAACGACCTAGCGGTGGTCCGAATGTCTTTGAAACGCTCAAGTGCTGAATCCATCTTGTCGCTAAAAAAGGCGAGCCCCATCGAAGGCCATGTGCATAATGGATACACAACAAGATGATGGACAGAGTGCTGAAACTTTTCAAACACTCACTCCCAGTCAAGAGATCTGTGTTTAATCCATCGTTCTTTTGCCCACTCTGCCAACCCATTTTGGACCCAGCCATATGCAAATCAGTCTTGACCCTGTTCCTCATGGGAACAGTCCAGCCCAAACTGCCAGGCCAGGTCCGCCCTGGACCGGAAACAAGCATCCTAGGACAGGTTTTGCGGTTTCACCGCACATCAGTCAGGCTAGCTTGAGACCAGTGGCACAGCCAGCAAAGGACCCACGTCTGGGCATACCCATGGCCACTTAGGTTGAACATAGCAAGCACAACAAGATGATGGACAGAGAGCTGAAACTTTTCAACCACTCGCCCCCAGTCAAGAGATCTGAGTTTTAATCCATCTGTCTTTTGCTCACTATGCCACCCCAGTTTGAACCCAGCCATATGCAAATCAGTCTTGACCCTGTTCCTCATGGGAACAGTCCAGCCCGAACTGCCAGGCCAGGTCCTCCGTGGACCGGAAACATGCATCCTGGGACCGGTTTCGGGTTTTCTCCCCCTCATCAGTCAGGCTAGCTTGAATCTAGTGGCCCAGCGAGCAAGGGACCCATGTCTGGCCATACCCATGGCCACTTAGGGAGAACATAGCAATGCCTGGAAATCCCTCGAAAAGCCAGTTGTCATCAGCCAGACGTGATGTCAGAGTGCCAACGTTGGAAACAATGGCTCTGCCAAGGAAGTGGGTTGTATCCAATCCCAATCTTACGGTGATCTTTGCCGCATCTCTCAGAAATAGCTTAGGAGAGTATAGCTCAGCCTCGTCGTACAAGTTACTTACCTTCGGTAACGATGTATCTGGTAGAGACGATTCTAGCCGCAGATTCCTTCACGTAGAATTATCCCCAGGCGTGAGACTGGACCCGGAAAACTTTCTTTGCCCCAGCATCTCTGCGCTGACATCAGTTTTCTTCGGAGAACTTTTCCGCGCCACAACGCGGAGCCATCACACACAAAACTGTGGAGAGTATGGGAACAGTGTGCGAAAAATCAGTGAAAAAGAGAAGAGAGAAACGAAAGGTGAGGAACAGCACCAATTGGAAGAGTGCCAAGCACTAAGGTACCAAAAAGTCATAGCAGCGAAAGCCATAGCAGGGAAAGAGCAGAGCACCGCCCGAGGAGCAACCTTGCAAGCTAAGTCGACATCCCCCCTGGAGGCAGAACACATGTGAAAAAACGCTATAGCAGAAGAGAGAGAATCTGCAATCACAATCCACAACAGTGAAGGGGCAACAAGCCCGAAACAGAGGAGTAACAGCAATTCACCCCCAGACGACACCATCAAGGAGGGCCGTATCCCCTGAAAGGAGCGAAAGGGCCGAGGTACAAGCAAAAAAACAACGCAGAGAACTGCAAAGGAATCAGAAACCCCAAGCCAGTAAAAGGAGAAGAGTCAAGGAGGCCCCTACACTTGGAGAAAAAACCAAAGTGGAGGGAGGCAGAAGCACCCATGAACCAACCGACCTTGGATCAGAAAGGAAGGGGTGGAACAATCAAGCAGAACGAAGCATCCTGTCCGGGAGGAGGCGAAGCACACCCCACAGAAGACAAGCCACCCGGAGGGAGGCGAGTGCAGAAGACCAAACAGAAGGTCCTCGCAGAACGGGGAGGAAGGGGGTCGTGAAGGAATCTGCGGCTAGAATTGTCTCTACCAGATACATCGTTACCGAAGGTAAGTAACTTGTACATCTGATAGAGACTACTAGCTGCAGATTCCTTAACGTAGAATAGATACCCATGCCATACCCAGAGGGGAGGAGGGCCTGTGAGAGAATCTCACCAGCTTGGAAGAACACAGGGCCCCAGCATGGGATGTGTCACAGGGACAAGAAGGGCGGCCTATCCTCACCAAGCAGAAGTAAGCAAGAACGAGGCGAAGGGAAGGCCAGGAAAACCCAAGCCCATCCAAGGTACAACCGCCAGAAAGCCCCGTAGGGGCAGACAGTGCCAGAGGAGCACCAAGGAAGAAAAGGACCACCCCAACCTCCAGGGAGAAGAGGTAGAACCGGAGGCAGAGCCTGCCGTAGGAAAACACAGACACAGCGATAGGGGGCAGCTGAACAGGCATCAGCCTCCAGGCAGCGGACAAGGCAGGAGCGGCTCCACAGCCAAAAGGCGCAGGCGAAGAAGAAAGGTACAGGTGCGCAAAGCCCCAGCAGAACAAGAGGCAGGGGCACAAGGGAACACACCAAGGGCCACGGCGGTGGACCATAACGAGCAGGCATGCGCAGCCGGCAGCCGGCAACACCATGGAGCAGTGCACCCAGAACAAGCCAGGCGCAAGCCGAGGACAGCGGCCAGGGAAATCCAGAACAATCCCCAAAGGGGGGCCGTGCCAGAGACACACACACCGGCCCACGAAAGAAGTGGGACCAGGCAGAAGAGAAAGAGGAGAGACACTGAGGACGGACCAGCCGGCAACCAGAGCACAGGAAAGCCAGAAGAAACGTAGCCCCCCCTGGAACACCAGACAGAGGACCAGGCCGAAACGCCGGACAGGAAGGCGGAAACGCCACAACACGAGGCCGTAGACGGCATGCCAGGCTGGCCTAGCGATGTAGCGAACACTGAGAATGACAGACGTTGGAGCAGCGTAAGCTGCACCAAGAAAAAGGCAAAAGAGACCGCACCAGCGGTATACAGTGATGCCAGGAAAGGCAAGGAACCCGAAAAAGGGCATCCACACCTCCCCAGCGTAGGACAGAGCTATGTAATAGCTACAAGTACCCCACTTAGGGCATGATACGTCCCAAGGAAAACATGGGAACACCTCTTAGGAAAAAATTCCGCCGCAGAGGACAAGAACATAAAGGACCTGCGGGTAAAACCACAGAAGGCTTGTCAATCAGCCAAAAAAGACACAGAAGCCAAAAGGAGGCTGTACCAGCAGCAAACAATACAGAGGGGCCAACCTAAGGACCCCAAAGGCACGCCAAACCACACGGAACACACAACCGGGCCAAGCGAAGCACTAGACCCCCCAAAAAAAGGGTGGGATAACGCCTCCCATAAGGCACCAGAGGACCGACAAGCCAAGTTTACGGAGGGGGAGGAGGTCGGAGCCCCGCAAGAAGCCGCTGAATGGCGGAGTCCGCATGGGTGTTAAACAAAAGAACCCCATCAAAAGGCAGGTCTACCAGATGCTCCCTAATATTCTCTGGAAAAACGCTATCCCTCAACCAAGCATGGCGACGGAGAGCTACTGAACTTGCCATGGCGAGGCCGAGAGCATCAGAAACATCTAAGGCCGAACGAAGAATAAACTCGGCCAACTCCCGGCCATCCAACACATGGGTCCGCAGATCAGCGCGGACACCTTCGGGGGAGGCACCAGACAGAAGGGACTCCATGGAATCCCACAGACTGGAAGTAGCCCTGGCCAACACACAAAGTGTGTTGAGCGCTCGCAAAGCAGCACTAGAGGAAGCGAAGATGTGACGCCCCCACGAATCCAAGCACCGGGCCTCCCGTGACGGAGGAAACAACACCAAGGGCAGGGAAGGAAAAGCAGTCTGCAGAAGAGGGCCCTGTGTAGAAGAATGGAAAGAAAGGCAGACTGGATCGTGCAGAGCAGGGCGATGGCGATGCAGGAGCGGCTGAGGCACGGGATCACCCGTGGCAGGACGCCCCCAGAAGAGAAGTATGGAGCGAAGCTTCGAATGGAAGAAGCAGCTCCCGTCCACCAGAGCCCTGATGGAGAACCTCTAACAGATGGTCCGTAGGGAATGGGGTGCCGGGGTCGCCCATGCGCAAAATGCCAGCGGCCGTGGAAATGGCCCGGACAAAAGCCGCACCCGCCTCCGTAGGGCGCCGTGGGGGAGAGAGTAATTCCTCCGTGGGCGATGGCTGTAAACTAAGCCGGCCATCCCAGAGTCCAGCTGGAGGAAAAAACGGCCAGCCCCTGAATGGAGGACCCACGGACGAGTGGGGGGCCTGAGGCGCCTCCGGGAAGGCAGAGATCGCGGAGACGGCGAAGAGCCCTCCCTGGAAGACGCTGGAGAAAAAGCAACGACGCGGCGGCTCGTCTCCGGGGAAGAAGAGACAAAAAGGTGACAAACCTCCGGAGAGGAGGGGACCTCTGGAGAAGAGTCGACGACCCGACGCCGGCATGGCGCCGTGGAGTCCGCCACAGGCGCTGGTGCGACGTCGACCGGCGCCGACACCGGGGACGCCGAGTCGACCCCCACCATCACTTGCGCCCCAGGAGAATGGGGCAGGGTCGGAGCCGGGGTGGCTAAAGAACGGCGCCGACCCGACCTCCGACGAGGCAGCCGCCTGCACAGAGGGCCGAGAGGGACCGGGGGAAACGCCCCGGCCCCTAGCCAGCACCCGCGGCGCCGACAGCCGTCGGCGCCTGAGCGGCGTCGGCTCGGCCTCCGGCAAGGCCGCCGCCTGCCCAGAGGACCGAGGGGGACTCGGGGACGAACCGCGAGTCCCGGCGACCTCCTGCGACACCACAGGGACCCCCGTGGGGGTTTGTGGCGAGGCAGAGGCGCCATGGGCCGAAGAGGGGTACCCGTAGGGCCGCACCCTGACGACACCACACCCCCAAAACCTGGAGCCGAACCCGTCGGCGCCGGAGCCGCCGGCGACTCCGCGGAAGGCCCCGAACGTGGCAAGGGATCCGCGGACGTCTCAGGAAGAGGAGGAGGAGGGGCCAAGGAAGCCTGCAGAGCCGCAGCATAGGCCCCCAGTTGGGCCCTCGTCGCCCCAACGCCAGGAAACGGCGGGTAGGGTGGCGACGAACGAGGCCGCATGTCCTGAGGAGAACCCGCGCCCTCCGCAGAACGGGGACCAGGCCTCGGGGACAAGCTATAAGACTTACCGGCGGGCGAGCGACGCCCCTGGGGCCTCGGTGAAGGACGATGTCGGAGGCAAAAGCGGCGGTTCCTGGGCCTTTCCGCGGGGGACGGACGCGGTGACGACACCGATCTGGACAAGCGGGCCGACAGGAGCTTCATCCGGCGCTCCTGCCGGGACTTCGGCTTCAGATGCTGGCAAGCGTCGCAGTCCGTAGAGTCATGGTGCTCGGCCAGACACCACATGCAAATAGGGTGAGGGTCCGTCGCCGACATCTGACGCGCACAAGAAGTACACGTCTTGAAGCCCGAAGGCATTCGCACACTGTTCCACAACGCAAAAGCGTAAAAGAAGGCCTGAAAACAGGCCAGGGACACGATTCCGGATCCGCGTTGCACGCGGAAAAGAAGGAAACTGATGTCAGCGCGCCGGGGCGGGGCTTATGTGACCTCGCTGACGTCACGCCCGTGGACGACGTCAGGGCGGAGTCGCGTGGTACCGCCCCCCGGCGCGCAGAGATGCTGGGGCAAAGAAAGTTTTCCGGGTCCAGTCTCATGCCTGGGGATAATTCTACGTGAAGGAATCTGCGGCTAGTAGTCTCTATCAGATTGAAACCATAGGCAGCATGTCCTCAACTGTATCCCACAGAGTGTGGGATTAACGGCCCAATAAGCATGCCGTGTTCATGGACCATAGGGCAAAGCTCGTGGAAGAGAAATACTCTTACTGAAGGTGTCCAGCCTCTTGGATTCCCTATTCAGTGGTGTGGAAGGGAACACGCTGGGATTTATCCTGGAGGTTGAGGCTTGGACCACCAGGCTCTCAAGGTGGGATGCTGAGGAGAGGAAGGCTGGGTACCCAGGTGTGGGGAGATGGTGGTGAGAGATAGTCCTGTGCACAGGAGAGCCTGTGCTGGGCTTGGGCTAAGTCTCAAACAGGACATCAGTGAAAGCTTCAGTATGGGCCCTGAAGGGGATAATCCAGGCTGAAGCACCCCTGTCAAGACACTGGTCTTAACCTCAACCGTGGGTAGCTGAAGATACAGACCCCAGCTGCCCTCCAGACCAATAATGGAAAGGAAGCCCCTTTCTCCGTAGCTATAGTGGGACTAGAGAGAAGTCTAGTTTCTGTTGAGGTGTTTAGATCAATGGCGTCAGCCAGGTCCTCATATCAAGTGTCCTTGGCCATGGACGCTGCTAGGGGTGTGGAGTAGCCCTAGGGATCCTCCGATCCCCTCCATTTGTGTTCTTCAGAGGGCCCTTCAGGGAAAAAGGGCTCTGTCTCCAATTCAGGCTGAGTGGGCATGGTCGACGCCAGTCCGGCTCCATATCGGAGTCGGGAATCATGCTGGGTCAGCTTAGCTCATGGGCAGTCTCCGGAGGAAGGTGCGGCCAGGGGTGATCCGATCTGAAGACCTAAATGGCATCCAGGGTGGACCCGCCGAAGGGGGAGCCCCAGTCGGAGTCCCTTCTGAACCAATGGGGCCCAAAGGCTCTACAGAGGGATTCGACTACCCGCGAATTAGGCTTATGACCTCATAACTCTCGCAATTCGGCAGGGTTGCTCCTGTTCTGGGTAACTCGGGGAAGCATGGAGCAGGCACAGTGTCAGACGCAGCCTGCATAGGAACAACCTGTGAGCTGGGCCTGGATTTTGGAGTCCTTCCCTTGCATCATCCAATGAATGTGAGCGAGGCAGAGAATTTGAACAGTGCTTGGACTCCTTCTTGTTGGACTTACCTGGAGAAGTCCAGGATCGCAATGATGATTGGCACGAGCGACTCTGGAAGTGGTCCAGAGACCTCTCTCGCGAACAGGACCTATAACGGCATAGAGTTACGAGGTGAGCATCCAAAAGCTTCATGGCCCGCTCACAGATGGCCTTCAGGTTCATGGTCCTGCAATCTACACAGGCAGTGGGGTTTTAGTCCTATTCTAGGCACCACAGATACACCATGTGGGGGTCTGTCACAGACATTTGCCTGTGACAAGCTCCACAAGGCTTGAATCTGGTATGTTTCTTCGGGGACATGTCCCAAAAAGTTAGAAAAAGGCAAACTAGTCCAGTTTGACACAATGGTCAAAAAAATGTAGTCAAGAATTGACTGAGAGGAGCTCATCCGGATCAACGCTGATGCCACGGATAAGAAGGAACCAAGGTCAGCTCGCTGGAGTTGCGCTTATATAGGCACAGCGCACGTCACTTTCTCCATTAACGATGCCAACACCACGACACAACCTACTGACACGCAAGGGGATTGCTCAAAAGATTCCAGATCCAGTCAGACACCTGGGGAATGTTCTATGGTAAGGAATCTGGGGCTAAAAGTCTAGAAGTGATAAATACAGTGCTCATGTTGGTCATCTGTGTAGATTATTTTTTGTGCATGACCTAAGCAGGGTTTTTAAAACATATTTCTTCTCATTCTCAGTCATGACGGCAGTTAGTGACAAGGAAGGGTCCCCACTTGTCTAGAAAGTGGAGATTTGCCACACCATTTCCCTAAAAACAACTTATAGCATGCGGAAAGCGGAGGTTAGAACTGGTTGAAACCCAGGGAAGATCAGGAAAGTATCAGGATAAAGTCACAAAGAGGTTAGAGCGGAAAGCTTCCTGGGGGACTCCCTCACATTTGACAAACACCTGAAATCTCAGCTATGGTGGCTTCTAGGGGTAGTAGGAGGGATCAGCAGTTTCACCTCATTGGCTTAAGTTTGGGTTGTTTCAAATGAGGTGTATACGCTACTTAATAAATATTGCTGTTGAGGCCCATAACCACTTTAACAGTTAACTGCTATTTAAAGTTACCGGGGATTCCCTGCCTGATGACAGGGAATGATTCAAGTATGAGTATATATCAAACACTTAATGCTGGAGAAAAAATATTCTCTGTGGCTGAATAAAATCAGCATCAGACTTTTCCAGTATAGATCTATGTAACTATTTTGACCATGTGGACCATGGTACTCATTACTGTGGGGGAAAAACAGGAATAGTGGGGAAATAGAGAACTGTTGTATTCTAGAAAATATTAATCAGACACATTTCTGCTTTTTGGAAAGAAGCAAAAACTGCAAGATACCTGTTGTGCATGTTTCAGCAAGATAATTTCGAAATTTTCCCTGGCGATAGGTTCGGCCTTTCTGGTACTGTCAAAGACACATCCTCATAATTGTTCTTTAATTTTAAAACGGGTTTGAACAGTATTTAGTTTACCACATTTTCAGAGGTGCTTCAAGGTAGTGTTTGCCTTGCAGGAGATGGTAAACCAGTTCTTTCTGATCTACCTTGATATTATCATTGGTGCCGCTGCAGCATGCCAATGATTTAAAGTGTTAAAGAGCCAGGCTCTGTACTAGTATAGAGGGTTCACTTCACACCTGTATTAAGACAGGTTCCTAGCACTCTTGATCCCAGATATTTTCCCACTGGTTGGCAGCAAATCTACTAGTTACCCTCTCTAACACTAACTTATATTAGCAGATTGTATGGTCAGATGTATTAAGAGGATCATTCCGATGCCACCAATGTCTGTATCTCCATCAGCATGCGTGTACCCGCGTTAGCGCACAAAAAATGAAAAGGGACATGCACATGATGACGGAGAACTGTAATGATTATATATGTCAATACACAAACAAATGGGGACTACAATATATACCAGATAAGAATAAGAAAAATAAATTATTAACTTTATTAATAACCATGTGGATTTGAAAATGAACTTTCATTTCTGTTTGATTATATTGCTAAAGGGAAGCTACAGTTAACAATGAAAAACAAAAACGCCAAAACCCCTGAAATCAGCAAGAAATGGTTAGCTTTGCAAGCTTAACTCCTGCACGGCATACCTGCTTCTTACCTCATACATGACATCACTGATGAGATCACAAATTATATCACTGATAGCATCTCAAATAATATCATTGAGAAGCAAGGGCTGTTACCCAACTTCCTGGGCAGCCAACCTACCACACAGCTTAACACTGCTGAGCAAATCCACAGCCAACCACAGGGCCTGTGTAGGTGCTTAGCTTTTTGTTTAACCCAAATGCGCAGAGCTAAAGGCAGTGAGTAGCAGGCACTTGAAATATTACCAGTCCCATATGCCGCCTTCGGCTGTGTGCAGGAGGCTCTTAGTGCAGGCCCTGTGCCAGCTTCCGAGGCACTGAATAAGTTGTGCAAGGCCTTTGGTCAAGGACAGTGGGCTGGTAGGCAGGGCCTGGCCTGTAGCCATACTCTGTATGTGGCCTTCAGCAGTGGATAGCAGGCTCTGGACACAGGCCCTGTATCTCAGGTCCACAATGCTCAATATGCATGGTCTGTTTTATTTTTCAGGATTATAAAAAAAACAGCTGACTCTTGTTTTGGGTGAACACATCCTATGACAAAAAATTATATTTTCTTCCAGTAATATCTGCCTTTTTTAGGAGCCTCACACACCCCATCCTCTCAGTGTTCAGTGGTTAGGAGGTCCCTCGCCACTTTTCTTTTTTTTCAAGGGCACAGGCTTCGGTGCCGGAGACTCTGAAATGGCTGTCACAACAAAATGATTAAATTGCTGCCAGCCAATCATATTGTCTTGATCATCAAATTGAACGAAAGGAAAATGATCTCCCTTCCAAAGGGATTTGTTTAGTTTGTCTAATTCTGGATCCCTGATTCCTTCACGGATCCTGATCTGCTGAGGGTCTGTGAATTAACTGAGAAAATATCCAAAATCACAATCTAATTACCACTACAGAACATTTTTCTGTGAAACAAATATACCAAAACACAATTCCTGAATTTACACAAACCACAAAAAGGCTCTTTTCTATGAGAGCGCCTAGTTTGATATCAAGATTGATCTAATTCTGTCAAAGGTTTTTGTTGTAGTTTTGAGCAAACTTTCTGATTGGAGGTTGAAAGGGAATCAACTTTTGCTTCCCTTCCTGCCTTTCCTCAAACAAAACCACGTGAAACTTGACGTGCTCAAATTACCCACATGTACTAAGTCAGTAGCAAATTTAGTGCAGATTTGTCAGACAGTGCCAAAATTATAAGCAAACCGAAAACAGTAAAAACTGATATGTACCAAAAAAAACACACAATAATCTAGAATAATTTGTGTGCCTGGACACGGAGGTGCAAGCGACTAAAGTGGGATAGCATACATTTATTACACATAATATTTGTTTTTCTGTTTAAACGTTTACACATTCTTTACTATCAACATGTATTATTTTAGTTACCTCAGGAAGAGTTCAAAGTGCTTTACCAAAGCCTTGATGTTTTTATCCGAAAAGAACATCTTACCCATTATTTCTGGTAGTTTTACTGTTGAAAAAAAAAGGCACAAGAGGAAGGTCAACATAAATGAATTACTCATGCAACACAAGAGACAAGTTAAACAAATATTAATCCTACACTAGATTTAGCAGCAGGAAAAACCCCTGCTCAAGTGACTATGTTGTAATTTGTTACCTAAGCCCTGTCTGTCACACCCTCTGTACCTGGGCTGGCAATTGTAGAATTTCTAAGTGACACTGGTGGGAAAGGAGTATTCAAAAGCAGGAGAGTACCATAAATTAATTTTCTGAAATGCTAATTTGTTCCACATAATCTTTGTTGGGATGGGAATGTCCCTGCATGGCATACAGGCGTGTTCCCCTGCCCTGCGTGCCAGACCACATGAGTATCTGTTATCCTGACTTTTTTTTTTACCCTAGTGTCACACTAATCCCAGCCTGAGAGCACAGATCTAGGCCTGTCCCTGACTATTCAAGGTCCTGGACCTGCCCTGTTACTTAGTGAGTATGCACCACTTGTGCTCTCATATTGGACAGATTACTACTGCCCCTGTCTTGGGTACAGCACATACAGCGGTGGTGGCAGCATACTGTGATTTGAGATTGATAGAGTGATTAGATCTTTTTAATCTTTGTAGGAGAGCATGCCTACTGGCCGACTTTGTGTAAAGTTCTACTGTTATGTGAATGCCCCGAACCTTGTGCTCACATCCTGAGTGTATGTTGAGTGCTTGTGAATGCATATGTAATGTGCATTTAGCATATGTACAGTAGTAGCCTGCGCAATGAAGCCAGTGGGATTCATTTTAGACACCCCTGATTTGGCAAAGCACAAAATGAAGGATGAAGACACATTGTCCAGACAGCAGAAGTGCACTGCCTGCATTCCTGTGGAGAAAGGTGGGGATTCAGACACTGAAGTGAGGCGGAAGGAGACAGTTTTACCTTAATATATTCTATGAGGACTTTCGTTAGCCAAGGGCTGCTGATTAGTTCTTCCTGGGAACCACAACAAGATGAGGGACGGAGTGCTGAAAAACGTTCAACCACTCACCCCCAGCCAACAGATCTGGGTTTAATCCAGTGTTCTTTTGCTCACTATGCCACCCCAGTTTGGAACCAGCCATATGCAAATCAGTCTTGACCCTACTCCTCATGGGAACAGTCCATCCTGAACTGCCAACCCAGGTCCTCCCTGGAACTGAAACAAGCATCCTGGGACAGGTTTTAGGGTTTCACCTATTATCAGCCAGGCTAGCTTGAATCCAGTGGCACAGCGAGCAAGGGACCCACGCCTGGGTATACCCTTGGCCACTCCTCAGCTGCGGAGTTCCGGGTGAACGGGTTCCATCCCCAGTGAGGGAGTAGCCTTGACAAAGGTCTGACTACAGGCGTCCCTTCTTCCCCGTATTGAACTCATGAGGCCTATTAGGGTCATATATATCATTTTGACACTGTGAGAACAGACTTATTTGGTGCTGTATATTACTTATTTCCTATTTACATATTGTACGTCATTACCTGTGCTATTTAGCTAGTAATGAAATAAGTATAGGAGTGGTATCATTCCCTACGGTCCTGAAGAAAAGCCTTGGGGTAGGGCTTGAAACTAGTCGACCAGAGTAGGGAAACTAAGGGTCATATTCCCTAGTGGTTTCCCATCATCCCCATTTTTTAACCGTATCAGCCAGGGAAGCGAATAAAATTATCTTTCTTCCACTAGCTAGGTATTTTTAAGTCTTCTTTGTATATATTACTTAGCCCACTCCATTGATCATCTCTATCAGCATAGGTGTATAGGAACATTACTAATTTAGTGCTCCGTGAAGGCACAGGTCGCAGCACGCCCCTCTCCTTAGCAGGTCAGGGATGGACCCTATGATGAAGCATGCCACCAAAGGGTAACCCTGGTGGGTGAGGGTTATTTAAAAAGGAAAACTTCTTTCCTTTTACGACGAGGTTGGCGTCTTTTTTCGCTAGTATTGTTTATTTTTTCTTCCATTTGGAGGGACTCCTTTTGGTTGCATTTACTTAGTCTGGAGGACGAGTCCTCTCTTTTCACGTCTACCTCCCTCCTTTGTTTATGATATGCTCAATCTTTACAACCATGGTAATGTCCTCCATTAAGGTGGTATACAGATTTTGACCCGTGTTTAATATACAGACGGATATTTCACCGCCTGCGCTGCAGAGCTTAGTTAACGAGCGCTGAAATTGTAGGTGGCAAAATGCCTGTGGACACAGTGGAGAGGGAAGCAGGTGCACTTGGGGTGGGGGCAACATCCCCTCAACCCTGGAAAAAAAAAACAACAAAAAAAACAGCAGTCAATGTGGAGCAAAAACATGTGTCCAGAGTGTGTCCCGTAGTGAAATGTACACAAATCTATTAATGTAGCCTTTGAAGTCCCCACCCTCCTACAACTGACATAATCTAGGTAAAAAAACTCATACAGGATGAAACTTACTTAAAGAAGGAAACCAATAGAAGAAACCATGAAAATGAATTTGAGCAACTGATTTGTGAAAAATAGGAATGCACATGAAGAAGTCAAAGCCACTCGCAGGTAAAGAATACGCTTACAATTACATTTTTGAGCCAGTCAACAAATAAATGAACGAAACACTATCAGCACGTGGCCAACCAGTGTGTGTTAAAAAAAAAATGTAATGCGTATTTTGCACATCATTTCTTCACACGGTTTTTCATATGTATCCATTTTTTTTTAACTCATGGAACAAAGCAACTTTCTAAAAACCTCTCTTGCCACAAAACATCTGTTTTAGAATAAGTGAGTATTTATTTATTAGATTATGACTTTCTACCCAACGATAGCAGTAACTGACATATTTAAGTAAATTAATATATATTTCAGAACATTAACATAAACTATTGGCATTTCTTACCAAACAACCTCAACAAATGTTGTGACCCATAGATGTAAGATGGAGGAGGTGGTTGATCACTGTTTGCATAGTTTTCTGGCATCAGTTTCCAAGACAATACCTGTACCAAACATGAATAGACTAAAATTAAAAAAATTAAGTTAAATTATGTTTTTAATTACGTTAAAGTAGATTCTTCATCAATCATATAATGCACAGTGATTCTAAAATAAATCAGAAGAGTAGAGTGCCACGTATAGAGTGATATACCCTCTTGGATTTTACTCAACTCCCCTAAAAAGAATAACTGAAAAAACAATTTCAGAATGGCTTGTGTTGTTCCCTTATTCCTTACACCTATGTGACAGAAGCAGTGCATACCAAGGGCTCATTGATTGACTATGCACGGACCTTGTAAAACTGGTTTGGAGGTAAAAAGTGACTGAAAAATAATTAATGAGAATGAAGAACAATGTGAAATGAGAACGTATAAATGAATGAATAAACTGAACACTTACAAAGCACAAAAGTTGGACCAAAAGCATCATGGTGCTAGGAATGTAGTTCAGCTAAAGTCAGAAGAAAAACTCAACCCAAAAGGTAGAGTTTCAGTGCCCTCATAAAGGTGCAGTAGTTATTCATTGATTCATGAGTTAGAGGTGAAGGTCATTACAGAGTGAGAGTGACAGTATTTTCCAATTATTCGGCTATGGTGCAACGTTCCTCAAATCGTAATAGCACTGAACCAACTTTCTCTCCAGACAACTCGGACCCAAAGAGCACATCCATTACTCTTGAATGTCTTCTGAAAACCTGGTTGCAGGTGTGCTTTCTACACACATAACAGGTGCCAATAGCTCTACCTATGCATATTGTATTGTTTGGGTCAATAGGTCCTGAGATCTTCTGGGGCAGCCGGCAAGATCTTGCTGTCCATGTCTAACAAAGCATCGGTGAACCTACCCAAATGGCATAGTGCATTTAGAGATCTGAGGGCCAAGCTGGCGGAGGAGAACATTTTCTATCCAAGAGCATAAATTCATTTTGACTCCAGTTTGCAATCACCTAACTTGTCAATGACTCAAGCACCAGAATTTCATGTGCAGGATTGTTAGTCAGGAAATCCGGGTCCCTGGAGCCACAGGTCGTTTAACCAGAGGGCCAGAGCATTGTCTAGCCCATGTAGCCATCAAAATGTTAGTGAGGGATTCAACAAATGGCAGGACTGGCTTAGATGAAGATTGCCCTGTTGGCAGAACTTTAGTGGGTAAATTTGCCTGTGATTCAATAGTGGGCAATAGCAAGACTTTGCCTGCCCTTCATGCCACTACTGCAAAATAGCTATTTCTCTCTGTTTCTGGCCCAGGTGATGAGTCTAGCTCCATCTCAATGGATGTGTCTAGCCTAGTGGGATTTTTTGAGTATAAATATAAGCCATCATCACAGTAATGACAGAGAACATTCTATGCCAGGACTGGAGGCGAGGATTATGCCTTCTCTCTTCAATTTATTTTAACAGCAGCCAATATTAACATATAACAACTACATTTCCCATGAAACCTTGGGAAAAAAGTAGTTATAAAAAACTGTCCAATCAGTAACAGTCCTGTGTCCTATAATCAGGGGCATTCCAGTCCAACATATTCTGTCCCCACTGGCTCTCCATCCTCTTTCTTCGCTGCTGCGCAGCCGAGATAAGTGTTTTTTTCCTTCATGCATAAAATTTGTGCTAAGCTGGTATTGAGATCATGTAATGCTTTTACTGCTAATGTATTAGCGTTTTTGGATGAAGCGACCCTATCGTGTGTGTTGTTTTCTCTTGTTAGCCATTTTACTGAGAAGAAATTGTTAGCAGTTTGCTTTTGTTGTGAGAAATTCTTGGTGTTAGCGGCTCTGCCGCATGTACGCATTTTTGTAATCTTTATTAGTTTCTCTGTGACCGCGGGAGCGTTTCCGCTCCTACGCGGTCTCTATCGCCTGGTTTTCAGCTCGGTGCAGACCTCCCGCCGCCAGGGGGCGCCGGAGGCTGCGCGGGATACGGCGCGCGCGTTCGAATCCCTGAGAGGATTGCGCGGCGCGCCGTAGCTTCCCCGAGCTGTTCGGCCTGAGGGAAGACGCCTAACGGTGTATTGATTGTGCTGCTGCCATTTTCTCGGCCGATCAGGTGTTTTCTGCCACGCTCTCCTGCCTAATTTGCCACACAAAACACCGGCAGCAGAGTCTGTAATACTGTGTCTAACGCCCTCTGGATCTGTATTCTTTGGCGCTCTGCACCTAGTGGGGATTTACCCAGGCCGCATTACTTTCAGTTGACCATGCTTTCTTCTTCCCCAGGGCAGTGACCCATAAAACAGTGAGTTCCTCACGAAAGAAGAGTCAGACTGACACCCAGCCCTCATTAAGCTACCTTGAACAGGCTGCCCGGTCTGCTACCCAGACCCCATACCATCAAACCTCGGTTAGTCCGGCTTGATTATGGAAATGGACTACGAGGAGGACTCCCAAGGGGGGGATAACACCCTGGCAGACCTCCTTTGGGACGACGAATTTTACGATGCGGGAGATGCATCTATATACAGAGCCATGGGGTAGGCCATGACTCCTCTGGAAGACAGACTGTCCAGGAAAATTGATCAGGCCTTGGCGAGATTGACGGCCCTTCCCACAGCGCCTGCTCCCCAGACTGGGACCTTGGAGATTGCCCCGCCACCTGATTCTGCCCCCCCCCCCGCCCAAGCATGCCAGAGATATCGGGGTTGATTTAAATGCTTTTGACAGGCTCAAACAGGCCTTTCTAGCTACCCAGCCAACTTTGCCACCGACAGAGAACCTGCCACTGGCACCAGACAATGCTACCCCTCTAGACGACGCTGACGCAGAACCAGGCCCATCTAGACCATGGCTCCCCTTGCGACCATCCCAGGACACTTCTGACATGTTGGACCCCGAGGACATTAATCATCCCCGCTCCTCAGAATGGGCTCCGGCGGACAAAGTCGCCAATTACGCGGCATTGCGTATTCGCAAATCCCTGGGGAAAAAAAGCCCGCATCTGCTTGAGAGCGGAAAGTCCAAGGCCCTCTCTGGAGGGTAAGGTGGCCCTCACCCCAGAGATCGATACAAGGATGGCCACATTTTTACAAAAATTTATGAAGGACCCGAAGAAGGGAATTGACTGGTCCTGGCGGGCATGCCAGTACAAGCTCATGGACACTCTAGGCCCCCTCCCACGAAAATTTTGGACATGGCAGAGGAGGCCAAACTAACGGGTTCCCTGATCTCCCCAGAGTCCCTTTCAGGTTGGGCACAAAGGGCCATCGTATTCTTGGGCAACACCAACTGTGCCCTTTCCACGGAGTGTTGTCGCTCCCTTCTCATCAAGGTGGACCCCAAGTTAGGGGATCTCGCTGATTCAGAGGCAGGGGCTGTGGCACAAGGAGGACTCTTTGGGGAGCCATTTGTCAAGGAGTTGGGAACATTTGTTAATACTTTCATCTCCCTTGACAAAGCGCAGTCATCCTTTAAAAAAGTTTTTCCCCGGGTTTTCCGTGGGGCCAGTCAAGGTAGGGGCCGCTCGACCGGCCGCCCTTCCAACCAACTCCCTCCAAGGGGACAAGGCCCCAGACAAGGTCAATATCAGGACCAAACACAATTTGGGAACTTCTATCCCACAAGAGGCCGGCGCGGCAAGGGCAGAGGATATCGTGGAGCAGCGGCCTCCTCTAGTCCCGGTGAGTGTTCTCCCTTCTTTCCGCTTAAGGGTAGGGGGGAGGCTGGGGAATATTGTCTCCAGGCCTAGACTTCCATCACAGGGGACTCATGGGTTCTTCTAACGGTTCAGGGATTCCACATAGATTATGTCGGCGAACCCTTTCAAGAACTGAAGCCCTGTCCCATCCAGTTCTCTCAGCAAGAGACCATTTTGGTAGACTCGGAAGTTTCATAGTTTCTAGCCAAGGGGGCTATCGCGCCAGCCACCCCTCAACCCCGGGGGTTAATCAGCAACATCTTTTTGGTGGACAAAACGGACGGGGGTAAGCGGCCTGTAATCAACATCAGCGAGTTCAACGAGTGGCTAGTGTACTGCCACTTCAAAATGGAAGGGGTTCATCTCCTCAGGGATGTCCTACGTCCCCTAGACTGGATGGTACAGCTGGATTTAAAAGACGCCTACTTAGTTATTCCAGTCTTTCCTCCTCTTCGCCGTTTTCTCCAATTCATTTGGCGGCACCAGACATACGAGTATACCGCCCTTCCGTTCGGCCCCCTGGTGCTTCACCAGACCAGCAGTGGAGTTCCTGAGAGCTTGAGGTATCCGAATGATTGTCTACCTGGACAACATGCTCCTCATGGACGCATGCCCCCATCAACTCCTGCGCCACCTCCGAACAGCGGTAGATCTTCTTCAGGGTCTGGGTATCGTGGTGAACAAGACAAAATCCGTCCTGACGCCTTCCCAGACCCTTACCTTTCTAGGCTTCGTGCTAGACTCCACTTCTTCCACTCTCAGTCTTCCGACCAGGAAGATTTCAAAGATTCGTCACGAATTGAGGCGTTCCCTCACCAAACCTCAGGTGTCACTCAGGCAACTGGCCCGGATTGTGGGTCTTCTCTCCGCCTCCATCCAGGCCATCTTCCTGGACCCGCTACATTATTGAGCGCTTCAACGCCTCAAAGCAACCTACTTACGCAGGGGTTGCCCTTACTCGTACAAGGTACCTCTGTCCGAGGAGGCCCGGGAGGAGATCAAGTGGTGGTTGGAACACATAGAGGCCTGGAACGGCCGAGCAATCTTCGGGTCGGCCCCAGACCTGGTGATAGAATCCGATGCCAGCAGAGCAGGCTGGGGTGCCAGATGCGGCGAATTTTCCACAGGAGTATTGTGGTCGCTTCAAGAATGAAGATTACATATCAACTGCTTAGAGCTCCTGGCAGGTTCTTTCTCCGTCTGGTATTGGACGAAAGACTCCGTCCAGTCCTCTGTCCTCTTAAAGATGGACAACATCTCGGCAGTCCGATATATCAATCATCTGGGGACACGAGATCCAAGGCCCTCTCGGACTTGGCTGCCAGCTTTTGGCAATATTGCCTGGATCATCATGTGTCGGTCAAGACGGAGTATCTTCCCGGTCGGGAGAACCAGGTAGCGGACTTCCAATCCCGCAACTTCAGAGATTCCAGCCTCTGGAAGCTCGACCCGGAGGTCTTTCGGACCTTGAACGACCATTGGGGTCCTTTTTCAATGGACCTCTTTGCTTCGAGATTGGACAATCAATTTCCACGGTTTTTCAGCTGGAGACCGGACCCGTTGGCAGTGGCCACGGATGCCTTTCTCCTGGACTGGAGAATGGAGTCTGGAGCAGGGGTACGCGTTCCCTCCATTCGTAATGATCACGAGGGCGACGGCTCAGGTCAGAAGGCAAAGTGCGGAGATGGTAATGATCACTCCCCTGTGGAGATCTCAAGTTTGGTTCCGGTTCTTCTGGAACTTTCTTGGGATTCTCCAATCCTACTCCCCCGGTTTTCGACTCTCCTCCTGAGTCCCGATCGAGCTCCCATCCTCTGATTCTGGGGAACTCATTGTGGCTCATGGCCTGGCGGATTACTGGAGACGATGGGAGGTCCCAGGCCTTTCGGAGAAAGCTGAAGAGTTCATGTCCAAGGCTTGGGCGGACAGTACAGTCAAGAGGTACAGGTCCGCATGGGACAGATGGTCCCATTGGTGTATGCGACGGGGTCTTAATCCTTGCTTACAGGTCAATAAATACCTTTCGATCAGCCATCTCAGCTGGTCATGTTCCGCTTAACAATTCAGCGGTTGGGGGAACACCCGCTTGTCTGCAGGCTTCTGCGAGGTATCAGACTGTCTCTACCTCCAGAACCCCGGTATTCAGCCCTTTGGGATGTGTTAGATTTAAAATTCCCTTTCTTATGATGCCTCTGTCGTGCTGTTTTAGATTAGCAGTGTGTGGCTAAATTACAAGTATTGATGTTCGCATCCAGTAGCCCGTCAAGTATTCCTCGCAGTATGCAGGCCTCATTAGCCAGTGTGACTCCATTCCTATATTTCGCAATCGTTATTAGACTGCTTGGGCTGTGCTTGTACTGGGCCTCATTCTTCAATCTGCTCGCTTCAGCAGAACCCTGTACTTCGTTAATATTTTCTCTCCTGTTCAAGGCTGTAACCCGACTTGCTAATGAGCTGATGCTCGGTCTCCACATTCCAATCTCAATGTGTAACTCTGCTCCCACGTTAGGAGTCGCTGAGACTCGGCACAGTGGCCTTGGACCACTGATAGAGTGTACCCATCCGGCAGGTGTTAGCTCATCCATGTGTGCCCCTCTTTGTCTCTTGCTGCCTTCTGTGGAAAGTTACTGGGTGGGTGTGTCTTGTGCTCCTGCTGAAATGTATAATTGTTATTCCTATACCTGGGAGAGGCAGTCCCTCTCCGGTCATCTTAGGGTGCAGGTCATGACGGGCTCCTCTGCAGAGAATATATAATAAATAACGTAAGTTTTCATTCTCGATTGTCTGACCGACTCTTCATGTGGGAAGGCATAGCAAGTGGTTGCATATAACCCGCATGGCCCTAGAGGGCCACGTCCTTCAGATGGTGCCCGAACAGGGACCCCACGAAGTGTGGCCCCCTCACCCGTAATCGGGTCGCAGGGGCCGGGGTGGTGTCTGGTCGGTCGGGCGGATCGGGGCCCCACACACAAGACCGAGCTTGGTTCTCGCAGCTGCCCCGCCCTTCCTCGGCTAGTGGTCATCGGCTGGGGTCCTGAGAAGGAGAAACCTTGGAGCTGACCGTTTGGTCTGAAGAGTCGGCAGTGGAGAATAACTTGCTTGACCTGTGTGCACCAGGTGAGTGACTTGATTCTTGGAAATTGGCGCCTTGCTTGAACGACACAAGCCGACGGGCTGTGTGTCCTGGTACAGTCTCGGACTGTCTTGTTTGAACGGCACAAGCCGACGGGTTGTGTGTCCTGGTACAGTCTGCGGACTGTTTGGTCTTGGACTTGGTGGGTCTGCGGACACTTGAGGGACACAGAGCGCTTGAGAGCAGTCTACTAGGGCCAACTGGTAATTGGACTCTTTGTGAAACGGTCCGGGACTGTTCACAGGTAATCTGCCAGACCAACTGGTAATTGGACTTGCTTTTGAAAAGGTCTGGGGCTGAGGCCTGTCCTCTTGTATTGGTACAGTCTCTGGACTGTCTTGGGTGCAGTTTGCGAACTGCCTTGCTTGGATGACACGAGTCGGCGGGCTGTGTCTTGGTGCAGTTTAATACCGTCTTGGTTTGTACTTGGCGGGTTTGCGAACCCTTGGAAAAGACACAGAGTGTTCGTGAACAGTCTGCCAGGCCAACTGGAAATTTGGCCCGCGCTCGAAAAGGTTTGGGACGGTTTACAAACAATCTGCCAGGCCAACTGGAAATTTCATGATGCTTGCAAAAGGTCTGGGGCTAGAGCCTGTCTTCTTGAACTTGGTGCAGTCTCTGGGCTGTCTACTTGTCTTGGTGCAGTCTTTGGACTGTGGTGTTTGGGTGCTATGAGGTGTGTGGACCGACGTTGGTGGTGGTGCTTGTGAAATGCTTGTTTGAGTGAGTAGCGACTGTGCTCTTCGTGTGGAGGTAAGGATGCCTTGCCTCAGCAAGCTGTGTTGTGGCCCCTTCTTGACAATGCCTGGAATGAGCTTAATTTGGTCTCTTGTTGTCATTGTGATCTGCAGATGCCCATTGGAAGGATGACACTTTAAATTTTGAAGAAGAAAAAAATAATGATAATACATAAATAGAAATATGGTTTGATCAGAAATTACTAGCAAGAATGTACATTTGTTTTGACAGAGGAAGAGTGCAACATGAGAAAAATGTAAGGAAGGGATGTGCATTTAAATTAAAAACAGTGTTGTGAGGATTCAAGGTAATGTATCTTTGTGCTCAACAGACACGTATTCTAAAGGTGCAGTAAGGAGAGGTGAAATACATGCTCGTAATTCAGCAGCGCTGAATGTCGCCCTCTCTCTATGAAAAAGGGGGAGGGGGAGCAGGAGTTCTGGGAAGGAAAGCAGTGTGTTTGTATTTAGAGCTTTCCAGCTTCAGACACGAACTGCTAAGTGGGTGTGTTTCATTTGGATTTGCCCACAATGGAACGTGTATTTAATTTGGAAAAAGTGTCTCAAGCTCGGGGCTGTGAGTGTTTAGCTGAACAAAAAGGATTTTCAAAGTTTAAAGACATAGCTTGTGAATTCAGTTTGTGGCCGGCTTGCCATGACCTTCGGTGTGATAAGGGAGGCATTCCCAAGGAGCGGGCTCAACGAGCAGGAGGACTGAAAGCAGCAGACAGGACAGGAGACACGCTGGGGAGAGTGTTCTTGTGAAGGGAGGGCTCATTCAAGGAGCGGCTTCTGTGTCAGACACAGACAGGCTGAGCTGCAGAGTCAGGTTTTTTTTTTCTGAAAGGCAGAATGCCAGGAAAAGATGTTAGTTGGGAACAGACTAAAGGAACAACACAAGAGCTGGAAGAATAGGTTCATGAGTTTTGTGAAAGTGTGTATCTAGAGTTTCTATAACACTGTGGATTGGCTCAGTTGGTTATTGGTTTAATGTTCCCTGTTCAGACTAGTGTGCACGTTCAGTAAATATTGGTTTGTTCTCAAGGAAAGCTGATAGATGGTATTCTGAAGGATGAAGGGTACTATTGTGCTGGATCAGGAATGAAGCAGAAAGGATTTGAGGAAAGCATATGATGGTACAGAGAAGGTTTGCACAGAAAAGTTTTCACAATTAGTTGTTTGCAGAGATAGAAAGTGAGTTACAAGGTGTTGTTTCACAGGATGGAAGTAAAGGTGTTTTGATTTGTGCAAATTCAGGTATGGGATGTTGCACTGCTGGAAAAAAGTATCCTTTTGCCATCTTTATAACAGATTTGAGCATTGGAAGAAGAAATGTAAATTTAAATATGATGCAGCAAATGGAAAGGCGCAAAATAGAGAGAAATGCAGGTGCAAAATGTGCCAGTTCAGCAAATGCAAATATCAATTCAGAAACAGGTACCAATGACCGGAGTTTTTCAAGCCCCACAAAATATGGAAAATGCTAAAATTAATTTAAATAAGTTGTCCAGAGCAAATGTGAATTATTTCCAGAAACAAAATGAGAACTCATTTCAACAGGTTACTGTATTTGAAAATGGGAGTTTTAACACTAACAATTCTGTATTTACCAAGTCCATTGGAAGGTCCAGACTTTGTTGTAGGAGTTTTAAAAAGAGAAATTACAAACCCGGTTTTAGAGAAGGTTGCAGCAGAAATAGGCCCATTTGAGAGAAGTTGCCAATTTGTTGTTTGTGATACAGGCCTAGCAGGAAAACAATTGTTTTGCAAATTAAACAGCATAGATTATTGTACACCCGATGATGTTAATTATCAGATTCCTGATTAAGATGCACATTTTAAAATGGCCCAGCCGGAGACAGCTGTAGCATTGTTTTTAGAAAAGTCAATTTGCAAATGCTGTCCTTTTCTTTCTGCTGTTTTTATCCTTGCAGGTACGTTCAGGCTGTTCTGGTTGTTGCTGTCAGAGGAAAGATGAGGGAGTGAAAGTGTCATTTAGATTTTAGTGGACAGGATTTGTGTCTCAAAAGAGGAATTTGATTGTTTATTTGCAGATTCGTTTTTATTGTTTTTGCAATAGCGACTTGGTTGTAGATATTGGGAAGTGATTGGTCTGTATTGTTTCCTCCTGTTATGTATTAAAAATAGTACAGTGCTATGCGTGTATTGGTGGATGTTTCAGACGCATTAGTTTAGCACGTTTTGTGCTCTCTTGCTCCGATCATTGGACTTTTTATTGTGAATTTTTCATTTCAGTTGAGGCCTAGTTGTGGTGAGAATGTGATAAGTTTAGTAGTGTTTGTTTTCCCTCGAATTTTTGCAGATGTGCCACTCATTTTGTGGGCAACAGGTGATGTAGAGCTGGGATTCCTGCAGATTTCACGAGCCTTGTTGTGTATGATTCCAGATTTGGTTGAGAAAATGTGCTGGTGAGGAGAAGGCTGGTACATTGTAATAGTCCTTTATTCGATTGTGTTTGCAATTGTGACTGACCTGTGTGCAGTTCAAAGGAAAAAAAATAAGAATGTGGCCCTCCAGTTGTCAGCTACTCTGGCTATTTTTATGTTTCTCCTGCTGCTCAATATTTTTCTGTCGCTGATCTAAAGCGCATTCTTTGGAAGTATTGCTTATGGAATAGATGATGGGTCTTTGTTTAGAATAACATTGGCTGGCTAAAGATATAGGCTCTGCTGCGCCTTTTAGGACCATGCAGAAAGACAGGGCATCTATAAAAAGTTTAAAATACAGGGTAGTTCCCTGCTCTTTGTTTCAGACACACAACCAAGTTGTAGGGACAGCACAGTTCGATAGTGTTAGACATGTTGTCCTTGGTGTGGTTTTACATGACTTTTTGCCTCCACCTCTTATTTAGGTCTCGCCAAGGCAGCGCGCATGCGCTGCTCTAGGAGATGACCTTTAGAAATTGGTCAGCTCTTTTTGCACTCGTGCTTGTGCTGGCATCCACCTTGCGGGAGCGAGCAGCGGTGCGTGTGCCAATTGAAAACAGATGGCCTACGCGCCGATGCTTGCTCTCGTGGATGCCAGCACAAGCACGAGTGCTTGATGACGACCTCTTTTCTGTCTTCATCCTACACTTCTGCGAGCTCAATGTAGACGAGAGCCCCACGTCCAAAGTGCAGACCGCTTGTTGTTGTACCTCCGGGAGCTGCGAGCCAGACATGGCCTCCCCGAACCAGGATTTCACTGTTTTAATTTTGAACCTTCACTCTCGCCCCCACCCCGTCTCTTTTCCTACTTGTCTTTCACTCCGATCCCTCCTCTTTTTTCTCCCTTATACCGCCATTCTTCTCACTTTTCATCCTCTCTCTCTCAACACCACAGCCATTCCCTTCTCACTTTTCTTCACTCCTATCCGTTCTACTCTTTGCTGGATCTGGTGGCTCAGCGGACTATACGAATTTCTGTTTGACCTTGTAGCCACATGTTAAATTTTGTCAGGTCCGCTCAGCCATTCATCTTTCCGAGGTCGATAAAAATAAATACCATTGAGCTGCGGAACAATAAACATCTGGTATTTCATCACAAGAGACCCAGGGGTGCGCTTTACCAATGCACATATTATGCTTATATTCTCAGCCCTCCCTTCATCTTCTCACTTTTCTCTCATTCTCATCCATTCTCTCTCACTGTGTTCCTTTCTTCTCCTACTAGGCGCTTCTCGAGCTCAGCCTCTCTCCTTTCCTTCCACCCCTCCGCAGCGCCTTGGCTTCCTCAGTAACTTCAATTTCTTCTAGGCGCTTCTTGAGCTCAGCTTCTCTCCTTTCCTTCCACCCCTCCGCAGCGCCTTGGCTTCCTCAGTACCTTTATATCCTTCTTGGCGCTTCTGGAGCTCAGCTCCTTTTCTAAAGCTGCGAATAAGTTTACTTTTTACAACATTCGGAAAGGTCTATGGAAAACTTTGGAAGTTTGCAAAAACTGTCTGAAAAGCATTGCGATCACATATATTCACATTAAACGACAATAAAATAATAATATATAATTCCAGCAAAACAGCTTTCTTCTCCTCTGCAATGACTTTATGGATAGAAAAGCTTAAAAAAAAGATAAACTTGTCGAGAACAAGTAATCTCATTTTCACAGTGCAGTCATTCACTTCTGTTTGAGCCGCAGCGGAGTTATAATCAGTATCACCCTCTTCCACCATCAGAGGGTTAGTGCGCCGAGTCACTAGTGTGAATCACAGCAGGACTGACTCTACAGTTCAGCCTTCTGAAGATGACTTTATAAGTGCATCTGCCTTAGACAATAGTAATATCTGGTCCAGGATGGGTACAACATTAAAGACTGAGGTTCAAAGCGATCATCTTTCACCACTGTGCCCTTCTCAAGCAGTCTTAGTCCATCCCAACCACAAACTCGACCTAGACTCCATGTGATCTTGGGCATATCAGCCGAGCAACGATTGATTCATAAGGGATACAGGTGCACCGAAGTTTAGCTATTGATAGCTATCTTGCCAAATTTATGATATATGGTGTTTGGCAAGTTTTAAACGCCGACCATCTTTTTTTTTTTTTAATTAGCATGGGCGGGCGCCGCTGCTCCCGCTCCCGCTAGGGGCAAGCTAGCACAAGCACGAGTGCTTTAAAACAGCTGTTTTTATTTCACTAAAAACATGCGCCCTTTCTGTTGAAAATATTACTGCACGTACTTCACAAATGTATGAACTAGCGCAAATCCTATTTTTCGCCGTGTTTCTGCCTTTTTCACTGACAAAACAAGTCACTAAAAACATTTTTTTAAGTTACAGCGTCGGGTCACCACCCTTTAATTCATGGCAAATTAGTTAAGCTCCCCATGCTTGCGCAAATCTTATTTTTCGCCCTGTCTGCTTTTTCACTGGTACGAACATCCCAGATTGCTCTTCAAACTTTACCCATACGTGCAACTGCATTAAAGCCACATTTGCATCTACTACCACTGATACTGATCTTTACAAGGAGGCAACAATTCTCTTTATTCTGCCAGGGCAGACTCCCATTTAACCACAGGTAGTAACTGTTGGGACGTTTCACACCATTCCAGACTGGATGGCGGCTACACTTGGTAGTCTTTTTGAAGCAAGGTGTCAATGCATTTCTAAAACATTCAACTTGAAAGGTTGCCTAAATGCTACATTCTCCGTAACTTCTCTGCTTGCCATGTTTTTTAATAAAGTTTCAGTTGTGCTTTAGTAATACTATGTAGTTAGAGGCCAGGAATTTAGAAGTGTGTATAATAAGAGGGTGTTGAGGACCCAGAGGCTTTGTGAGTTTATCAGCACAGTTCTACTTGCACGGTGTGAGTTTGTTAGCACGCAGTAAAATTATACGCGCAATTTTAGTAGTCTTTTTTACAACTTTTACAGCGGTGTTTCTGGGGCCAACTGTTTATAATTAGCGTTTCCGCGGACGCTTTCTTATATTTCCTAAACTTTTATGCACTATATTGTTATGTCTTTTATCAACGTGTATTTGCCTTTCAGTGTGTCTATATTTTAATTGGGGACTGTTTGATAAGGAATGTGAGGTGCTTAAATAAGCTATTTTACCCTGTAAACCACGACCCTACATTAAACGCCAACTAATGGGGAAAAGGGGTTAGCCAATAATAAATTACTGCCACTGTTATTGCATCCTTTTTTCAACTGACGTTCTGCACAAACCAGTTACACCATGGTCCTCCTTGCCGTGGTACCCTAGCACTGGAGTTTGGCTGAAAGAACAGCTTCACTTCTTGTCTACAGTTATAATATTAAAAAGTATTCCCATGATGAGTTTTAGGTTTATGTTAGTTCAGAGATCACAACATAAGCACAAGGAAAAACACGTCCCACACTGGCATTCTGCTAGTGGTGTTTGGTGCACTTCAGATTTGTCCCTCATGCTGCACACAGCTCTTCCTGTGCACCTCACATCTGTCCCTTACGCTGCACACACCTCCTACTGCACCTCACATCTGTCTCTCACACTGCACACAGCTCTTCCAGTGCACCTCAGGTCTGTCCCTCACACTGCACACAGCTCTCCCAGTGTACCTCAGGTCTATCCCTCACACTTCACACAGCTGTCCCAGTACACCTCAAATCGTCCTTCATGCTGCACACAGCTTTCCCAGTGCATCTCATATCTGTCCCTCATGCTGCACACAGCTCTCTAATGCACCTCAAATCTGTCCCTTACGGTTGCATACAACTCTCCCACTGCACCTCACATCTCTCCCTCACGCTGCACACACCTCCTACTGCACCTCACATCTGTCCCTCACACTGCACACAGCTCTTCCAGTGCACCTCAGGTCTGTTCCTCACACTGCACAGCTCTCCCAGTGTACCTCAGATTTGTCCTTCACGCCCCACACAGCTCTTCCTGTGCACCTCACATCTGTCCCTTACGCTGCACACACCTCCTACTGCACCTCACATCTGTCCCTCACACTGCACACAGCTCTTCCAGTGCACCTCAGGTCTGTTCCTCACACTGCACACAGCTCTCCCAGTGTACCTCAGGTCTGTCCCTCACACTTCACACAGCTGTCCCAGTACACCTCAAATCTGTCCTTCACGCTGCACACAGATCTCCCAATGCACTTCAAATCTGTCCCTCACGCTGCACACAGCTGTCCCAGTGCATCTCATATCTGTCCCTCACGCTGCACACAGCTCTCTAATGCACCTCAAATCTGTCCCTTACGGTTGCATACAACTCACCCACTGCACCTTACATCTATCCCTCACGCTGCACACACCTCTCCCAGTGCAACTCACATCTGTCCCTCATGCTGCACACAGCTCTCCCAGTGCACCTCAGGTCTGTCCCTCACACTTCACACAGCTCTCCCAGTACACCTCACATCTGACCCTCACGCTGCACACAGCTCTCCCAATGCACCTCAGATCTGTCCCTCACGCTGCACACAGCTCTCCCAGTGCACCTCACATCTGTCCCTCATACTGCACACACCTCTTCCAGTGCACCTCAGATCTGTCCCTCACGCTGCACACAGCTCTCCCACTGCACCTCAGGTTTGTCCCTCACACTTCACACAGCTCTCCCAGTACACCTCAGATCTGTCCCTCATGCTGCACACAACTCTCCCAATGCACCTCAAATCTCTCCCTCATGCCGCACAGAGCTCTCCCACTGTACCTCAGATCTGTCCCTCACGCCCCACACAGCTCTCCCAATGCACCTCAGGTCTGTCCACACTGCACACACCTCTCCCAGTGCATCTCAGATCTGTCCCTCATGCTGCACACAGCTCTCCCAATGCACCTCAAATCTGTCCCTCACGCCCCACACAGCTCTCCCAGTGCACCTCAAATCTGTCCCTTGCGCTGCACACGCCTCCTAGTGCACCTCATATCTGTCCCTCACACTGCACACAGCTCTTCCAGTGCACTCAGGTCTGTCCCTCACACTGCACAGGGCTCTCACAGAAAACACAACAAGCATTGGCATAGCCAATAGGTCTCGCCTTTGGAACCTTATAAGTATTTAGTTATGCAGTACAATATCCTTGGTGCAACAACATCAACTGTTGCATGGCTAAACACATATAAGGTCCCAAAGGCGAGACCTATTGGCAATGCCAATGCTTGTTTTGATGCTGTGCTGGATTTCGTTTTTGCTGGTTCAGATGTTGTGGGCGTTTTTTGCCACTGCTGCCCAGTGTCACAGTGCTAGTGTTTTCTGTGCAAATGGATATCGTGCTTAATTCTCCCTAATTGGCATATTGGTTTTACTAGTAGACCCCTAGTGAAGTGCGCAGATAGTGCCAGGCCTGGTAAATAGCTGCTGGTCAAGGCCCCCCGGGGTGAGGCGCGGTGTGTGTGTGTGAAGAGCGGGATATGTACTGATGTGTGCTGCTGTGCGTATGTTGTGCCTTGGTAATGAAAAGATATCATATTCTTCTTTCAATATTGAAAGGTGGTCCTGCTGATAGGACAGAATGGAGAATTTCTTTTTTTTTTTTGTAACATTGTGCGAGTATATCCTTCCTAGGAATAAGATAGACAATAGGACTGAGCTCAGACTTTGATAATATATCTCTTGGTAAGTATGGTTTTTAAAGTCTGCGTTTGCAACAAGCACTTTTAGAAAGTGGCTATTTTCTTGTCCAGTTTATTTGTGTGTTTCTGCCTGATTGTGGATGGACTGTTTGGTCTCAGTATGGTTGAGACTGAGAATGTGCATGTGGTATGGTGTCTTTGTGTGGTGTTTTATTGTGTTACTGTGAGTATTGCTATGAATACTTGCTTCATTGCCTTTGGGATGAGACTATCTGCTCGTACCAAGTTCCCGAGGGGGTGAGCATGGGTTGTCTGAAGGGAGTATTCCCCTTGCGTTGACTGGAGGGAAGGGTCCCTATTTTGCACAAAGGTACCTTCCTTTGCCAACTAAAGACACTAGTTTTTCTTTAACAAAATGTTCTTATATTTAGTTTTGACTGACCAGGGAGTTTGTCTTTCTTTACAGGGGTAAGTATTTTCGACAGGAGGTCACCCGCTATGTCACCTACTGTCGAAGGGGGGTAGGAGACTAGCTCCTCGGCAAATTAAGCGTAAGCAAATTAACAATGCAGGAGGTGCATGGGGTGCATGAAACTAACACTGTGTTTTTCTTTGTCTTCTGTGCTTGGTACATGTATTGTTGTGTCCAGTTTTGTGTTGTGCGTACACAAGACGGTTGTGCGTTTTACATTTTCCTTGGCTTATGTGCTTACTATATGTATTGGTGTGAGCTGTTTTGCGTGGTAAGTACGCTAGACAGCTTGTTGTTGTGCGTTTTCTCTCTCTTTTGAGCCTACCTGAGCTGTCTAGGAACGGCCATGAGACAATCGGTTGGGCTCGCTTTAGCCATTCATTTCACAGGATGCTGTGAATATGCTTTTGAATAAACAGAGACACAGCACCTCACCAGTGCACCTCTAATTGGCTATAAAATAACACTGTTTGAACAAATTGTCAGGATAAAAAAAAAAAAAATAGAAAAATAAATGTCACCTTGAAGTACGCCATGTTACTGCCCCTCCTTTCTGTAAATTGAGGGAATTGGATGAAGATGAAAGGACGGGTAGACTAGACTGATGCTCCCTTATTTGATCCTTAAGGGGAACTATATGTCGGTGGCTTTCGTTTGAATGCCCAGGTGGCACCACCATCATTGTTCATGTTATCGCAACACTACATACGGTCGCAGAGGCATCACGAGTCCTTTATCAGTTAGCCTGTGTAATTGAGCTGACAGCCCTTACTAGAGCTGGTGAATAGGTTTTCCCCTGATTATAATGACACATGGCCCAGATCGTGGAATGTATGGTACGCATGATTCACAATATTAGCGAGGGTGCCTGTATGCCCTCGGTAATTGCGCACCACACATTTTTGTGGTTAACGGTTTTTGAAGAAGACATAGCTCTACAGGAGTTTGTTTGCAACAACAAGTTTTGCTGGAGAATTCATGTACTTGCTACATTATGCTTAATTTGTCAGTTAGTTAGTATAATAAGGATCTCTGTTAAATTAGCAGTTTTAGACTTCCCCGCCACGCCTATAACATGAGAGCATGGTCACAAACGCAATATTTATGTTGGCCTCCTCGAGACAAAAATAATCCTAGAGGTGTCTGCAGTCCTGCACAGTAGCGAAAGTTCACAAAGTAGAAGAAGTGTCGTGATCTCTATGACTTATTGAACACAAGCTTGCTAAGACAAGAAACACAAAGGAGCCATTGCCTTGAAATTCCCTTTTGAGGTTCTTTAGATAAATAATATAGGAATGGACAGATAAGGTCCGAATTATTCTTTCACAGCTTAGTACCCTACTACTTGGGATTGGGAGAGAACAAAAACAAAAATTATTAATTGTGTAACGTTTTACCCTTGCCAGTTCACTAAAAGTTCGTTTTATACTCGCTAATAGGTCCGGGACGCCTTTCAGTCATTGGGAGAGAGAGGGGTCGGACGTGATGCACAGTCTGGCTGCTCGTTATGGAACACCTATGAATACGACCAAGGCAGAGCTGCAGAGCAAAGACATGCTGGACGAGGCAGTACCACCGAGAAAGAGAGAGAAGGGCTATCTAGGAGCCCCAACCTGTTGGTCTACTTGTGCCTCAGTCCCAGCCCATTGAGCCTAGCCGGTGGGCTCACCTGTGTTTGAGCCTCTGCCCCTTGGTCCATCTCGAGTCTGATCCCCCTTCTTCCTTGGACCCCCTTTTGTGTAGGGTATGACATCCGCCCGACGGAGGAACAGTGCACCGAGGTAGAATAGGGTTAGTAGGGATGGACTTCATGGATGAAGAATAGGGTGCGGGTACCCTGTCTAAGGTACCAGCGATAGAGTAGAGGAAGAGAGTTTGGTGCATTGTTTGGTCAGTCAACGAACGGGGCAAAGGGACTATGATTCTAGAGAGAGAAATACCTTGCCCTGCAACGTGGGATCTGGATCCGAGCTGGACGCACAGATCCACCGCTGGTGCTCAATAGCGCCTATGCTAGATGAACAATAGGAGCCTACCAGTGATGGCTCTCTGAAAGACACTGGAAAGAAGAGTTTTGCCCATCTTGTTCCCTGGTCACCAATTTTATTGCTTTTTTTTCTCTCCCAATCACCATGTATCCGTTTGGTTACTCAATTGAAGTGCCAGTTGCATCCCTAGTTGTTATTGTGCTAATGATAGTGCTAGGAACATCCTACTCCCTGAATGAGAAGTATCCTGTGCATTCCCAAGTTCATATAACACCAGTTTCTCTTGTGACCATGTTTGTTAGTTTGGCTTTTCGCATAGGGGAGCACAGTTCGTTTTTGTATCCAGGAGTGGGGAAGAACATATGACTTCATTTACAGATCGAACATGACACTAGGCCCGTCTTAAATTCTGTACCATAATGTTCACTTCGCCCGTGGACCATAAGTTCATACTTAGCATCCGAGGGTATGGTTTGCAAATGTTGCCTTTCTTTTCGGTTTTTCTCACTGTATTTGTTGCCCCTCTACATATCGCACCTTCCATCAGCTACAATGTAAGAGTATGTTACATGGAAAATAGGCCCTTGTATGCATTGTCTTCCAGCCTGCTGTGTCTGCTGAGAAGGTACCTTGACTCCTAAGTAAAGGATCTCTATGCAATACAAATACTAAAGACCATGCTTCAGAAGGAGATAGAAGAGTTGTTGAGCGTTGGCATAGATCTATCTTAGGTCAATATGTCTTTTATAGTTTCCCTGCTTCATAATAATGAACATTTGAAGAGTTTTTGATACAGTCTGACCATGACACAGTGTTGAAGAACATAGTAGTACACCAAGGGTATACACCTAGATCAGCTGAAAAGGAGGGTGCCTTACATTCAGAAGATTATATGCATGTTGATATACCTGTGCTGTCTTGCTTCCCTTTGCGATTTGAGTGACCATGCATTTTCTTTCTCCCCCTTAGAATTGTAAAAACCCTGCCGGATAGCAATAAAGGTTTTAGCCAACACTGCTAAAAGGAGGGTCTGTTAGATTTAAAATTCCCTTTCTTATGATGCCTCTGTTGTGCTGTTTTAGATTAGCAGTGTGTGGCTAAATTACATGTATTGATGTTCGCATCCAGTAGCCAGTCAAGTATTCCTCGCAGTATGCAGGCCTCATTAGCCAGTGTGACTCCATTCCTATATTTCGCAATCGTTATTAGACTGCTTGGGCTGTGCTTGTACTGGGCCTCATTCTTCAATCTGCTCGCTTCAGCAGAACACTGTACTTCGTTATTATTTTCTCTCCTGTTCAAGGCTGTAACCCGACTTGCTAATGAACTGATGTTCTGTCTCCACATTCCAATCTCAATGTGTAACTCTGCTCCCACGTTAGGAGATGCTGAGACTCGGCACAGTGGCCGGACCACTGATAGAGTGTACCCATCTGGCAGGTGTTAGCTCATCCTTGTGTGCCCCTCTTTGTCTCTTGCTGCCTTCTGTGGAAAGTTACTGGGTGGGTGTGTCTTGTGCTCCTGCTGAAATGTATAATTGTTATTCCTATACCTGGGAGAGGCAGTCCCTCTCCGGTCATCTTAGGGTGCAGGTCATGACGGGCTCCTCTGCAGAGAACATATAATAAATAACGTAAGTTTTCATTCTCTACTGTCTGACCGACTCTTCATTTGGGAAGGCATAGCAGGTGGTTGCATATAACCCGCGTGGCCCTAGAGGGCCACGTCCTTCAGATGTGAATCAGGTTCTCAACATGTTCCTTTCCAGGCAACCTAATCGTTTTCTTTCACGGAAGGAGTTGTCGGCTAAGCTAGCCATGCTGCTCTGCCTCATTTCCTGCCGTTGCGTCTCAGACGTGAGAGCGTTGGATATCACAGGCAGGATGTTTACCCCGAATGGGGTGACTTTTACACTCCACAGGAGGACAAAGTGCCACACAAGAGTTGAGGACAAAGTGCCACACAAGAGTAATCAGTTATCCGGAATTCCCGGACTCTCCAAAGCTGTGTGTGGTCCGCTGCTTGAAAGCATATGAGGAAACGACTGAGGAATTCCGTCCCCCAGGAGAACGGCAACTCCTTATTGCGCTACGCAAGCCTTTTAAGTCAGTGTCTTCCCCCACGATAGCCAGATGGGTTAGATGGGTTATGCAAGAGGCAGGAATTAGCCTCAAAGATTTTGGAGCCCACTCAACTCGAGGGGCCATGGCCTCTAAGGCTTTTGCCTTAGGTGCCCGTTTGGAGGACATCCTCAACGCGGCTGACTGGTTCTCGGACTCCACGTTTAAGAGGTTCTACTTCAAGCCGGTGCTGGATATGGCTCACTTCATGGTGAGCAAGCTTTAAACTAGCATAATCCTCGCCTCCAGTCCTGACATAGAATGAAAACTTTCCGAGCTAACGTAACGGAAAGTTTCAATTCTATTAAGGACTCGGAGGCGAGGATTATCCTGCCCTAGGGATTTCAGATGAAGATTGCCCTCCCCGTATCTGAATAAGTAGAACAGTTTTAACACTGGATTGTTGGGGGCAATAGTGTCATGTGATTGCTTAATGTCTCATCGATTTTGTCCACAGGCTTTGACGGATCCTTGTCTGATAAATGATCATGTCTCCTGGTTTTTTGTAGGATCTGATGCAAACAAACAAGACTCATGAAAGTGATCTATCGGCGGACTTCACGCTTCGAAAGAGGATGGAGAGCCAGTGGGGAGAGAATATGTTGGACTGGAATGCCCCTGATTGGAGGACACAGGACTGTTACTGATTGGACAGTTTTTTCTTACTACTTTTTTCTCAAGCTTTCATGGGAAATGTAGTTGTTATATGTTAATATTGGCTGCTGTTAAAATAAAGTGAAGAGAGAAGGCATAATCCTCGCCTCCGAGTCCTTAATAGAATTGAAACTTTACGTTACATTAGCTAGGAAATGTTTCATTATCCGCCCCCTCCTCATTACCATCATCAGTATCATGAGGAACATTAGATACATTCTGAACCACATTAGAATTGGTTCCAAGAACAACTTCTAGCTTTAGTAGTACTGGTGACGGCAGAGGCCTCTGATTAGTGGCTATTTGCATAGAAAGTGGTAGTGCCATTGTGATGTTGTAGCAGGACATAGGCCTGGATAGGGGCTGACTTCAGCTTGGGATAGGAGACCAGTGCAGGAATTTAATCTCAGGCCGGTGCCAGCAAATTTGACATCTGCGCTGATGGGGAAGAAACTAGCGTGGAACTTGGTGTGGAGCAGAAGCCTCAACTTGTATGGGTACATGAAGCCCAAACTCAGGGGCCCAAGGGGTCCAAAGACGCACCAGAGGGGGCCAGAAGGACCTGAAGGACTAGAGGGCGCTCCACAACATGTACTGTTTTTGTACACTTTTTTGGCTACAGCACTTGCAGCCATAGACTTCGCCCCTAGTGGGGGCTGCATTTCCAGCTGAAGAGCACATGCTCTACCTAGGAGAGTGCTTAAATTCCAGCGAAAACCCTGGGGCGTCATCTTTTCTGAGTCCCACCACAGTTAGTTTGGGAGGCTCCTTAAATCCTTTTGGGGGGGGGGGGAGGGTGCACCACTCCTGCAGCTCAACCTGCACGTTTGAACCTCGTTGGTGGTGGGCCAGCCGTCCTGGGGCCACCACAGCGGGAGAAACAGTGCCAAATGAACAAGCCCTGCAGGGAATTATGGGGCGCTTCCTCAAAGCTCATGAATACTTAATTAGCGGACCTCCCGCTGTAACGGGGAGAGCCACCGCTTTTATTTTTCATTTTCCCCTCCCCTCGTGCGGCCCTTTTCTTTTCTTTGGGGGTGCCCGGTTCCATTCGTGCACCCAGTGCTCACTCCAAGATAGGGGGTAGCCCAGGGAGCCTAACCCTGGCTACCCCCGTCAACTACCTGCCCGTGCAGCACTCCTTTGTGCTGCTACAGAAGCCAGCGGGTTTTGGCTGCCCTGCCCACTCCTGCAGGCAAGAAGCGGTGACTCGTGGCGGACTTCCGCACACTGCAGACGCAGGGCGGCCTAGCCACGTATGGTGGAGGGTGGTGGCACTCCCCCTCCCCATCTCGGAGCTGACGGATGGGGTCCTGGGCCCCATCCTTTGGTCTCCTCGTGCGGGGGAAACGTGATGGTGCTTCCCTGCTTTTCTTGCCATCGGGTGCCCAGAGTTGGGGTTTGTCCCCTCAAATAAATCTGCTTGGGTATGGGGTTCCCCAGCCCTCTAGACGGGGGGGGGGCAGGAGGCGGGGGGTTCGGAGAGCCATGCATGCCCCCTCCCGGCTCAATTATCAGGATTCTCCCCGGGGGGTTTAGATCTGCCGGGCAGCAGAGCTCCACATGCTCCATGCCTCGCGGGTTGAAGGGGAGGGGGGACGGATTTAAAGGTAAAATTCTTTGCAGGCTGATATATCGACTCTGTTGCACCATTTGGCTTGATCTCGTTTTCCTCCTGGTGCGAGCCCTAGAAGTGACTAGGGCTAGCGCCAGGAGGAAAACTCGGACCACTTTCTTTAGGCCTTCTGGCTTCAAAGTCGACAAACTTTAAAGGGAGCTTTATTCACTGGCTCCATGCACCAGCATTTCGCTTTGGTTTCCTCTAGGCCTCTCTCCTCCTTGGTGCAGGAGGCCAGTCCTTACCCAAACTCATTCTCAGGGGGTGTAAGGGGACCAGCTTCCCTGGTCCAGGTAGGGGACAGCCCCACTGGTCCTGGGGTCAACTGAAGGCAGAGTCCTTAGTCCATGTGGCATCAGGAGGTTCTTCCTTCCAATTGTCCATGGTGGCTGCCTCCAGTCCCAGAGTTCAGCAGAAAATCCCAACCAAGACAGCTCTTCCTCCTGCAATGGACATTCTAAGTGGGTTGTGGGACAGTCTAGCAGTGAGGCACCTCTGGCATATCGTGGTGTGCCACATCACCTCTCCGCCTGTCCCAACCTCACTGCACAGCCTCCTGGGACATTTCAAAATGGTGTCACCCAGGAGTCACTTGTCACATCTGCTCTGGGGGTCTCAGCTCCATCCCTCCCTGACCTCACTGCCAGGGCCTTTCCCAGCAAATCTTCAAAGGGAGCCCCCTCCTGTGTTAGTTCTAGATATCTAGGCTCCCTCCTTTGTTTAGTGGGCTTGGGCAGTCCCATCCCTGGCACATGGTGACAGCTAGTTGATTGATGCAGAGCATTCCGCCCCAAACTTTTCCTCCTCAGGAGCTGAGGGAAACACTGTTAATTGCTCCCTTTGTGTCGGGATGCCTTTGTTCCTGCCGCTGGAGAGGAATGTAATTAACTTAGCACAGCAGGGTGACAAAAGGCCTGGGCTCTGATGCGGAGTCAGAGAAATATGACATTCCTGGATGACCTATAAGCTGTACAGATATCTCTTTGGAACTTGCAGAATTGATTTTCCCCATACAGATTACACCCTAATTCGATACGTCTCTGGTCTCTGTAGGCCAGAGGGATGCAAAGCTGCACTCTAAGGCAGCCCTCCCATAGATGTATAATAGAGTGCCACTGCAGACAAGACAGTAAACTACACTGACTTTCCCTGTGAGTGTACACAGGCATTATGAGGCCTACCCAAGGGCAATACCCAATCCTGCAGAGTTCCATCTGTGGGCTGCGCTTGACAGGAGTCTCTCATGTGCAGTCCTCACGCATGTGCACACGTGTTCACGTGTAACCAGCCAAGTGCCTCTCACCCTTGCTGTGTTGCAGCAGCCTTATCTTAAAAGGAGGACACTGGAGGTAAGCTCGCGCAGTCCATTTATTATGAGTTTACCATGGGTGAGTCACAGATTACGGGGCTCCCCCACAGTAAAAGGTCAAAAGCCAGGTGATCAAAAAGTGAAAAATCCAGGCAGATTAAGTGGCCAGAACCCACCGTCTCACACCAGGGATCTCTGGACAAAGGGGGTCCTGGACAAATTGCTTTCCAAAATAGTGAATAAACAGGGTAAACTGCTATCAATTAACAAGGATATTGAAGATCTGAGTAAGAAGTGACATGCCAAGTTGATCCCCATGCTATAGAATCTGCAGAGGGATCCACATTATCTCAAGCAGCCTTGGCCACCTGAATGGAAAATAACACTAATGAGACACAGCTTTGGACTGATTCCCTTCAGAGCGTTCTGGTAAGCCAGGCTGCGAAAAGGCTCAAACAGTACCTGCTGTTTGTGTGGTGCAGAGTCAGATACTTTAATTCACGTCATCTGCATTTGCTCCAGTCTTGCAACAGATCGGAAATACTGGCTCAATCCAATGTTTAGGTGCCCGCCCATCAGAACTTGTCAGTCAGCAGTGGAGACTTGCCTTAAGGTGAATCTGTCAGATGACGTCTCGATTCCTTAAATTTATGAAATTCATCACCAAAGAAATGAATAATCGCGAGCAGCCACCATCATGATCATTAACAAGAATCCATGTGTTGAGTTTTTAATTTCTATCATGGATCGGACTGCACAGTTACACTTTGTCTCTTTCTCATCTTTAATTGAAATAATGAACTCCATAATTGAGTTTTATAATAACTTTCTCTTCTTTAATAATTCTTTTTTTTATAATCAATTTAATTCCCTGTTATCAACCCTAAGTTTACTATAACCCTGATGACTTCTACTTGTGATTTTCATTGTTCTATTGTATGTATTGGAATGATTTTAATTAATATGTAATAAGAACAAGTTATTTACCTTTAGTAACGCCTTTTCTGGTGGATACAGTATCTGATGTGGATTCCTTACCTTTAGAATTATCCCAATGCGCAGCATTCCAAGGAAACTTTTCTCCTCAGCTCTCCCAAGTCGAAGAGGACGTCACAATGGAACGGCTCCCCACGCCACTCTGCGTGATGTTATCGGAGCCATAAGAAGACCTCGTCGGCGTGCTGACGTCAGTTCCACCCATTTTTTCCGTGCCTTTGAGGCGAACGAGTAAACCGAAAACATTTTCACACTTATACACATTATGCAAACACAATCAAAACTGGAAATTCTTCATGATAGACATTTCCTAGTGCCAAGTACCACATGATTCCAACAATAACTACATAAGATATACTTCAGTATAAGCAGACAGGCAATGGGGAGGCGAGTGGGTCAGTGAAGAATCCACAGGCAGCCACTGTATCCACCAGAAAAAGCGTTACCGAAGGTAAGTAACTTGTTCTTCTAATGGATACATCTGCCTGTGGATGCCTCACCTTTTGAATTGAATCCCCAAGCAGTCCCGCTCAAGGCGGAGGGTACCTGTCTGCCTATACCAAAAAATCCTGCAGCACAGAAAGTGCAAAGTGACAGTACCTCCTGCTGGAGAAGCAGAAGGTGGTCTTCCGTGCACAAGCCCCAACGGGAAGGGAATGGAGAGGGGGGACTCCCAGGAGGGTAGGGCATACCCATTCTCTACTATTTTCAACACCCAGTGATCTGTAGTAACAGACCTCTAATGCTGTCGAAAATGGGACACCCATCCTCCCACGGGACAGGTATGCTCTAGGATGGAGGAGCTAGAGCTTCTTCCCTGCCACACCAGTTGGAGGGGCTGTAGGAAAGTGACTCTATATATACTGCACCAAAGTAAGGTACAGGGTGTATAGGGTCCACAGTTCCCCAATGGCAAGGCAGAGGCTAAAGTTAGATATAACCTTACTCTCTAAAGTGGTAGCTTGGTCGAGCAGTAAGGCAGTATCAGAGGACAGTGTAAAGCATTTGTTGTACACACTCAGTCAGCAAATGAAGCCACACACTCAAGAACTGAACTCTAGGCCAATGGTTTGTATATAAAAATATAGGCTTGTTTTATTTTAGAACCAACAATAGGAATCAAAATATACTTTCACAGAGTGAAATGCCTTGTTTAAACACTTTTCAAATAGGCAATAGTCTTTTTGATGACAGTAGTCACAGTTGTTGCAAGAGGCAACACAATTTCAAACACAATGCAACATTGAGCTCAATGGACAGTTTTGGTTAAATGCAATTAATTACTTTGTGGATTACTTTTCTAACCACAGGACTGGATCTTGGATTCAGTCCCGGGACATCTCCTGTAAACAGTTAAGTAAAAGCGTTTTGGTTATAGGAGTGATTTATGAGGAATATTATGGTATTTCAAAAGTTGACACTTAGAAACTTTTCTGGGTAAAATGACCAATGTTATCCTATGGAAGGAAATACAGTTTGCAAGCAAAGTATGTTTACGTTACTTTTGTAATCCAGTGCTGGAGTCCCAGGTTCAGCACTGGGATATCTATCTAAAACAGGTAAGTAATTACGTTTGCATCGTTGGCACGATTTTTAAAGAATATTTGTAAGATTCAGAAATCGACACTTAGAAACTTTTTCAACAAAAAGCAGGCAATGATACCCTATGGAAGGAATTTCAAATTACGGGTAAGTACGGTTAAAATTACTTTTCAGGGTCGGTACTGGTCTGAAAGATGCAGTGCTGAGGTCTCTCCTGATAGCAGGTGAGTAAATCGGAATTCGTTACTGTTGTGATTTTTAAGCAATATTTTGGTATTTCAAAAGTGGACACTTAGAAGAAATTTCACAGAAAACCAGTCAATGGATCCCTATGGAAGAAAATTGAGTTAGCGGTAAGTAACGTTGTGATTACTTTTCAGGGTCAGTGCTGGGCACCAAGATCCAGCACTGGGATCTCTCCTAATGGCAGGTGAGTATTTCTGTTTTCGTTACTCGGTTGATTTTAGGTGAATATCTTAAAGTTGGGAAACTCCACACTTGGAAGAATTTCCGAGTGAAACCAGTCAATGTTACCCTATGGAAGAAAAGTGGGTTATCGGCTTTTGGGTAAGTACTCGACTGGCAGAGTTAAGGTTCTGGGCATAGACTCAGGGGTCCCCCAGGGTCAGGTAAGTACAGTTGTTACACCCTCAGCGGCACAGGGGCGGCCGGGTGCAGAGTGAGTAGGCCCAATGTTATCCTATGGACGGCAGGGGGGCTTTGGTTGGTGGCTGCTGGCTAGCAGGCCACTCGGCTGTGGGAGCAAAGCTCCTGGTCACTTGCTCAGGGCAAGTGGGGAAGTCGAACAGGGTAGTTGGTGCACCCTCAGCGGCACTGGGGCGGCCGGGTGCAGTGGGCTTTTGGGCCGTCGGGCGCCCAATGGTTTTCAATGGTAGAGCTGCGTGACGAACAAAGACTGCAAACTCGGGGACGGTGATTCTTCAGGTGAGACCACCACTTTGAGAGGTAAGTTGGGAAGCTGTGGGAAGGGTAGGCACCCCGGAGTTGGGCACAGGAGGCCGTGGGGCGTCGGGTGCAGGGGTGTCTTTAGGGGTCGGAAATCTTACCCTCGGCTGGTCGCGGTTGGAGGGGTCCCTGGTTCTGAGGCTGCAGGCGTCGTCAGGAGCGTCGAGGAGGGCCCTTGGGTGCTGGATTCTGGGTCGCAGTCGCCGGGGGGACATCCTCTTGGTATTTGCCCACTCAGGCACAGGCCGGGCTCGGCGGGTGCAGAGGGTGCAGGATTCGCGGTTCCCGGTTGGCACCAGGGGTTGGTTGCTTGCTTTGAGCAGTACCACTGCTCTGGGGAGTCCCAGGGGGTTGGAGTCACTAGGCAGTCAGGTCCCCCGGGGTTTGTGAGGGTGCTGACCACTGGAGACGCCGGGGTTTAGCAGGAGCCGGTTCGAGGGTCGACAGGCCGGTAGGGCTGGGGCCAAATCAGTTGGTGTCTTCCTCTTGTGAGCAGCTGCACGCAGGTCTTCTTGTTTCTTGTTCTTCTTTCTTGTTTTTGGGAATCTGGAACTGAGGAAGGAAGGTTCAGGGAGCCCCTAAATACTGAATTTAGGGGTGGTTACAGGTAGGTAAGGGCAGGGACCAATGGGTCCCGTCCCTGGGGTGGGTACACCCCCTATTCTTCCACTCTCCAGTGGGAGGGGGGCAGGAGCCTGTCCCTGGTTGGCTGGGTCCCCCCATCCTCAAGATGGCGGGGACTCGAGTTTGTGCTTCACCTCGCCTCCCCCACCTTAGGGGTGGAGTTGGCAGAGGTGGGCACAACCCATTTCCTGCCTCTGGTTTTCCCGCCGGTTCTCCCGCCAGAAGTGGGGGTAGAACCAGTGGGGACCAGTTTGCTGGGAGCAGCAAATGGTCTGGGGAAGCTCAAAAGGCGGCAGGCCTTTGAAGCTTCCCCTGCCCATCCTGGGGGAGGAGGCTTTGGCACCTCGCCCCAGGATGCGCATTGTTTCAGGCCCCTGAGAGCAGAGGCTCTCGACCCAGGGGTCCAGAAACATGTCTGGTGGTGGCAGCCTGGGCAGCCACTCAGTCCGGACACTGGAGGTCGGGTTGGTTTCAGGGGGCATCTCTAAGATGCCCTCTGGAGTGTGTTTTACATTAAATCCCACACTGGCATCAGTGTGGGTTTAATGTGCTGAGAAGTTTGATACCAAACTTCTTAGTTTTCAGTGGGGCCATTATGGTGCTGTGGAGTTTGTAATGACAGACTCCCAGCACCATATACTCTAAATGGCAGCACTGCACTTACAATGCCCAAGAATGGCCTTGGGCACTGTAGGGGCACAGGGCTCATGCCTCTGTGCCCTCACCACTGGCATAGTGCACCCAGCTAGAGGGGTGGCTGACCTAGGCCAGGGCAGTGGCTTGTAGGCATGGCACACAGGGATGTGTGCCATGTCGACTCTTCACTTTTGTTCTGCACCAAGACACGCAGCCTGCAAAGGCAGTGTGTGTGTGTAAAGGTACAGGGTCCCTAAGGGTGGCACAACAAGTGCTGCAGCCCTTAGGGGCCTTCCCTGGTCACAGTGCCCTGGGTACCCATGGTACCATTTACCAGGGGCTGACCTGTGGCCAGGGATGCCAATTGGGTGTAGGCATCAATGCAGTTTTAGGGAAGGAACACAGGCCCTGGGTACCTGGTTGGCAGGAGCCCAGGGCACACTCAGTCAAAGCACATCAGCAATTCAGCAAAAAGTGGGGGCATACCATGCAAGAAAGATGGCACTTTCTCACAGGGGCAGAAGAGGAGGGAGGAGGAAGAGGAGGAGACAGGAGACCTGTTGTCGCGCAGCACCCCGCAGACAATCTCTGCCCTTTCCCCTATAGGATCTGTACAAGGGATTTGCCTGCTGTTGCTGCGGCTGTTGTCTGGCACGAAAGGACAAGTTCCTCCCAAAACCACGAAACCTGCGGAACTGTCCAAAGCTCCTGCGCTGAGACTGAAGTCCCAATGACCTTGCTGTGGCTTTGATGTCTTTAAAGCGCTGCAGCGTCTAGTCCGCTTTAGCCCCGAACAGGTGAGATCCATAGAATGGCAGATCCAGTAAAGAAGCTTCGACCTCAGGAGTGAATCCTGAACCACGCAACCAAGAGTGCCTCCTAGTAGGCACAAACGCTCCCATCGCCCTGGTTACCGAATCGGCCGTGTCCAGACCAGACTATCACCTGGCGGGCTGCAGCTTGAGCATCTGAAAACACCTCTGAGAATTGCCATTGCAACTCCACGGGCAATTTTGGGGCCACCTCCCTGGCTGAGTCCATGAGGGCGTGGATGTAGCAACCCAAAAGGCATGTGCCATTCGTTGACTTGAGTGCCATACTCCCCGACGAGAACACCTTCTTTATTTGCTGAGTGCTCCATGCGTTTTGACTCCCTATCTGCAGGCGTAGATGGGAAGGAACCTGCAGACTGCCTCGAGGAGCACGAAGCCTGGACGACCAAGCTTTCTGGCGAAGGATGGGTAGACAGAAAAGTAGGATCCCCCCGACCCACCTTGTATCTCTATGCCACCGTCCTGGAAACCGCTGGAGCAGACATAGGCTTCTGACAGACATCGAGAATGGGCTCTCTCAAAGCCACATTAAAGGGAAGTAAAGGCTCTGAAATAGAGGAAGGAGAATGGAGCACCTCCGTCAGGAAATTAGACTTTAACTCGGCTGTAGAAAGAGGCAATTCCAAGAGATCCGCAGCCTTCCTGATCACAGCGCGATATGTGGTCACCTCCTGTGTCGGTAGACCCTTTGGAGATGAAAGCTCCCATTTAGGAGCGGTGTCCAGGCCACTAGCCTCCTGTAACCCCTCAAAATCCAGGTTAGGATCCACAATCTCTCATTCCTCAGCTTCTCCATGCACCTCCTGGTACTCTTCTTCCTCCAATAGTCTGCGCCTCTCTCCGAGACTTCATCCTCGGAACAGGCGTCACCGGTGCCAGAAGCAGTGCCGGTGACTTCGGGATCGGTGTCGAAGAAAGGGCCACAGGAACAGGAGTCGAAGCCTGTTGAATTCGAGTCCGCGCTGGTTCGGAACTAGATGGCGCCGGGGATGAACCATCCAGAGGAACTCGCCCCTCCAAAGACTGCAACCGTGTCAAAAATCTTGGCGTCTGAAGAGGCCAACTCCATGGAGCCATAGGCACGAAAGGCGTGAGAGGTGCCTGAGGAAAGTGAGGTGGCAAACGTCCCAGGGAATATGCCAACAGACCCATGGGGCCCAACAGGCGCACCAGTAGGGTTTGCTGCTCTGGCGCACAAGCCAAACATCACATTCAAGATATGCGACGGATCCGAACCTGGCATCGGGAAAGCAGAATACACAGGATCCGGTAATACAGGCTCTGGAGATGCTCAAGGAGGCACTAAATTCGGCTGCGGCGCTGGACACCACGGAGCCAGAGGTGGAGTGGTTGAATTCGGCAACGGTGGAGTCGTAGCATCTCTCGGAGTTGGTGGAGTCATTGCTCTCGGAGATGGGGCCGGAGTCCCCTCAGGTGAAGGAGTCAGAGAGATCTCATCCCTTCGATGACGTCAGGGACACGGAGACACTGACTTCGGAGTCGCATCCTTCGAAAAGCGACGCCGAGAACCATGGTATAAATATTGGACCCTTAGACCAAACTCTTCCGTACACCTCTGGACCTGTGGAAGACTCAGAAGGACTGCTGTGCTGCTCTGCAAGAAGGATTGCTACTCTGCTGCCTGAGTGAGAAAGACTGGACCTGCATATCTTAAACCCACGATCATCAGAGCGTCTCCAAAGACTACTTGGTGTCCTCCTCATCAGAGCCTCAGGGACAGAAAAGGCTCCAACCACCTTGAACCAAGCACCTGGGCTCTGCCTGCTGTGAGTCTTGCACTCTAAGTGGTGCTACCCTAATTCTGAACCCTTGGCGGCTGGCCTGAAGGCGCTCTGTAAGCACAGCTGTAGTCTTTTGGGCAGAACCAACGCAGCATGATGCATCACCTCTCAGCACCGCATTGGAACCACCTTTGCGCGACACATCCGACACAGGACCTCACGTTGCACACCTTCGTAGAGGGCACTCACCATGCTAAAGCAGGACCTTGTATCGCAAGCCCTGTCGACAGCCTCAACGTACAACCGTCGCAGTGCAACGCATCTCCGATGCAGGACCTCACGTCGCCCGCCTACAACTTCTTGGAATTGTCACTGTGTGAATTATCCTTGATGCGGGATATCACAACGCTACGGAACCAGGATTTAAGGTACTTTGTTCAGCTGGTTTAACTTTGCCCCTGTATCTGGCCTGTGCTCCATTGCGGTTGGTCTGAACATGTGACTTTGAGGGCGGTCCAGTATGACCACATAACCACAGTTGTCGCTTTGTGCTTCTATGCACTGTTCTCACTTAAATCTTTAAAACTGCACATTTGAGGTTCTAATGATTGGATTGTTATAGTTTTTGTCTCAATTTATTAAATTTCACTCTATTTTTCTTAATTGGTGTGGGATTTTTCTTGTGTTGTGCTTCCTCTTTATTACTGTTTGAAGTGCTGCATAAATACTTCACAGACTGCCTCCAAGTTAAGCCTGACTGCTTTTGTGCCAAACTACAAGAGAGTTAAGCACAGGTTAATTTGGGGTTTACTTGGGTTTCGCCATGACATGGATTGTACTTGCTGCTTGAGTAGAGTTTCACCCCCCTCAACCAGTAACCCAATTTCCTAAATTTGTGTTCAGTGTTGAGAGTCAGTGCTTGTGTTTGTGCAGTGCCATACGGTGATTTTGATACCATTTCGAGTTGCTTTCAAATTTTCCTTGATTGGCTCTTTTCTTTTTCCAAATACTCTCTCATTCCACCTGTCTGTGGCCACACCTGCAATGATGGAGTTTGAGCTTGCCAACATGTAGGTCTCACTGTGGTAGAGCTCAAGCAGTTCTGATAGGAAAGGGGACTACCAACAAAGAAAGGCACCAAGAAGTGGGAGCTTCAAAAGCTAAACTAATAAAAAAAACTCAAAAAATCCTGAACCATATAACACCCTGCTTCACCTTCCTCCCCCCACCACCAAAAAAACATTAAGCGGAAGAAGAAAACGGAACAAAAATATTCCTAGGTACATGCAAGACAAAATTATCAAACATTATCTTAATCAGCAAGGACGATTAAATCAAAAAGAAGATTCATTAGGCATTAAGCTAAAACAGCCAGCAGTCCCACAACCACCAACATTGTACAAAGCCTAAATTTCTCATTCTTTCCAAAAAGGTAAGGAAATCTATATATTTCTTAAGTATCACTCACATGCTATAACATTAGAGCCTGTTCAATGAAGAACATCTATGTATGATATCCCTTGCTAGGTACTTCCTTGGAATTCTTGTCAGCCTTTCGAAGTTCCCTTACTCAATAAGTCATTTCAGCTAATCTCAATCTTCATCAAAGTCTCATTCTCACAAGGGAATTACTTTACCCTCATACTAACAGAGACCCTCTTCTTTAAAGAACACTGCCTCATGATGCAGTAACAGCACATGTCTACTCTCTAAGAAGCCCAGTTATCCCTTCAATCACTCGTTGACTATCTTAGTCTTTGACCCCACTGGCTTTCAGCAAGGTGTAAGCTACACAAATACAACATAAGTACATGCATACCACAAACCTTTTAATAGCTTGTGAACATGAAAAGGATCCAATGATGTAGAACTATGTTATTTAGGCACTCAAATTGCTCTGGCATTGTGAATTGGCATAGGAACTGCTGCTATATGCTGTTCGCTTTGTAAAACAAAACAAAAAGAAAAAACACTGCCGGCCCATTAAATTACGTCATGTATTTTACAGACCAGAAACTACGCAAAAAACACGGATTACCTCATTTAATTCGTTGTTTCTTCTACCTCCAAACCCAGCAAACACAGTGCTTCCATCTTTGCTTGGCGTCAATGTGATAGGTGAGGATGATCCACTATGCACAGGGGTTTCTTAAAAATAAAAAGGAACAAACAAACATTTTGGTCCTCCCCATGTTGAAACAAAGCCCAACACCAGTTACTATGTTCAGTTTTTGGCAGTAAACAGAATGTAGAATGCACAGGCTTCAATGACACAATGTAGGTATTCAGAAAATAGTACAGCTCTTAACCAACTAAATTCTAAGAACGCAAACTTTTGAAAGTAACTGATATGAAGTCATTATGCTCTGACACCATATTTTCGGAGTAGTAGGGCTATAAAAAAAAATCAATAAATATGAGAGAGTGGCTATGACGAGATGAGAGGCACTGTTGGTGGTTGTTAGTGAGGAAATCCATGGAAAAGAAGGTCATTGTGAGAGTGTCAACAAAGATTGCCAGGTGCCATCAGTGCTAAAGCCATCCCTGGATTGATAAAGTATATACACATAACAAAGCTAAATTGAAAATTTTTAAATGCTCTGTAAATGTGAAGAAATTTGAAACTGGAGGCTAAAAATTAAGTTGATATCCTTAACTTGACTCGAGGAAACAGCAAACGTACTTCAGACAGAAGTATGGATAATTAGTGGCCTCATTTGAAGCACTAGCATGCTCCAACAAAAAGAGAGGATGCATTAATGGCAAAAAATACAAAGCAATACGGTGTAGCATAGTATATAGCTTTATCTTTAAGAAATAAACCTAAATTCTGAAAAGCTCCAACCTTCCAATTAAAATTATAATTTAAATTTTTGTTTGTGAATTAAAGAAAATATTTCATAATTTGTGTATTTGTTTGACGTGTACTTGTTTCTGTAGTTGTGTATTTTTTTTTTAGGTTCACATCCTAGAAATTGTTTAGAGAGGGGTCCGCCCTCCACTAGTGATTCAGTGAGGGTCCACGGAAGTCAAAAGGTTAAGGACCACTGCCTTAGAATATTTCTCAGGTGTCAGATTGGATGCGGAAAATCTTGAGCAGTACTCCTGTGTGCCAATAGGGGACATCGAACGGCTCCGCGTCAGCTGCACAGATGTGATTTGCGCAGTGCCTAAATAGGTGCTACCCCAGCATGCTGACATTAGTTTTGTGTCACATCACAAAACTAATGTCAGCATGGAGTCACATCAGAAGGCTGATCAACCAGTGTGCAGATTCTAAGGGCCTATAAGGACCTTCTTAGGCAAAAAATCCAGTTCGCAGAAGAGGGAGGTTTGTAAAGAATCTGCAGCTAGACAGCATCTCTACCAGAAAAGGCGTTTATGTAGGTAAGTAACTTGTTCATCTGATAGAGACTTCTAGCTACAGATTCCTTACCTTAGAATAGATACCAAAGTAACACCTCCCTGTAGGCGGGCCTGCGAACTGGTTTAGACCAAAAAGTCCTGGAGGAACGGAACAGGCAAAGTGCCTGTCAAGATGGACCCAACTGTCAAGGCAGTATCGTTTGGTAAGTGTGTGCAAGGATGCCCATGTAACATCTGGACAGATGTCCAGGACGGGTACTCCATTAGCTAAAGCAGTAGATGCAGCTTTGGCTCTGGTGGAATAAGACCGCAAACCCTCAGGGGGTTGCTTCTAGGCTAATGCATAGCATATCTTTATACTGAGTTTAATTCACCTGGGTATAGTCCGTTTCTGCACTGCTTTCCCCTTTTTCGTTCCCGTGAACCCTACAAAGAGCTGATCGTTGACCCAGTATTCTTTGGTGCGATTGAAAAAAAAAAAAAGGACAGTGCCATCTTAGGGTCCAGCTGGTGGAGTCTTTCTTCCTCCTTGGAGGGGTGAAGTGGAGCAAAGAAAGTTGGCACTGTGATGCTTTGGCCAATGTGGAATGGTGTCACCACTTTCAGTAGAAAACATGCATGGGTTCGGAGAACCAGTTTGTCTACGAAGTAGCTTGTATATAGAGGGTGAACATAAAGAGCCTATAGATTGCTGACCATCTTGGCCAGCAAGAAAACAGTCTTGATCTTCAGAAGTCTGAGAGGACAGCTATGCATGTGTTCAAAGGGCGAAAACATCAAAAAGGTGAAACCCAAATTAAGATGCCATAGGGGTATGATTAAAAAAGGTTTGGGAGAAAACATTTGTTGAAGACCTTTCAGAAAATGCATTAGGTGACAAACAGGGAGGGTTAGTCTGGCAACCACAAAAAGCAAAGATGGCTAAAAGATACCCCTTAAATGTGCCCAGAATTGGGCTGAGCTAAGGACAAAACAAACTGCACTTTGGACAAGGATAGAGAAAGCGGGTCAACGTGTTTCTCAGCGCACCAAGCCACAAACCTGCCCCAATGGCAGATGAATATAGTTTTTATTGATGGATGCCTGGTTGCACGGATGACCTCACTGAGGGAGTTCGAAGGCCCTCAACTGTCGCCGCTCAATTCCAAGCATGAAGATGAAGAGTGAGTGGGTTTGGGTGCAGAATCCTCCCCTGTTGTTGCGACAGGAGATCCTCCTGAAGGGGCAGTTGGATCAGAGAACAGTTGCAGATGCTCAGGAGTTCTGGATCCCATACTCTGCTCACCCAACCCAGAGGTTCAGGACTCAGGGGAGAAGAGGTATTGGCAGACAGGTGTATAGGAGTCCCATATTCCAGGCTAGTCGGAATGCGTCTCCAAGCAAGAGTCGCTTTTGACACTTGAAGACCAAGTTACTTACCTTTGGTAACGATGTATCTGTAAGAGACATATATTAGTTATAGATTCCTTACCTTAGAATTACCCCCAGGAGCTAGACTGGATCTGGAGAATTTTTTCCTCAGCAGTACCCCTGCGCGTCGGTTGGCACCGCGCCCGTCGTCGGCGTCGTGGTCGCGGTGCCTACTTAGACGCCGCCCCTGCGCGCTGACGTCAGTTCTGACACGACTTTCCACGCCAGAAGCGCAGAGCAACGAAAGACACTGACCACTGGTGCGCCACACTAGGGCCTTGCAAGGGAGTCCCTATCCCTAGAAGTCAGTTCGCAGAGCAGGGAGGATGGGTGGGGTGGTAAGGAATCTATAACTAATATATGTCTCTTACAGATACATCGTTACCAAAGGTGAGCAACTTGTTCATCTGAACAAGACTATTAGTTATAGATCCCTTACCCTAGAATAGATACCCCAGCAATACCAACCCCGGAGGAGGGACTGAGAACCAAGTTCACACCAGAAAGTCCTGGAGGACAGAACGGGCAAAGTAGCCATCCCTCCGGACTTGACTATCCAGGCAGTAATGTCTGGTGAACGTGTGCATAGAAGCCCATGTGGCCGCCTGGCAGATGTCAAAGAGTAGGACTCCATGTGACAAAGCAGTAGTTGCTGCCGTAGCTCTAGCGGAATGAGTTCACAGCCCCACTGGAGATTCCTTTTTAGTTAGAGGGTAACAAATCTTTATACATGGGACGACCCATCTAGAGATGGTACGCTTTTGCACAGCCCGACCTTTCTTGGCACCCACATAGCCAACAAAGAGTTGATCGTCCACCCGGAAATCCTTCGTGCAGTCAAGGTAGAAAGACCGCGCACATTTAGGGTCCAGAACGTGGAGTCTCTCCTCCTCCTTGAAAGGGTGCGGAGGCGGGAAAAAGGTGGGCAGAGTGATAGTCTGTCCGATGTGAAAGGGAGTGACAACTTTAGGTAGGATTGAGGGTCTCGTTCGAAGCACCACTTTGTCAGGATGCACTGAGAAGAAAGGGGGCATAGAAGAAAAAGCCTGAAGCTCGCTCACTCACTCTGCGAGCAGAGGTGATGGCAACAAGAAAAGCAGTTTTCAGAGTGAGAAGCTTGACAGTTGTGAAGAGGCTCGAAGGGAGCGCACATAAGGTAAGTCAAAGCAAGGTTCAAGTCCCACTGAGGCATTATGAAAGGAGATGGAGGAAAGAGATGAATAATGCCTTTAAAAAAACCTACTTACAATAGGGGACTTGAACAAAGAGGGCTGATCTAGTAGCCGAAGAAAAGCACAAATGGATGCCAGATAGCCTTTAAGAGTGCCCAGAGCCGAACCCTGCTGGGCCAAAGAGAGAAGGAACAAAAGAACCTCAGAAAGAGGGGCAGAAAGGGGATCCACAGCCTTTGCTGTACATCATGCCACAAACTTGTTCTATCAACAGGCGTATATCGTCTTAGTGGAGGGACGCCTGGCTGCCAAGATTACATTACAGACTTCGGGAGGAAGGTCAAAAGCTGTCAACTTTCGCCGCTCAATCTCTACGCAAGGAGGTGGGGGCTGGACATGTTCAGGTGGAGGACCGTCCCCTACTGCTGCGACAGAAGATCCTCCCGAAGGGGCAGTCTGACCGGAGGATCGATAGCCATGCTCAGGAGCTTGGGGTACCAGACTCTTCGTGTCCAGTCCGGTGTCACAAGAATGACTTGGGCCTGGTCGCGCTTGATCTTCTTCAGCACATGGGGCAGAAGTGGTACAGGCGGAAAGGCATACAGGAGGCCGCAACTCCAGCCGCGACGAAAACCGTCGTCGAGCGAGTACCGCCTTGAAAACTCCAACGTGCAAAACTGCTGACATTGCGCGTTCTCTTTGGTGGCGAACAGATCTAACCAAGGCTCTCCCTACTGCTGAAAGAGACCTTGCACTACCTCTGAGCGAAGACGCCATTCGTGATCCACCAGGCACCAATGGCTGAGTTCGTCCACCCTGGCGTTCAGAGAACCTGTCAGGTGTTGAATCACCAGGGTCATGCCCTGATGTTCCAGCCATGTCCAAAGGCGAAGAGCCTCTTGACAAAGCGTCCACGAGCCCACCTTGCCCTGTTTGTTGCAGTACCACATGGCGGTGGTGTTGTCTGTGAACACCTGCACTGCCTTCCCCTTCAGGGAGGGAAGGAATGCCGCCAGTGCCAAGCGAATCGCCCGAAGCTCCAACAAGTTGATATGGAGCCCGGACTCCACCGGAGACCAGACTCCTCTGATCTCTGCCTCTTCCAGGTGGCCGCCCCATCCCCTGGTGTTGTAACCAATGGGACTTCAAATCCCACTGGAGAGCCTGCTTGTCAACAAGCGAGCTTCACCAGCATAATGGAGGAGGCCATCACACCCAGCAGTCTCAGAATCAGTCTCATCGAATTCCAGGACTGATGTTGAAAGATCAACTCATAGCCCGAATGTTGTGTGCGCTCCGGAGGATAGGTGCGGAATTGCACTGTGTTCAGAATGGCTCAGATGAAAGGGGGCATCTGAGGAGGAGTCAGTTGTGTCTTCGGCTTGTTGATACTGAACCCCAGCAAATGCAGGAGGTCCATCGTAGTCTGGAGGTGGGTAATGACTGCCTTCAGCAGCCAGTCGTCGATGTAAGGAAAGACTGGAATTCCCAACCTCCGAAGATCTGCAGCAACCACTGCCATCACCTTTGTGAACATCTGAGGGGCACTGGTGAGACCCAAGGGGAGAACTGCAAATTGAAAATGGTCCTGTCCCTCCGTGAACCACAGGTAATGCAGATAGGCCTGAAAAACGGATATATGAAAATAGGCGTACTGCAGGTCCAACGCTACCATCCAGTCTACATGGTCTAACGCAAACAGGACCTGAGCAAGTGTTTTTGGCCAAAAGAGCCTGCACTTCCTAACGCAACAAGGAGAGGTGGCAATCCATCAGCCGATCAGAGGACCGTGGCAGGAGCACTGGGGTTTCTAGCAGTGGAAGGACGCAACACTGGCAGACAATTAGGAGCATCAACTTGTCCAAAGTTATGGATTGCCATTGAGGTAGGTGGTGCCTGTTCCTGCTTCCAACAGAGTGCTTGAGTTGTTGCCAGGGCATGCTAAAGGGGTTTGGAGGCTGCAGCTGACAGGGGTGTGGGGCTGGGAGGGTGGAAGTCTGGGCAGATCTCTGGACTTGGGACTTGTGTGAGCTGCGGCCATGCAAAGGCTGAGATGCTTGTTGGCTGTGGTGGCTCTGCTATAAGAGACGTGGCTGGTAGCCCCGACCGTAGCTATGGAAGGAGTGAAAGAAGAATTTGGCTTGAGGTCATGACGTGCCCCGAAGACCGGGCGGTGACCTTACTCTCCTTGAAGCGTTCAAGCGATGAATGGGCCTTTTCACTAAACAGGTGAGTGCCTTCAAAGGGCAGGTCCATCCCTGAAAAGCCAGATGACCTCAGCCAGGTGTGGCGGCGCAGTGCCATCGATGAAGCAATGAGACTGCCGAGTGAGTCTGTCATGTCTAGCCCACATCTGATGGCGAACCTTGCTGCATCCCTGAAATTGGCAGTAGCTTGATTGAGGAAGGCTCGGAAACAACAAAACAGCCTGCCAACTCTATTCTTTAGCAATGGTGTAACTCCTAAAACTTCAAATATCACATTAGAGCCATCATATTCAATAACCCATCCAAACCAAATAAATGTATTTAGAAAAAAATGTATTGCATAATGTATCTCTTGTTATCTTGCTTTTTGGAATATGTATGTTAAATTTCATATGTACATATTTTTTCAAAACATATTATACATATATAACCAATATAAACCAACTATAACAAAGCAATTCTCTGTAAGCAGTACCAGCCGTGCCCCACACGCACTCATATCAGTCATACATTATCCGTGCTAGCAATACATTCAACAGTTCATACCAGTTAAAATATCACATTTAGGAACCCAAAATCAAACTTATGTATATGGGGTGGGGTGCTGCGTGAGGAAAGCTGGGCCCCCAGGAGCGGGGTAGTGGCGATGTAGAATCATCCTGTGCACTGGGGTGCCTGTGCAGGTGTAGCCCAGGCTGCTGAGCAGGACATCAGAGAGGACTTCATTGAAGGGAAATAGAGATTTTGAGTGGGGTACCACGGCTGAAGAGCCTCTGTCAAGACAGTGGTCTGGACCTCCAAGGAGGGCAGTTGGAGGGTGAGGACGTCAGCCTCCCTCCTTTCCACGATAGCAAAGGCAGCCCCTTTCTCCGTAACCACACTAGGAGGACAGACCAAGCAGGGCTCAAAAATTCCACTCGCCCACTCGCATTTGCGAGTCAGATTCAATAAGGACGAGCTATTTTTAGGTCCTACTCGCCCTTTCTGGGGAGTAGGAAGACAAAATGACACTTGACCTCTGCCTCTGAAAGCAGAGCAAATGTGACAAGATAGCAAGATTTAAAGGCATCTTTATTGCTCACAAAGTGAATCAGCAATAAAAATGCATTTAAATCTTGTTAACTTGTCACATTTGCTCAGCTTTCAGAATCAGAGGTCAAGTGCATTTCAGTTAGGTCGAGTAGATGTTTCACGTTACTAGAACTGCAGGTCCAGTGCAATTTTTATGATTTTTCAAGCCCTGCCAAGCCAGCGTCTGATGTGAGATATCTAGGCCACTGACATCTGCCAGATCCTCATACCAGTAGTCGTCATCCCATTGGACCAGAGGGTCTTCATCGGCATCAGGGTAACCGTAAGTATCCTCAGATTCACCCCAGTGAAACTCCTCACAGGGCCGGTCAAGGACTGGAGGCACTGTCTCGGGCCTAGGGAATCGCTGGCGTCTGACCGGCGCCGGTGTTGAACGATGCGGGTCTGGCTCTGTGTCAGGAATGTCTATGAGCTCGCCACTGCCGGGAACGGTGCCACGGGGCCGAACCCTGGCAAAGGTCATGGGTTCGCCCCTGGAGTCAGTCCGGTACGGATGTAGAGAGTCCAAGTGGTGTTGAGAATTGTCCAGCTGGGGCACATCCCAGTGGGGCCCGAAGGCACTTGAGAGGGGTCAGCATGCCAAAATATGAGGTGCATACCCTCAAACTTTTTTGAGCTGGTTGGGGGTCGCTTTGGTTCCAGGAAACTCAGGGAGGCACAGATCGGTCCTAGGCTCAGGCTCCACAGGTGGAGTGCTAGAGCAGGGCTTTGACTTGTGGCATCGTCCCAGCGCCTTGTCCGAGGACTTGGACCGGTGCAGTGAAGTCAAAAGTGCGCTTCGACTTCTTAGATTTTTTATGGGACTTACCAGACGATGACTTTGACCACGACAACTGGCAGGAACGACTCTGAGAACAGGCCCGGGACCTACCACATGACCGTGAACTGGAGTGGTACGGAGTTCTCCGATGTCGGGCTGCCAGGAGATTCGTCTCCTGCTCCTGAATTGCCTTCAGAATCATTGTGTGGCAGTCAGGAGAGTTCCTAGAGTCATAGTCTGGCTCCAGGCAACACAGACTAAGCAGATGGGGGTTTGTCACAGACATTTGCCTGTGACAGGTCCCACCGGGTTTAAATCTACTGATGGCTGAGGGTACATCCCTAGCACACTGGAAGAAGAACGCTCAAAAACCTTGAATCGATGTTGAAAAGGTTATCTAAATAATGTGGCAAAAAAGGTAAAGTATGCAGCATATTTTCTGGCAGTATTATTTTCATCCATTTGAGCTAAAAACAATATTTTTGGTGAAATCTACAAATTTGCAAATTATGTGGCAACTGCAGTAAATCCAAAATGATGCAATAAACACTGCAGCCACAGAATCACACAAATGCCCTAATCTTGGGGAGAGGATGTAGCCTAACGGCTAGGACGGTCGATCTCAATTCTGGGGAACTGAGTTCGAGTCTCGGCAATGAAGCTCACTGTTAGAAATGGGATTTCTGGTTGGCTAAGGCTTGCGCCAAAGCCAGGCAGAAACCACCACTCTAGTCAGGGCAAGGGAGTTACACGCTGAAGATAACCCCTGCTCACCCCCTTGGTAGCTTGGCACGAGCAGTCAGGCTTATCCTAGAGGCAATGTGTAAAGCGTTTGCGCAACACACACACAGCAACAACATACTAGGCACACCACAAAAGGAACACCACACAAGGTTATATATAAAAATAGCCTTTGTATTATCATAAACACATTAGAATAGTAATCACACAATATAGACTGTGCCAACTGGCACTAGGCAATATTTACAGGGGATTATATACACATGACAGGGCCAATTGGGCCACTGTCAGAACCATCACAAAGTAAAGATAGTAAATGTAGAACCAATAATAAATGTAGAACACAACCAGTAATGACTGGCGAATTACTGTACTCAGCATTATATCCTGCAACAGAAATCATATTATGCACAGTATCACATCAGATGCAAAATACATTATGCGCCAACCTCATAAGCCTAAACATATTAGACCATAACCTCCTAATCATAACTCACATTAGAGGCATAAATCACGGTAGAGAATAACCTCAACAAGCATAAACACAGTATGCAAAAACCTCAGAATCATAAACCACATTAGAGGCATAAATCACGGTGCATAAATCACAGTACATGAATCACATTTCCTGCGCACCACATAAATCACATTAGGGCCTGGCGCCCTATCAACCTCACAGTCCCCCTGGCCAACTGGCCTTCTCAGAGGGCTCAAATGCCCTATGTCCATAATGACAGGGCTGCCAATGCAGTAGAAACCAAAAGCGCGCAATTGCGCTGGGGCAGAGGAGTGCATCTCACTCCTATCTCATTCAAAATGCCCCCAAAGAAATGTTGGCCTAAACTTTGCAGCTGCCGCTAATTGCCGTGCAGCTGTGAAGCAGAACGTGGGCCTGGGCACTCACTGTGCCCTCTGAACAAATATGCCAAAACGTTGCAGCTGCCCGCGCTGGTGCGGCACAGCTGGGAATAAGGTAAAGGGGCCCTGGCACAACTGTGCCCTCGGGGCCCCCACTGGGGCTCTCTGAACAAACGTGCCCCTGGGTGCAGTTGCCCGCTACGGCGGCACAACTAAGGCAATTAAGCACAGGCACGGCACCTCGGTGCTCTCTGGACCCCCTCTGGGGCCTGAAGAACAAATTATGCCCATCGGTGCAGCTGCCCGCTCTCAGGCGGGGCAGCTGTAGAAATTACATCAGGAGGAAGGCACGGGCACCACTGGCCCTCGGGACCCCCACTGGGGCCCTGAAACTACTGCGCCCATCGTTGGAGCGGCCCCCTCTCAGGCGGGGACGCTCAGAATCCAAGCACCGGTACTATGCCTCGAACGGCACCATAACAAGGGCGAAGCCCCCACTCACCGGGGCTGCGGGGCAGGACTCCTCCGGTCTCCTCTCTCTCCTCCAGTGCGGCGGGGCAGGCTCGGTGGCATCTGGGGAGCACGCACTCCTCGAGGACTCGGCAGCAAGCAGGGCTCTCTCACGATCACAGGAGCCCTGCTCACCACGCCGCCTTCCTCGCTCTTCACCCGGGGCTCCCACCAACTCAAGGGAGCCCCGCTGTGGCCTGAGGTGACTTCCTGTCTCCAAGGCAGGACCCGCCCATGTCCAGGCAAGGTTGCCTGACTTCCTCCTTCGGCGCTCCTCTTCCCCGGGTCGCGGCGGTGATTTCCTCCGGCAAACGCGGGGTGGGCACCCGCCGTAATTAAAGAGAATTGCGGGGCGGGCACCCGCTCCCATTTTCAAATATCCATAAAGCGGGGTAGGCTCCCGCTAAGCAGGCAAAATGCGGGGTGGGCTCCCGCTTCTCTCCCCTCCATTAGAGGGAATCCCCACGCCGGGATTCCCTCTGGAAAGATCGCAGCTCAGCGCTGCGGAGCCCTCGTGCTCCTTTTCTTTGGGAAAATTAGAATATAGCGCTCACAGGGCGCAAGGGCAACAAAAGAAGTCCTTAGAGATGAAGGGGCAATGCTGGGCCCAGGGAGGCAAGCCCTCATGGTGGTTCCTCCTCGGCCCCAGCAGCAGTACGCCCCAGCAGGTTCAGGAACAAGCACCAGCACAGAACATGGGGTCACAGTCCCTACATTTATACCACACAATCTCTTTGTCTGCAGCACAGGGCTTGAGGGGGAACCAGATGCAACTGGTTCAGGGGGAAATTGGAGCACTTTGTTTACCAAGCTCCACTTCCCCTTTGTCAGGTGGGGGCTAGGTGATCAGACACATCACAGGGGGCGGAGCCAGCATTGTACAGGGTGGGCACAAATCTATTCAGGGTCAGGGGATTACTCCTCCCACTACTCCCAATGCAGATGTCCCATTCAGCCTAGTGCTGACTCACCCTGCCCCTCCTGGAGCCACACACACCTCCCAGCCCCTGTCACTCAAAAGCCAGACATGCAATTCACATCAGGCAGGCAGACACATAGCACACAGAAATGCCAACTTCTAAAAGTGGCATTTCTAAAATAGTTATAATAAATCTGCGCACACCATTGCGCAGCATTTATTATCACTATTCCAAATATACCAAACTTGACCACGCTGCGCCTCTCATATCAGGAATTACCACTGAAACACTTATCAGGGAATTCCCAATGCATTCCTATGGGAGGGCAGCCCCACAGTAGTGAGAAACCAAAATGGCTGTTTGTCACTACCAGGACATGTCACACACTTAAGGTACATGTCCTATCTTTTACCTACAACGCACCCTGCCCATAGGGCTAGCTAGGGCCTACCTTAGGGGTGACTGATATCCAGGAAAAAGGGGGGTCACAGACATGGCACACACTTTACGTGCCACGTCACAGCGGCAGTAACACTGCGCGCACAGGCCCTGCAAGGCAGAGGCCTGAGATAGGTTTGAAAGGCTACTTTGGTGGGTGGCGCAATCAGCGCTGCAAGCCCACCAGTAGCATTTAATTTACCAGCCCTGGGTATATGAGATACCACTTTACAAGGGACTGACAGGTAAATTAAATATGCCAAACAGGTGTAGACCAATCTTACCAATTGTAACACAGAGAGTGCACGCACTTTACACTGGACAGCAGTGCTAAAGTGCCCAGAGGCCTAAATCCCCCACACCATGTCAGAGAAAAGGCCAGGACAAAGGCAAAAAGTTTAGGGATGACCCTGCAAAAAGGGCCAAGTCCAACACTCACCATCATGTGATTCTGGGAAATCACTTAATCTCCCCGTGCCTAATAAAAATGAATGTGTCCCTGTGTAAGCAACTGGTGCTCATGTAAAGCGTTCTGATACCCGATACCTTTGGGTCAAGTTTGCGCTATATAAACCTCTGAGAAAAAAACCTCACAATTGAGCATTGTTTTATCAACAATTGATTTGTGTAAGTTAAACAAAATTAAACATTCTTATTTAAATGAGTGCCCACTGCTAGCTGAAGTTTGAACTAGGATTGTGCTACTTATCCTGTAAGCATCTATTTATGGTATGTAGTAATGTAGATTCACATGCTCTGCCTACTCCTGCCATCTAGTGTTGGGCTCTGACATCTGCAACTTTTTCTTCGAAGAAGTCTTTCAAGTCATGAGGAATTGTGACTCCTCCTCTCTATGGCAATGCGCACGGTCATCGACTCCATTGTTAGAGTGCTTTTTGCACAACGGATGCACAGAGTTGCATCTAGAAAACCTACATAATGCTGACCATGTATTGTAAGTGCAGTGTACAAATATGAACTGTATATACAACAAAAAGCAGCATTGGAGACAACCAAGGACTTCTGGGGAGGTGGGTTGGCTTATGTGAATCTACACCACTACATGTCATCAATAGATGCTTACAGGGTAAGTAACATAATCCATTTGTAGCATGTGGCTGTAGATACAGATGCTCTGCATCGACTAAGTTTCTACATAACAAGGGAACGCCAGAGTCATCAGGGACCTTGGGTAAACACTACAGCATTCCGATGGCGAAGTGAACAGTGAATGGAAAGGACTCCTTCTCATTCGCTGTTCACTTCACCACTGGGACGCTGCTTCCATCGCATCACTCTCGATTTTCTTCTATGCTCTCCCCATTTGGGACTGCTTCTGCATGACGAGGCTCACGCTACACACTAGGGAGGGAGCATAATCTCCCTTGGCTTGGGGACGCCTCCATTTGGCTCCCAGGGTCGTCCTCCCAGAGTTTTGGAACAATATCCCAAGGTATCATTTTTGCTTTACCTGTGAAGTCTTTTGCAAGATACATTTTTACTCATGATTCTCGGACTCTGTTATATCTAGAGTCCTCATGATGATCATGTTATCGCCTTAAGAATCGAATCATCGACTGCAATCACGGACGTTTGTCTATATTGTTCATTAGCCAAGAATGGGGCGTGCTGTTCTTGTTTTTAGATACACATTTTTGATCACTATTGTCATGTGTGTGTGTTACCGAAGAGAGGGCACCAAGCACATTTTTCAATCACACCCACTGTGCAATACAATAGTTTTTATAAAGAACTATTTTCTTGATTATTATTTGGAATAAATGACAGTTTGGTTGCTAGCATTGTTGCGTTCACATGCTTAAGTGCCATTGTTTTGAATTACACTGCATTGACTGTAAAGCAGTTCTTCCCTAGCGGTGGCTAGCCATTTCGTGGTGCAGATACGTAAAAGTAAAGATCCGAGTATGGTCCGTCTAACACATGCCTGTTGATGTGCTAGAACGTCTACACAGTAGTGTTTAGTGAATATGTGTGGAGTTGACCATGTAGTTGCTTTGCAGATACCAGGAAAAAAGCCATGGAAGCACCTTTTTCCATAGTGGAGTGTGGCCTAAGAGGGACTGGTAAAGTTCCTCCTGTTCTTGATGTAACATGTCTGAATGCATTTAGTTATCCATCTAGCAATATCTGACTTAGATATTGCTTGCCTCTTCTATGGTTTCGAAAAGGCAACAAATAACAGTTGTGTTTTATAGATTTAGTTTGGTCAATTTAATACATTAGTGCTCTTTTTTAATGTATGAAGAGCTCTCTCTGCTACAGAGCCTGGATTGGAAAATAAAACTGGTAACTCATTAGTTTGGGTTAGGTAAAAAGAGAACTCTACATTTGGCAAGACTTTAGGGCTGGTTCTAAGGGCTACCATATCTTGGTGTACCTGAAAGAAAGGTTCTTCTAGAGTCAGAGCATGCACCTCACAGACTCTTCTTAAGGAAGCAATTGCTACCAAGAAAGTAGCTTTCCAAGAGAGAAATTGAAGCCGCATGAGTCTAAAGATTAAAATGAGTTCCCATGAGTAAGGTTAGTACCAGACTATGGTTCCAGACTGGAGCAGGCAGTGACTTTGGAGGTATTTTCCTCTTTAAACACTCCATAAATGCTATAACAACAGGGATTCTGAGGAGAGATTCTTGTTACCTGTTCAGGAGATATGCAGCAGTAGCTGCTAAGTGTAGTTGTATAGACATGTAAGCTAACCATGCCTTTTGTAAGTGCAGGAGGTAGCATACTAAGTTTTGCACTGTAGGCTTCAGGGGATCAATGTGCGGTGTGCTTCGCGAGCGGAGAATTCTCTTCCACTTAGCCACATGACATTGCTCTAGCTGTAGTTCGTCACGCCTCCCTGAGAATGTCTATACATTTCAATGGTAATTTTAGGTAACCAAACTCTAGGACCTCAGGCGCCAGATTAAACTGTCTGGTTTTTCCATATATGACTGCCTTTTTTCTGTGTGAGAAGGTCTTCCTTGTTGGGGAGCCTCTTATGAGGAACTGCAGTGTGCCATAGCTGTCTTGCCAATGTAGGAGCTATCAAAATCAAGATTAAAGATGTCTGCCTAAGCTTCCTCACCCCATATGGTAGTAGTGGGAGAGGTGGAAAAGCATAGGCAAAGATCCATGACCAATGTATCTTTAGTGCAGTGCCCATGGACTGTAGGTGATAAAACATGGAGGGAAAGTTTTGGCATTTTGCATTCTGCGCCATGGCAGATCCTGAGCTGAATCAACACTAGATGCTCTAAACTGGCCTCCACTTGTGGCCACAGTGACAAAAGACAATACTGAAATGGGAGCATATGCAGTCTGGCATGTGGGACAATGGCTATGCAAGACGACACCATGCCTAGGAAACGCATTACCACCCTGACTGGCAGGTGATGATGAGGCTAAAAAAGAGCCAATTGGTTCAGAACATTCAGATCCATCTATGGATTGGGGTGAGCTTTAGCTGTGACTGAATTGAGAATTGCTTCAAGATAAGATTGGACCTGAAGTGCTCTAGGTGGGATTTTGTCGTGTTTATTGTCAATCCTAAGCATGGGAGAAGAATAATCGTGGCTTGTGCATGTTTTAGGCACTTGGGCTTGTCTGGACTCTATCAGTCAGTCATCTAGGTAAGGAAAAACATGACTGCTTTGTTTACTTAAATGGGCGGCTACTTCAGCTGGCACTTTGTGACTATATCCTTGGAGCTGCTGTAACCCCAAATGGTAAAACCTTGAATTAATAAATCCGTTCTTTTACCATGAAATGCAGATAGCGGCAGTGAGCAGGGTGGATGGGAATGTGGAAGTATGTGCCCTTTTGTTCGAGAGCTGCCATGAAGTCACCTTGATGTAAAAGTGGTATGACATCCTGTAGTGTGACTATATGAAAAAGTTCCGACCAGATACATCGGGTGAGAGACTAGAGGTCTAAAATTGGCCTCAGTGTTCCCTCTTCCTTTGGAATAAGTAAGTAAAGGGAGTACACCCCTCTGCCTTGGTGTTGCTTTGGAACTGGCTCAATAGCCCCCTTTGCAGGGAGCACTTTTACCTTTTCATTGAGAAGGTGTAAGTGCTGTGGGCTGAGGTTGTATTTGTGTAGAGGCATGTTTAGTGGGGTTGCAGTGAGGTTGAGACAGTAACCATGCTCTATGATCAACAGCACCCATTGGTCAGAAGTGATGTCCTCCCAATCTGCCAAGAACCCTTGAAGTCTGTCCCCTACAGGTGCCGAGTGATCAGGAGAATGAGAGGGGAGTCACTGTTTGCTGGTTGAGGGATCCTTTACAGGTGTACATCTACCCCTTCTCTTGGCCCTGTTGCATGTATAGGCTCCTCTATTGTAGCCTCTATCACCCTGCTGGTGATAAGCTTGTTGTAGTCTTTGATAAAGTCTGCCCCTGCTCGGTGGTGGATGCTTTGACACTACTTCTTCCTTGCAGCACAGGAAAGGACTGACGTGAAGTCATGGTCTGCAATGCCCCTTTAGCCTTTGCAGTCTCTGTATCTTTTTTAATTTTCTCAAGCATTTCATTTACCTGTGGGCCAAATAAATGCTGGTCATCTAGAGGAATGTTAAGTAGGTGCTGTTGTACGTCTTGCTTGAGCCTGAAATGTGCAGCCACGCATGTCTGCATAAGGTCACAGCTGAATTTATATAATTTTTGGGGGTGTTACAGCGTCTAACCTCTGTTTCTGAGTCCATATCCTTTCCCCCTCCCTCCTGTCCTGCACGGTCCGATGTGCTGCCACTGACTCTCCCGCTTGTCTTCCAATTTTTATGAATATCATCATGAATTAAAAAAAAAAAAACAGTGCGGTCTCCTGTGCTTTTTTTCAATGAATTCCCCAGGTGGCCAGGTCCCCTACAAGGGCATTTTTATGCCCAGGGGACCACCACCTCCCCAGGGCCACATACAGGGGAGGCCCCCCCTCCCCCCGGGACCACCACCTCCCCAGGGATTTTTACAAAAAAGGAGGGGGGCCGCATGAGCCCCCCTCCTACGGCTTTAAGAAGCCCCGGGGACCACCACCTCCCTGGGACTACATATATAGGGGAGGGGGGCCCCGAGGACCACCATCTTCCCGGGGCTTTTGTTTAAAAAAGGTGGGAGCCGCACAGACCTCCGTCCTAGGGCTTTTAGACGTCCCGGGGACCACCACCTCCCCGAGGCTAAATTAAACAATATGAAGCACATCCGCGTGGCCCCCGGGGACCACCTCCTCTCCGTGGCCAAATCCAAAATGTAAACATGGAGGAGGGCCACGCGACCCCCTCCTGGAGCCAATTATGGCCCTGGAGACCACCACCCCGCAGGGCCGGCTCCTGCTTTGTCCACCTCCGGGACAGTGCAGTTTGCTTTAGCTTGGCGGAAGATGACAGCTCCTGCCAAGTGAGACCAAACATAAATCTGCTTCCAGCAAGCGGGAGCTGTGAAAACGCTTCTACTTGCTGGAAGCAGAGTTTATTTGTTTCCCTGCCCACAGTCATGCGGAGAGGAAACTATTGCTCCTGCACGCAGGGAGCTCCATTTCTAGCAGCTCCCTGCGTGCGGGAGCAGTGCCGGCTCCTGCAGGAGGCGGGGAGCCAGCTGGGACCGCGGGGGCCTTGAGACTCTCCCCCCGTGGTTCCCATCACAGCACACTGGGGTTCCTGGGTTGCCTTCAGGGCAACCAGGGAGACATGGCCGGGCTCCGGGGGATGGGGGCCCCCTAGGGCTGAATTCGGCCCAGAGAGGGGGGCCGCGCGGCCCCTCTCCCCCACTGAATTTCGGCAGGGCTCCGGGGATGGGGGTCCCTCGGGCTGAAATCGACTTGGGGAGGAGGGACTGCGCGGCCCCCTCCCCCACTGAATTTCAGCCAGACCCCGGGGGGTGCGGTCCCCAAAGACTAAATCATCCCCTTGTGTAAAAAAAAAAAAAAAAAAAGAACCTAACTTCTTTGGCTTGGGAAAGGCAAAGCAAGTGTGATTTCTCTTCTATTCTACGTTGAAAAAATCTGAAATCCTTAATGGAGGTGACTGCATCGTTGATCTATTGGAGCTCAATCGGATCTGGGGGTAACTGTGACGAGTTGTTTCATTCTCGTTGTCTCCTGGTGAGAGCACAGTCCATGATTCTCCCTTTTAATTACCCCGAGTATGCAAATGCCCAAAATCATCTGCAAGTTCCGCCCGTTTGGCCACGCCCCATTTTCCTTAGTAGTATGCAAAGGTCTTCCCGCATTTACCTATGTTGATGGGCAGCTTAACAAAAGGCCCTCAGGCGCATTTCCAGCTGATTTTGGTGACGCTTTATTGATGCAGAGGAATGCGAGGACAAAGAAGCACTTATTTCATTTAGTTAAGGGGAAGTACCTCTGTTTGGTGGAGTATCACCTCTTTGTAGTCTCATCGTCTTCTCTTGACGATGATTCACGTTATTAGACTTGTGGATGACAATCACATTGCCGAAATTACAAGCACACCTTGTGGTCCTTTACACAGCTGTAGTGCAGAATATGCACAGGCATTTACCCAACGAGGTGGCACTTACTAATTAATCAAATGAAAGTACTCGAGTTGGGAAGCCGTTTTCGGAAAAACTGGTGACTCTTCTTGGGGAAAAAAAGGTCGATTTTGGCTCTGGGTCTGATTTGACAGAAATTAAACCTAAACGGGAAGCACTTACAAATATAAACATAGCAGGTGCCCCAGTTGAAGCTCCACTTCAGTAAAGCAGAAACGATCCAAAATTCTTGTGATTGGCGAAGGCAAAGCAAGTGTGTTTCTTCTCATATTCCACGTTGAAAAACAATATGAAATCCTTAATGGAGGTGAATTCATCATTGATCTATTGAAGCACAAGATGATGTGTAGTGACTGTGATGAGTGGTTTCTTTCTTGTCATCTCCTGTTGAGAGCAGAGCCCATGGGTCTCCCTTTTAAATACCCTAACTATGCAAATGCCCAAAACGCATACCACTCACACACCTACTCTCAGATATACACATGCACTCACACACCCACTCACAGACTCATACAGGCACTCACACACCCACTCACCGACCTATAGAGCCACTCACACAACCACTGTCAAAGGTTTGAGTTACTGTTAGGAAATAAAAATTTTAAAAAACACTGAAATTCATTAAAAAAAAACAAAGGTTACAGGGACATTGTAGTTGGGAAATAACATTAAACAAGCATTTGCAATGCAATAGGTCTCGCATTTATGCTAGTTTAAGTTATTGGCATTGTAAATGACAATGCCTTTTATTTATGTTTTAAAAACCAAAACATGAATAAAAGACCTTGTCATTTACAATGCCATCAGCTCAAACTCGCATAAATGCGAGACTTATTGCATCGCAAATGCTTTTTTTTTAAGTCCATTATAAAACCAAGCATATGTCTGGCCATGTGATAATGCAGGTAAAGAAAGGCATGCACACAGCCTATTTGCAAGCGTTAGTGCATTCGGGTCAGAGATATGAATATATAGGTCCCTAGTTTGACACACAAATAATAGCACAGAATAAAAACATTTAAAATAAGCAGTATGGTGTGGGAGAGCTCCAAAGACACACGTTTTTGCAGAATAGGGGGAGGGGAGCGCAGGAGGAGGGGGGGTGGGAGTGAGTTTCACACAAACACCAATTTGTTTGCGGCATCCGCTTGTGCACAAATGGAAATTAAAGAGAAGGTTCCTTTTTGCGGTCTGCTAGGAGACTAGGGGAGCGAGGAAGCTGCTGAATGCAAGTCACCCCAGCCCGTGTAGCAGTACGAGTGACAAAGGTCCGAGGCAGACTTACCTCCGATCACAGGCCGCAGCTGCACTCGTGAAACTATAACTCACGCCCCCGCCATGCACTGCTGATGACGTAACAGATTACATCACTCATGACATGGTCAGTGACATACTGATGACATCACTGATGACATCTCAAATGACATCACTGATGACATCATCCAGTGACTGAGTGTTTCTAAAAAGTTTAAGAATGTGATATATATATATGATGATTCAGTCATTGTGTGACTGACTGTATAAGTGAGTGATTATACATGTCTGGGTGAATGTATGGGTGAGTGACTAATTTGTGTGAATGTCTGTATCAGTCTGTCAGTTGGTGTGTAAGTGGCTGCATGGGTTGGTGAATAGGTACATGAGTATCTATATGGGTTATTGATTGGTTGTCTGAGTACCTGTATGGGTGCCTGAGTGTCTGTGTGTTGTGTGACTACCTGCATGGATGTGTGAGTGGGTGATTCACTGAGTGTATGGGTTCATGAGTCCGTCTGCGAGGGGCTGTATGGGTGATGAGTGTGCATATGGCTGTGTTGGTGAGTGAATGGATGTCTCAATCAATCAATCAATCAGGGGTTTGCAAAGCGCGCTACTCACCCGTGAGGGTCTCAAGGCGCTGGGGGGGGTGCGGGGGGGAAGCAGCTCCGGATCAGTCGAAGAGCCAGGTCTTGAGGTCCTTCCTGAACGTGTGCAGGGTCGGGGAGCATCTGATGTTCACAGGGAGCTCGTTCCAGGTCTTGGCTGCGATGTAGGAGAAAGCTCTCCCGCCGGTTCTGTTTCTGCAGATGTGGGGGACCTCTGCCAGGGCGAGGTCGGCGGAGCTGAGGTTCCTCTTGGGTACGTGGAAGGATACTCTCTCGTTGAGGTATTTGGGTCCGATGTTGTTGAGGGATTTGTAGGCGTGGGTGAGGAGTTTGAAGGTGACCCTCTTCTCGACGGGGAGCCAGTGGAGGCCTAGTAGGTGTTGGGTCATGTGCTCGTGACGCGGTGTCCCGAGGACGAGTCTGGCTGCGGTGTTCTGGATGGTTTGGAGTTTGTGTAGAAGAGTTCTGTTGATTCCGGCATAGAGGGCGTTGCCGTAGTCCAGTCTGCTGGTTATGAGTGCGTGGGTGACGGTCCTTCTGCAGTCGGGGGGGATCCATTTGAAGGTCTTACGGAGGATGCGAAGGCAGTTGAAACTAGTGGAAGCGACGTCGTTGATCTGGCGGTTCATGGAGAGGGAGGAGTCAAGGATAATGCTGCGGTTCCGAGCGTGGTCTGTTGGGGTGGGTGGGTTCCCAAGGGCGGAGGGCCACCAGGTGTTGTCCCAGGTGGAGGTGCAGGGTCCGAGGATGAGGACCTCGGTCTTTTCTGAGTTGAGCTTCAGGCAGCTGTCTTTCATCCAGGTTGCCACGTCTCAGTGGTATATGTGTGAGTAACTGCATATGCGAATGGCAGTATATGTGAATGTTGGAGTATATAAGTGACTGTATGTGAAAGTGAGTGATTGTGAGAGTGGATGTATGGATGAGTGTGTGCTTGTGTCAGTGATTGTATAAGAGAGTAAGTATGTGTCAGTATCTGTGAATAAGTGAGGTGGTGTGTGTATAACTGTATAGGTGAGTAAATGGCATTGTGATTGACTCTTTGGGTGACTGACTAGGTGTGTGAGTAACTCTATGTGTGAGGGGCGGTGTGTAAGTGTCTGTATGGGTGTATGAGTGCATATAATTGTGGCTGTATTGATGAGTGACTGCATGTATGAGTGACTGTATGGCTGAGTGAGTGGATGTGTGTGTAGACCTATGAATCGGTGAGTGGGTATGTACTAACTGGTATTGGTGTGTCTATGGTTTCGGGAATGGTAATCTGTATTTTAGAGTGGGTGTATGAAAGGTTATATTAGGGTGTGAGTAGGTGCATCAGAGATTAAGTGGATGATGTCATCAGTGATGTCATTTGAGATGTCATCAGTGATGTCACTGACCATGTCATGAGTGATGTAATCTGTTACGTCATCAGCAGTGCATTGCGGGGGCTTGAGTTATAGTTAGCTCAGCTAACTATAACGGCTGAATTTCTCTGGTTTTGTAACAGTGAAATGTCAGACTAACTATAACGTCCCTGAAACCTGTGGTTTTTTCAGTGAAAAAAAAAATATATATATATATATATCACGTTGTCGCCGCTGTATTGCCAGGATTTCTCCACAGTACGGACACGGACCCCAGTTGGTGCATTTTTCAAAGTGCTTTTATTCCGTCGCCATTACGCATTTTGGCTCGCTTGAGCGTTGTTCACATGACATGGTTCGGTAATTCAGTGCGGTTTTTAAAGTGCTGGTAACAACCAATTAGGATATCACATGATACCTTCAACAGTAGACATAGTAGATACCCTTTGTCTTTCATGCAATTATATTTACAGTTCAACATAGTTATTGTCTCTGTTGTAGATACATGTATTGCGATAATTTATAACCTTATTTCATAAATTGCGACATGTTTACCATTTGATCTTTTGATAAACAACTTTTTAATACATGGATAAATCCAAATTGGCAAACAAAGTTATGTAGCTACCTGCTTGTCCTACTGTTGTTGTATTGGTTGTAATAAAGAATATTACGTGTTAAAAAGTGAAAAAAGTGCAAAGTGCTAAAAATTAGTGCTTTCATGTTTCTATTAAAATAGTTCCATTCTGTTGTATGCTCTTGTATAGATAAAATAGATAAATACTGTACCATTGTTACATTTTCCCTTAATTGAATCTGTATATGTATCGTGCCTTCTTATACATCTATGTCTGATTGTATTTTAGCCGGGTATCCTCCAATAGTTTCACAGTGATTTGTCCCTTATGCGTGCAATGTTGTCCCTTGTATGGACATATAGCTATATCAGTGTTTTGATGTAATATAATGTGCAAATTGCAATCAGTGCATGTACCTAAATAAATAAATAAATACATTTTCAGACTTGTTGCATGTATCAAATAAGGTCCTAAAAATATTTCATTAAATGTCAGACTAACTATAACGTCCCTGAAACCTGTGGTTTTTTCAGTGAATATATATATATATATTCACTGAAAAAACCATAGGTTTTAGGGACAGTTATAGTTAGTTGGACATTTCACTCGTACAAAACCCGTGAAATTCCCCTGTTATAGTTAGTTCAGCTAACTATAACTCGCGCCCCCGCAATGCACTGCTGATGACGTCACATATTACATCACTGATGACATCACTGATGACATCTCAAATGACATCACTGATGACATCATGCAGTGACTGTGTGTTTCTGTAAAGTTTAAATATGTTTAATATATATAGGCAAAGGCGTATTGAAGAATGAGTGGGTGTATAAGTGTCTGAATGGATAATTTAGTAGGTGCGTGACTAACTCTATAAGTGAGTGATTAAACGTATCTTACTGAATGCATGGGTTAGTGACTAAACTGGGTGAATGTCTGTATCCGTCTGTCTGTTGGTGTGTAAGTGGATTTGCGAATAGCTACATGAGTGTGTATATGAGTTATTGAATGGTTGTCTGAGTATCTGTATGGGTGCCTGAGTGTTTGTGTGGGAGGGGTGTGTGCGACTCTGTGCATAGATGTGTGAGTGGGTGATTCACTGGGTGGATGGTTTCAAGAGTGCATCTGTGATAGACTGTATGGGTGGGTAAGTGTGTGTTGGTGAGTGAATGTATGTCCCAGTGGTACACGTGTGAGTAACTACATATGTGAAAGGCAGTATATATGTGTGTTGGAGTATATAAATAGCTATAAGCGAGAGTGAGTGATTGTGATAGTGGCTGTATGGATGAGTGTGTGCTTGTATCAGTGATTGTATAAGAGCGTAACAATGTGGTAGTATTTGTATGATTAAGTGAGCTGGTGTGTGTATAACTGTATAGGTGAGTAAATGGCAGTGTGTTTAATTATTTGCATGACTGACTAGGTGTGTGAGTACCTCTATGGATGAGTGGCGGTGTTTGAGTGTCTATATAGGAGTAAGAGTGCATATGATAGTCCTGTACTGAGTGACCATAAGTATGAGTGACTGTACGGGTGAGTGAGTGGATGTGTGTGTGTAGACCTAAGAATCAGTGAGTGGGTATGTAGTTATTGGTGTTGGAGTGTCTATGGTTTTGCGAATGGCAGTCTGTAATTTAGATTGGGTGTATCAAAGGTTATATTAGGGTGTGAGGAGGTGCATCAGATTATCACGTGGATGATGTCATCAGTGATGTCATTTGAGATGTCATCAGTGATGTCATCAGTGATGTCACTGACCATGTCATGAGTGATGTAATATGTGACGTCATCAGCAGTGCATTGCGGGGCGCGAGTTATAGTTAGCTGAACTAACTATAACAGGGGAATTTCACGGGTTTTGTACGAGTGAAATGTCCAACTAACTATAACTGTCCCTAAAACCTATGGTTTTTTCAGTGAATTTCAAAGGTTTTTTAAATGCTAATTTCTAACTATAACGTGTCTGAAACCTATGGTTTTTTCAGTGAATTTCAAAGGTTTTTTAAATGCTGATTTCTAACTATAACGTACCTGAAACCTATGGTTTTTTCAGTGAATTTCAAAGGTTTTTTAAATGCTAATTTCTAACTATAACGCCCCTAAAACCTATGGTTTTTTCAGTGAATTTCAAAGGTTTTGTAAATGACAATTTTTAAATGTATTAATTGTTATATTTATTTTTTTGATACTGATTTACTACATTTTTTAAAACTATTTTTATATATTTTATTTATTAAATTACATTGTAATTACATTATACATTACATTACAAAATATACTTTCTCAGAATGAATTACTTTAGTTTAAATAGTTTGCAAATAGGCAATAGAGTTTTAAGTACAGTAGTTACAGTTGTTGCAATGGGCAACACAATTTCAAACACAATGCAACATTGAGCTCAATGTGAATTTCTAGTTAAATGCAATTAGTTACTTTATGGATTACTTTTTCTAACCACAGGACTGGATCCTAGATTCAGTCCTGGGACATCTCCTGTAAACAGTTGAGTAAAAGCGTTTTGGTTACAGTAGTGATTTTTAAGGAATATTATTGTATTTTAAAAGTTGACACTTAGAAACTTTTTCACATAGAATCACCAATGTTATCCTATGGGAGGAAATTCACTTAGCAGGTAAGTAGTGTTATCGTTACTTTTTCTTACTCAGTGTTGGATCCTGGATCCAGCACTGGTGCATCTCATGTAAACAGTTGAAAGAATGCGTTTAAGTCATACAGGCGATTTTTAAGGAATATTTGTAATTTGTGAAAATCGACACTTTGAAACTTTTCTGCTGAAAACCAGACAATGGATTCCTACGGAAGGAAATATAAGTTACTGGTAAGTACGGTTAGAATTACTTTTCAGGGTCAATGCTGGGCTAAAAGAAGCAGCACTGGGTTCTCTCCTGATAACAGGTGAGTAAATCGGAATTCGTATTTCGGCTGATTTTAGATGAATATTTGTATGTTTCAAAAATCGACACAAACTTTTTCAGCAAAGAGCAGGCAATGATATCCTATGGAAGGAAATTCAAGTTACTGGTAAGTACGGTTAAAATTACTTTTCAGGATCTGTACTGGGCTGAAAGATGCAGCACTGAGGTCTCTCCTGATAACAGGTGAGTAAATCGGAATTCGTATTTCGGCTGATTTTAGATGAATATTTGTATGTTTCAAAAATCGACACAAACTTTTTCAGCAAAAAGCAGGCAATGATATCCTATGGAAGGAAATTCAAGTTACTGGTAAGTACGGTTAAAATTACTTTTCAGGATCAGTACTGGGCTGAAAGATGCAGCACTGAGGTCTCTCCTGATAACAGGGGAGTAAATCGGAATTCGTATTTCGGCTGATTTTAGATGAATATTTGTATGTTTCAAAAATCGACAAACTTTTTCAGCAAAAAGCAGGCAATGATATCCTATGGAAGGAAATTCAAGTTACTGGTAAGTACGGTTAAAATTACTTTTCAGGATCAGTACTGGGCTGAAAGATGCAGCACTGAGGTCTCTCCTAATAACAGGTGAGTAAATCGGAATTCGTATTTCGGCTGATTTTAGAGGAATATTTGCACAATGGTGAAGGGAGGGGCGGGGCCTGAGGTGACATCTGTGCAACGCGCCCCGTGGCGCGTTTTAAGTTGGGGGATTAAGTTCCCTTGAATCATGAGGGTCCCTGGGGCCAACTAGCCCACCAGGACCCTCCAGTATGCGCCAGGGGCTGCGTTGCAGAGACGTGTACAGAGGCCACGCCCTTTTTACACCTCTCTGCAACGCAGCTCTGTGGCGCTTTTAGAAGTACATGGTGGGCTAGTTGGCCCCCAGGGACCCTCAGGATTGAAGGGGATTTAATTCCCCATCTTAAAACGCGCCACGGGGCCTGTTTGCACACATGTCACCTGAAGCCCCGCCCCCTCCCTTCACCACTGTGCAAACGCGCCCCGTGGCGCGTTTTAAGTTGGGGGATTAAGTCCCCTTGAATCCTGAGGGTCCCTGGAGTCCAACTAGCCCACCATGTACTTCTAAAAGCGCCACAGAGCTGCGTTGCAGAGAGGTGTAAAAAGGGGCGTGGCCTCTGTACACCTCTCTGCAACGCAGCCCCTGGTGCATACTGGAGGTTCCTGGTGGGCTAGTTGGCCCTCAGGGACCCCCAGTATTCAAGGGGAATTACTTCCCTTCTTAAACGCGCCAGGGGGCGCGTTTGCAGAGTACTGCAGGGAGGGGGCGGGGCCTCCGGCACGATGCCGGTCGTTTTTTTTCTTCTTGTTTTTTTAATGGGAGGGGGCTGCGTGGCCCCACTTCCCTTGGCCACTTTTGGCCCCGGGGACCCCATCCCCCGGGGCCTGAGCATTTTATTTTATTTTTTAAATAAAAAAAAAACGGGAAGGGGGCCGCGTGGCCCCCCTTCCCTGGGCCTGTATTGGCCCCGGGACCCCATCCCCCGGGGCATGCCCTCAATTTTTTAATTTTTTTATTTGGAGGGGGCTGCGTGGCCCCCTCCTCAGGCCATCTAAGGCCCTGGGGACCCCATCCCCCGGGGCCGGCCTTGCCCTTTTTTTTTTTTTATAATTTGGGGAGGGGGGCTGCGTGGCCCCCCTCCCTGGCCACTTATGGCCCCAGGGACCCCATCCCCCGGGGCCTGGCCTCTGGTTGGGGACTGTGGGGGGGTCCCCAATCCCCCCACAGTCCCGCCGGCTCCCCGCGTCCCTTGGGAGCCGGCACTGCTTTTCCACATGGGGAGCAGCTAACATGCTGCTCCCCGTGTGAGAAAGCAATCAGCTTTGGATATTGGAAGCGAGAGCAGGTTTCCTGCTCTCTCTTCCAATATCCAAAGCAAGTTTGCAATGACAGGACGGGATCCGCGAGGCTCCCGTCCTGTCATTGCAAACAGCAGTGTCCCGGGGGTAGGCACCCCGGGACACTGCAGGAGCCGGCCCTGGGGGTGGCGGTCCCCAGGGCCATCAAGGGCTCCGGGAGGGGGCCGCGCGGCCCCCTCCCAACTATTTCACAGCCCCGGGAGGTGGTGGTCCCCGGGCTTTGGGGTCCGTAACGGACCCCCATATTAAAATGTTTAGTGCCCCGGGGAGGTGGCGGTCCCCGGGGCGTGTGGGTGGGATGGAGCCCCCCCACACAGGTCAAAATTCTTTTTTTTTAAAAAGAAGCCTTGGGGGGTGGCGGTCCCCGGGGCTGCGGGAGGGCAAAGAGCCCTCCTGCACCATTATTTTCTTAAGCCCCGGGGGGTGGCGGTCCCCGGGGCTTGGGGGGCCTTAGAGGCCCCCCACATTAAATTTAAACCCCCCCCACCATGCCCCCGGGACTTGGCCCACCCGGGGGCAAATTAACATCGAAGCGCGGGAGACCGCGCTTCGTTTTTTTTTTTTTCCGGCAGGATCCGCGCTCCCTGAGCGCATCCTGCCGATTTAAAAAAAAATAAAAAATGCTTTTTTCTACCCAGGGGGTCCTTGTGGGACCCCCTGAGCAGACCCCCAGGGACCCTCAGGATTGAAGGGGATTTAATTCCCCATCTTAAAACGCGCCACGGGGCCTGTTTGCACACATGTCACCTGAAGCCCCGCCCCCTCCCTTCACCACTGTGCAAACGCGCCCCGTGGCGCGTTTTAAGTTGGGGGATTAAGTCCCCTTGAATCCTGAGGGTCCCTGGAGTCCAACTAGCCCACCATGTACTTCTAAAAAGCGCCACAGAGCTGCGTTGCAGAGAGGTGTAAAAAGGGGCGTGGCCTCTGTACACCTCTCTGCAACGCAGCCCCCTGGTGCATACTGGAGGTTCCTGGTGGGCTAGTTGGCCCCCAGGGACCCCCAGTATTCAAGGGGAATTACTTCCCCTTCTTAAAACGCGCCAGGGGGCGCGTTTGCAGAGTACTGCAGGGAGGGGGGCGGGGCCTCCGGCACGATGCCGGTCGTTTTTTTTTTTTTCTTGTTTTTTTTAATGGGAGGGGGGCTGCGTGGCCCCCCTTCCCTTGGCCACTTTTGGCCCCGGGGACCCCATCCCCCGGGGCCTAAGCATTTTATTTTATTTTTTAAATAATAAAAAAAAAAAACGGGAAGGGGGCCGCGTGGCCCCCCTTCCCTGGGCCTGTATTGGCCCCGGGACCCCATCCCCCGGGGCATGCCCTCAATTTTTTTATTTTTTTATTTGGAGGGGGGCTGCGTGGCCCCCCTCCTCAGGCCATTTAAGGCCCTGGGGACCCCATCCCCCGGGGCCGGCCTTGCCCTTTTTTTTTTTTAATTTGGGGAGGGGGGCTGCGTGGCCCCCCTCCCTGGCCACTTATGGCCCCGGGGACCCCATCCCCCGGGGCCTGGCCTCTGGTTGGGGACTGTGGGGGGGTCCCCAATCCCCCCACAGTCCCGCCGGCTCCCCGCGTCCCTTGGGAGCCGGCACTGCTTTTCCACATGGGGAGCAGCTAACATGCTGCTCCCCGTGTGGAAAAGCAATCAGCTTTGGATATTGGAAGCGAGAGCAGGTTTCCTGCTCTCTCTTCCAATATCCAAAGCAAGTTTGCAATGACAGGACGGGATCCGCGAGGCTCCCGTCCTGTCATTGCAAACAGCAGTGTCCCGGGGGTAGGCACCCCGGGACACTGCAGGAGCCGGCCCTGGGGGGTGGCGGTCCCCAGGGCCATCAAGGGCTCCGGGAGGGGGGCCGCGCGGCCCCCCTCCCAACTATTTCACAGCCCCGGGGAGGTGGTGGTCCCCGGGGCTTTGGGGGTCCGTAACGGACCCCCATATTAAAATGGTCATTTGAGATGTTATCAGTGATGTCATGAGTGATGTCACTGACCATGTCATGAGTGATGTAATATGTGACGTCATCAGCAGTGCATTGCGGGCGCGCGAGTTATAGTTAGCTGAACTAACTATAACGGGGGAATTTCTATGGTTTTGTACGAGTGAAATGTCCAACTAACTATAAAGCCCCTGAAACCTATGGTTTTTTCAGTGAATTTCTAAGGTTTTTTAAATGCTAATTTCTAACTATAACGTGCCTGAAACCTATGGTTTTTTCAGTGAATTTCTAAGGTTTTTTAAATGCTAATTTCTAACTATAACGTGCCTGAAACCTATGTTTTTTTCAGTGAATATATATATATTTATTATACTATGTATACATGTGAAAATGTCTCGGTCCCCTGTTTGCCTCGGTGGCACGGAAAAAATGGGTGGAACTGACGTCAGCACGCCGACGAGGTTCTCTTATGGCTCCGATGACGTCATACGGTGTCGCGAGCGGAGCCGTGCTATTATGACGTCCTCGTTGACGTAGGAGAGCTAGGAAAGAATTTCCGTGGAATGCTGGTGCAGGGGATATTCACCTAAGGGGCCGATTCCGATCTCGGCCGGTAGGGCTCCGAATCGGATTCGGCTTAACCGGATCCGATTCGGAGCCCTATTTCCCGAACGATTCGTACGCACGTCCGGGCGAGCGAGTACGATGCGAATTCGCCGACCGACTCGTCCGGGCGTCCCGACCGACTCGTTCCCGGGTCGAACCGCACCGACCGACTCGCTCGGACTCGACTCGCACCGCGCAATGGAGACGTTCCCCGGTCGGGTGAGTACGATGCGCGCCGCGAGCAGTCCGACCGACCCGCGCACTCCGGCTCCAAAGAGCAGTCGGAGCCGTACTTTGGGGGTCCGTGTCGGACCCCCCTGTACGCGTAGCCGCGCGAGTCGCACACAGGGGGGACCCATGGGTCCCCCCTACCTGTGCGTGTATGGCGCGAGTCGCTTCGCCGCGTACACGCTGTAGGGGGCGCCCTTGTTCGCCTCGCACCCATTGAGTCAATGGGAGCCCGCGTACGCGTTGTACGACAGGCTCCCATTGACTTCAATGGGAGTCCGACCGAATCGAGTCCGATGGCATACCTGCGCATCGTACTCGTTCAGTCGGGCTGCTAGGGTCCGATTCGGTCGGAAATCTCTCAGAGTCCGGCTCGGTCAGAGAGATTTCCGGCCTGAATCGGAATCGGCCCCTAAGTGTTCAGGCTAGTCCTTTGGGAGCAACTGTTTATGTTGCCATTCCAGAAACCGAAACCAGTGATCCGAGGGCAGAGGCCCTGCAGATGGCACACGAGGTGGGGTGCCCAGTCGTGTGCACCGGCAAGGCAGCGAAGTGACAAGCACCAAAACCCACAAAAAAGGTAACGAGGGCACTGAATAACACAGGATCTTCTCTTTGTATCTGGCAGGAACAACGAAGTTAAAATGCCCTAGTACCAAAATGTAGAATTAGTGCTACAACGGTCTTCAAGAGGACCTGCGATGCCGCTTCTGCCTCCCGTACCCTGGAGGTGGCACATGGGTCACGCGGTACGGTCATACTGCGGTGGGACGCACACTCGTTGACCTCTCATGGCACTGCTCCACACTTCAGGGAGGACGCTTTCCATTAGCTATGTTTTCTGATGACATGTCGCGCCGGCCCCGTCCAACAACAGAACTCCTTTAGATCCAAACAGACTCTTCCACTCTCTCACCGGAAGTGAAACCAGGCCACGCGGACACTTTCACAATACAACAGCCGGGAATGCACTTTTCGGTAAAAAAACACATTCCTTCCTCCTAATTAATTAAATAAACGTCTCACTGAAGAACAGGGGCCAGCTTCGATCAGTAAACAGCCGTTACAACAACTTTTTTACTTTGCGATACCATTACAACGCATGCATTACCACGCATGCGTTGTACATCACGAAGTCATTACTACGCATTTTTAGAACGCATGGTCATTTACCACGCATGCCTTTACAACGAATTTTGTTGTAAAGGTATGTATGGTAAATGACCATGCGTTCTAAAAACATGTAGACGATCCATGTCGTAAGGAAACAGAGGCTGTTCCGTTTCCTCACAACGACGTGCACCGCCCCTCAGAGACAACGTGAAGCAGGAACCACGAGGAGTGAGAGGTAAGGGGGATTGGGCATGGGGTGGGGGTTTCTTTTCTAGGGTTTAGGGTAGTGAAGTGGTGTTTGGGTGGTGTAGGGGGTCGTGCTGGGGGTAGTGTTTTAGGGTTTAGGGTAGTGCAGTGGTGTTTGGGTAGTGTAGGGGGTCGTGCTGGGGGTAGTGTTTTAGGGTTTAGGGTAGTGCAGTAGTGTAGGGGGTCGTGCTGGGGGTAGTGTTTTAGGCTTTAGGGTAGTGCAGTGGTGTATGGGTAGTGTAGGGGGTCGTGCTGGGTTAGTGTTTTAGGGTTTAGGGTAGTGCAGTGGTATTTGAGTAGTGTAGGGGGTCATGAAGGTGGTAGTGTTTTAGGGTTTAGGGTAGTGCAGTGGTGTTTGTGTAGTGTAGGGGTCATGCTGGGGGTAGTGTTTTATGGTTTAGGGTAGTGCAGTGGTGTTTGGGTAGTGAGGGGGTCGTGCTGGGGGTAGATTTGGGGATTAGGGTAGTGCAGTGGTGTTTGGGTAGTGTAGGGAGTCGTGCTGGGGGTAGTGTTTTAGGGTTTAGGGTAGTGCAGTGGTGTTTGTGTAGTGTAGGGGGTTGTGCTGGGGGTAGTGTTTTAGGGTTTATGTTAGTGCAGTGGTGTTTGGGTAGTGTAGGGGTAGTGCTGGGGTAGTGTTTTAGGGTTTAGGGTAGTGCAGTGGTGTTTGTGTAGTGTAGGGGTAGTGCTGGGGGTAGTGTTTTAAGGTTTAGGGTAGTGCAGTGGTGTTTGGGTAGTGTAGGGGTTCATGCTGGGGGTAGTGTTTTAGGGTTTAGGGTATGGCAGTGGTGTTTGGGTAGTGTAGGGGGTCGTGCTGGGGGTCGATTTAGGGTTTAGGGTAGTGCAGTGGTGTTTGTGTTGTGAGGGGGTCGTGCTGGGGTAGTGTTTTAGGGTTTAGAGTAATGCAGTGGTGTTTGTATAGTGTAGGGGGGTTTAGGGTAGTGCAGTGGTGTTTGTGTAGTGTAGGGGGTCATGCTGGGGGTTGTGGTTTAGGGTAGGGCAGTGGTGTTTGTGTAGTGTAGGGGGTAGTGTTTTAGGGTTTAGGGTAGTGCAGTGGTGTTTGTGTAGTGTAGGGGGTCATGCTGTGGGTAGTGTTTTAGGGTTTAGGGTAGTGCAGTTGTGTTTGTGTAGTGTACGGGGTCGTGTTTTAGGGTATAGGGTAGTGCAGTGGTGTTTGGGTAGTGTAGGGGGTCATGCTGGGGGTAGTGTTTTAGGGTTTAGGGTAGTGCAGTGGTGTTTGTGTAGTGTGGGAGGTCATGCTGGGGGTAGATTTAGGGTTTAGTGTAGTGTAGTGGTGTTTAGGTAGTGTAGGGAGTCGTGCTGGGGGTAGTGTTTTAGGGTTTAGGGTAGTGCAGTGGTGTTTGGGTAGTGTAGGGGGTCGTGCTGGGGTAGTGTTTTAGGGTTTAGTGCAGTGGTGTTTGTGTAGTGTAGGGGTCATGCTGGGGGTAGTGTTTTAGGGTTTAGGGTAGTGCAATGGTGTTTGTGTAGTGTAGGGGGTAGTGTTTTAGGGTTTAGGGTAGTGCAGTGGTGTTTGTGTACTGTAGGGGGTCGTGCTGGGTTCTAGTGTTTTAGGGTTTAGGGTAGTGCAGTGGTATTTGTGTAGTGTAGGGGGTAGATTTAGGGTTTAGGGTAGTGCAGTGGTGTTTGGGTAGTGTAGGGGGTCGTGCTGGGGGTAGTGTTTTTGAGTTTAGGGTAGTGCAGTTGTGTTTGGGTAGTGAAGGGGGTCGTGCTGGGGGTAGTGTTTTAGGGTTTAGGGTAGTGCAGTGGTGTTTGGGTAGTGTAGGGGTCAACCAACATGAATTTGTCCTTGTGTGATGTAACCAATGCTCATGTAAAGCACTCCAATACCTGACCAGTCTGCACTATACAAAACTGCAAAAAAACAAAAAATAAAAAGTGTTTTGCACACTTCTGTCATTGGGCTATACGTGGGCTACATCTGGGTGATATTTGTGCTACATTTGGGCTCTTTTTTCTCTGGTGGCCATCTTGGGAGACTTATTTGTTATGAAGTTTCCTAATTTCCTCATTTACTACAGTCTCCTCAGTAGGAAATGCTTTCAGTTTTTTACTTTGATTCCATCAAGAAGGCATTCAGATGTGTCACACATTTGCCATAAATTCAGAATGTTAGCACTCTAGTTGTTCATTAGATTACTGTAGTAAAGCTACTGCTCACCAAGGAGTTAACTGGAAGTCTACTGCTGGTATTGAAAGTGATTGTTTCAGTCTGCATGTCAGAATTTTCTAATGAAATAGAAGAGGATTTGAGATCTCACTTAAAACATGCCCTAAATTTTCTTTTGCAGCACTAACCATAATTTTTATGGCAAAATGAACCCCTCATTTTGTTCCTTTTTAAATTAAATGTTTTAAGTGTTACCAGTTTATTCCAATCAAGATGGCTTCAGGTGTGCTATACTTTTGTCATAAGTAAGGCTGTTAGCACTCTAGTTGTTCTTTAGAACACTCTGGGAAGCTGCAGTAGAACACAAAGGCATCAACTGACAGGCTGCTCCTGTTGAAATATAACAGGAAGATATTTGAGATCTCACTTAAAACATGTCCTAATTTTTCTTTCTACAGCACTAACCATAATTTCTATGGCAAAATGAACCCCATCATTTTGTTCCTTTTTAAATTAAATGTTTTAAGTGTTACCAGTTTATTCCAATCAAGATGGCTTCAGGTGTGCCATACTTTTGTCATAAGTAAGGCCGTTAGCACTCTAGTTGTTCTTTAGAACACTCTGGGAAGCTGCAATAGAACACAAAGGAATCAACTGACAGTCTCTGCCATTGTTGGATGTACATGTTTTACTGAGAATGTCAGACTTCATTCTCACATGACTGAGAAAGATAATGTGAATTTACAGAAAATATGCTCTCATTTTAGCTTCTGGAGCACCTTCCAAAACTGTATGGGACAAGCATGTGAAAATAGTTTTCTCTCAAACATGATTCATGATATCCCAGCAGAAGGTTTTTCACAAGGTAAAATCACCTTAGAACACACCACAATTCCTGAAATTAGTATGGTACCATCAACAAATGAATTCTAATGTAACTAAAGTCTGTTATCACCCTTTATAGTTCTCCTTTTGGTAACCCTCAAAATCTTCGATTCACTACAATGCATTTCAATAGGGTACTATCATTTATATTGGTCCCAAGATGGCTGCCAGCAATTCTAGGATGAAGTGCCGACAGCCAATCAGATCTCACGATGACATGTGTGGTTAGGCTCCGCCCAGATATATATGTGTTTTTACTTTTGATTTTCTCAGCACCTACTGAACGGATTTACACCATTTAATAAAAAGGGTTCTTTCTGAACCAAGAACTACCTCTTTGCCAAATTTGGTGTAATTCCGTTCAGCAGTTCGGGCTGTAGCCTTGCATAAAGTTTCCTATGGGAAATTGATTTTTTGACTATTTTTTTAATTTCTCTGCAACTACTGAACGGATTTACACCATTTAACAAAAAGGGTTCTTTCTGAACCAAGAACTACCTCTTTGCCACATTTTGTGTAATTCCGTTCAGCAGTTTGGGCTGTAGCCGTGGCTAAAGTTTCCTATGGGAAAATGAATGGGGAAAACACGTTTTGGGATCCCCCTTTTTTCTCGGCCCCCGCTTGACGAATCACCCCGAAACTTTCAGGGTAGGAGCGGGCCATAAAGGTTGAAAATTTCGCGAAGATTCGTCAACCGACGCAAGAGTTATTTCAAATAGAATGTTGCGGATTTCCTATGGAAAATAGGTCCTAACTATAACTATCTACTGGCGACCGCCAGTAGATAATATATATATATCCATATGAAGAGAACCCAACAGGTGAGGCGCCATACACGGTCGTGTAAAAACCTTCTTTATTGACAGGTTGCAGGGAAAACAGCGTCACTCCCTCAGCAGAAAATTCAGCCAAACATGTTTCGGGCTTCCTAGCCCTTGCTCACTGGCACAGAGAGGTACAGCTGCTAGTTCTTACGCCGCACTTGCAGCGTTGATTTATAGTTACGCCCCTGGGCGTGTACTTGCACAGCATTATGGTTGTTGTAGTCTTGAGCGTAGCGGAACCCCTCAATATTTTCAAAGTCCTCTAGTGGGATGCTGAAAGCAGTCACGCTGAGTCCCTGCAAGTGACCAAGCCAACATCGGTCACGCCGTTCCTTGCACGTTGTAATACTTGGCAACACGCTGGAGCCGCTCTTCCGCGGCGGGGCACCTCGCGACCCTGGGCGGGGCTGCTATACATCCATATGAAGAGAACCCAACAGGTGAGGCGCCACACACGGTCGTGTAAAAACCTTCTTTATTGACAGGTTGCAGGGAAAACAGCGTCACTCCCTCAGCAGAAAATTCAGCCAAACATGTTTCGGGCTTCCTAGCCCTTGCTCACTGGCACAGAGAGGTACAGCTGCTAGTTCTTACGCCGCACTTGCAGCGTTGATTTATAGTTACGCCCCTGGGCGTGTACTTGCACAGCATTATGGTTGTTGTAGTCTTGAGCGTAGCGGAACCCCTCAATATTTTCAAAGTCCTCTAGTGGGATGCTGAAAGCAGTCACGCTGGGTCCCTGCAAGTGACCAAGCCAACATCGGTCACGCCGTTCCTTGCACGTTGTAATACTTGGCAACACGCTGGAGCCGCTCTTCCGCGGCGGGGCACCTCGCGACCCTGGGCGGGGCCGCTATACATCCATATGAAGAGAACCCAACAGGTGAGGCGCCACACACGGTCGTGTAAAAACCTTCTTTATTGACAGGTTGCAGGGAAAACAGCGTCACTCCCTCAGCAGAAGATTCAGCCAAACATGTTTCGGGCTTCCTAGCCCTTGCTCACTGGCACAGAGAGGTACAGCTGCTAGTTTAAGTCATACAGGCGATTTTTAAGGAATATTTGTAGTTTGTGAAAATCGACACTTTGAAACTTTTCTGCTGAAAACCAGACAATGGATTCCTATGGAAGGAAATACAAGTTACTGGTAAGTACGGTTAGAATTACTTTTCAGGGTCAGTGCTGGGCTAAAAGATGCAGCACTGGGTTCTCTCCTGATAACAGGTGAGTAAATCGGAATTCGTAGTTCGGCTGATTTTAGAGGAATATTATAAAGTTCCAAAACTCCACACTTAGAAGAATTTCCAAGTGAAACCAGTCAATGTTAGCCTATGGAAGGAAATTCAAGTTACTGGTAAGTACGGTTAGAATTACTTTTCAGGGTCAGTGCTGGGCTAAAAGATGCAGCACTGGGTTCTCTCCTGATAACAGGTGAGTAAATCGGAATTCGTAGTTCGGCTGATTTTAGAGGAATATTTGCACAATGGTGAAGGAAGGGGGTGGGGCCTGAGGTGACATGTCTGCAAACACCCCCTGTGGCGCGTTTTCAGTTGGAGAATTAATTCCTCCTCAATCCCGAGGGTCCCTAGGGGCCAACTAGCCCACCAGATACCTCCAGTATGCGCCAGAGAGCTGCGTTGCAGAGAGGTGTTCAGAGGCCACGCCCTTTTGCACCTCTCTGCAACGCAGCTCTGTGGTGCTTTCTGGACGTACCTGGTGGGCTAGTTGTCCCCCAGGGACCCTCAGGATTGAAGGGGATTTAATTCCCCATCTTAAAACACGCCACGGGGCCTGTTTGCACACATGTCATCTCAAGCCCCGCCCCCTCCCTTCACCACTGTGCAAATGCGCCCCGTGGCGTGTTTTAAGTCGGGGGATTAACTCCCCTTCAATCCTGAGGGTCCCTGGGGTGCAACTAGCCTACCAGCTCCCTCCATTATGCGCCACAGAGCTGCGTTGCGTAGAGGTGTAAAAAGGGGCGTGGCCTCAGAACACCTCTCTGCAACGCAGCCCCCTGGCGCATACTGGAGGTTCCTAGTGGGCTAGTTGGCCCCCAGGGACCCCCAGTATTCAAGGGGAATTCGTTCCCCATCTGCAAACGCGCCAGGGGGCGCGTTTGCAGAGTGGTGAAAAAAGGGGGCGTGGCCTCCGGCGCGATGCCAGTGTTTTTCCTTTTTTTTTTTTTTTAAAGAAGGGGGGCTGTGTGGCCCCCCTTCTTTTTCTAATTTATTGGTCCTGGGGACCCCGTCCCCCAGGGCCTGCCCCCTATTTATTTAAAAAAAAAAAAAAAAACAATTTGGAAGGGGGCCGCGTGGCCCCCCTCCCGAGGCCTTAATCGGCCCCGGGGACCCCATCCCCCGGGGCATGGCCTTTTTAAAAAAAAAAATTTATTGTTTTGGAGGGGGGCTGCATTGCCCCCCTCCTCAGGCCACTTATGGCCCCAGGGACCCCATCCCCCGGGGCCGGCCCTTGGTTTTTGTTTTGTTAAATTTTGGGGAAGGGGGCCGCGAGGCCCCCCTCCCAGGCCACTACTTGCCCCGGGGACCCCATCCCCCGGGGCTGGCCCTCTCCATTGGGGACTGTGGGGGGGTCCCCAATCCCCCCACGGTCCCGCCGGCTCCCCGCGTCCCTCGGGAGCCGGCATTGCTTTTCCACACGGGGAGCTGCTAAGATGCAGCTCCCCATGTGGAAAGCAATTTGCTTTGGATATTGAAGCGAGAGCAGGTTCCCTGCTCTCGCTTCCAATATCCAAAGCAGTTTGCTATGACAGGACGGGAGCCGCGAGGCTCCCGTCCTGTCATAGCAAACTACAGTGTCCCGGGGGTAGGCACCCCGGGACACTGCAGGAGCCGGCCCTGAGGGTTGGCGGTCCCCAGGGCCATCAAGGGCTCCAGGAGGGGGGCCGCGCGGCCCCCCTTCCTTGAATTGCACAGCCCCGGGGAGGTGGTGGTCCCCGGGCTCTGGGGTCCGTAACGGACCCCCACATTAAAATATTTAGTGCCCCGGGGAGGTGGCGGTCCCCGGGCGTGTGGGGGCTCAAGCCCCCACATAGGTAATTTAAAAAAATAAAAAAGAAGCCCCGGGGGTGGCGGTCCCCGGGCTGCGGGAGGGCCGAGAGCCCTCCTGCATAATTTTTTTTATTAAAGCCCCGGGGGGTGGCGGTCCCCGGGGCTTGGGGGGCCTTAGAGGCCCCCCACACATAAAACTTAACCCCTGCATGCCCCCGGGACTTGGCCCACCCGGGGGCCAATTACCAAAGAAGCGCGGGAGCCCGCGCTTCGTTTTTTTTTTTTAATCGGCAGGTTCCGCGCACCGTAAGCGCATCCTGCCGATTTAAAAAAAAAAAATTGGGGGCCCTGGGGGTCCTGAGCAGGCCTAGGGGGTCAGGGTGTTTCTACCCTGCCCCCTTTTTGCGTATTGCACACTTTTTTTACTGCTTTCTTGTTCCTCGGTTCTACAGAGGAACAAGATGGCTGCCAACACTTCCTGATTTGGAGTGTTGACAGCCAATTAGCATGCAGCTCGAGGTCGGAAGGGTGCGCGGATCCACCGCGGCCATAAATATCGAAACTTTTATTTTGGATTTTCTCAGCAACTACTGAACGGATTTACACCATTTTTAAAAAGGGTGCTTTCTTAACTCCGTTCAGCAGTTTTTGCTGTAGCCTTGCATAAAGTTTCCTATGGGAAATCGATTTTTTCACTCTTATTTTTTGAATTTCTACGCAACTACTGAACGGATTTACACCATTTAAAAAAAAGGTCGCTTTCTGAACCAAGCGCTACCTTTTTGCAAAATTTGGTGTAATTCCGTTCAGCAGTTCGGGCTGTAGCCGTGGCTAAAATTTCCTATGGGAATTAACATGTAGAAAACGCGTTTTGGGACCCCCCTTTTTTCTCGGCCGCCGCTTGATGAATCACCCCGAAACTTTCAAGACAGGAGCGGACCGGAGCGCCCCACTAGTTTTGAAAATTTCGCGATGATTCGTCAAACGACGCCAAACTTATTGGGAATAGAATGTTGCGCATTTCCTATGGATAAAGGTCCTAACTATAACTATCTACTGGCGACCGCCAGTAGATAATATATATAATTTTTTTTTTCCTCACTAAAACACCAAAGGTTACAGGGACGCTATAGTTAGGCTCAGATTTCACTCGTACAAAACCAATGAAATTCAGCAGTTATAGTTACCTGAGCTAACTATAATGTACGCGCCTGCAATGCACTGTTTATGACCTCACATATTACATCACTCATGACATGGTCAGTGACATCACTGATGACATCTCAAATGACCAAGAGTTAAATTTCAGCCAAACTTGGTGTAATTCCGTCCAGCGGTTCGGGCTGTAGTTGTGTTCAAATTCCCTATGGGACATTGCATGAGGGGAAAAAGCATTTTGGGACCCCCTTTTTCTCGGCCACCGCTTTAGGAATCAACCTGAAACTTTCAAAACAGCAGCTGAACTGAGTGTTGTATTCATTTAGAAAAAATTGTGACGATTCGTCAAACGGCCCCAAGTTATTGGCAAAACAAAAACACTTTTCCTCTGAAAACTAGGTCCTAAGCGGGAGCACAGGAAAAGGGACGGAGGGGTCCCAAAACGCAATGTCCCCATGCAATTTCCACAGAGAAAACAGCTAAACAGAAGTGCACCAAATCTGGCAAAAAGCAAGATCTTTACCAAGAAAGCATTCTTTTTGTGATTTGGTGTAAATCTGTCTGTTTTGGAGAAATAAAGGTTGAAAATAATACGGATATCTGTGCCGGACATGTCCAGATATGCTCAGAACAGCCACTTTATAAGGAACTAGTCAATCTTGACTGGTTGGTCACAACGTGAGCAATATGTTTTGGGAGACATTAGAGGCCTGAGGGACATGGTCCCTGTGTCATGAAACTGAATTTTAAAAAAAAGTAAAAGGGGGAGGGTGAGCACACCCTTACCCTAAAGGGCATGTGGGTGGGGGGCCCTTGGCTGGCCGTACCATGGACAATATGATGTGGCAGCCATTACAAGACACTGGGATACCTTACCCACTGAAATGCATGGTTGAGAAAGGCTGGCTTTGAGGATCATAAAAAAGAGAGCATATAAAGGGTAATAACAGATTTTAGTCACAATATAAATCATTTATTGGTGGTACCATACTCATTTTAGGAATTGTGGTGCATTCCAGGGTGATTTGTTACCATCTGCTCGGATTTGAAGAAAACTGTTTTTTTCTCATGATTTTCTCTTAGAGGTTAAGGAAGGAGCTCAATGGATCGCAGGGCAGGTGGGAGGGGCAGTGGTAGCACAACAGACTATGGTGAGCAGGAGGGAGGGGGTAGGTTTATGCACATGGACAAAGCGCGGGGGGGAGGGAATCAAGGGCAGCAAACTAATCATGCAGGGCAGGAAGGAGAGGCTGCTGCAGTACAAAGGACCATTGAGGGCAGGAGAGAGGGGATAAGGGCAAGCACAGGGACAACAGAGGGAAGGTGGGATGGGGTCGGTAGCAGGAGCAGAAGCTGTTTATGGAGAGCAGGAAGTGGAAGCAGAATGGACCACATATGGCAGGTGGGAGGTTTAATGGCAGCACAACTGTCATGGTGGGCAAGAGGGAGGGGACAGGGACATACACAAAGAAACATGGAGGACAGAAGGGACGGGGTAGGGAATGGACTCAGACAACAGAGGGTAGGAGGAAGGGGGTAGGTGCAGCAAATGAACCACACCGGCAGGTAGGAGGGGCATGGCAGCACAAAAAGCCATGGAGAGCAGGAGAGAAGGGCAGCACAATGGACCAAGCAGGGCTGGAGTGAGGGGCAGGAGGCATGGACTTGGACAACCGGAGACAGGATGAGGGGCCAGAGACAGCATGCCAACCATGGAGGGCAAGCGTGGGGGGGCAGTGACAGCATATCAGACCATGCAGGGCAGGACGGAAGGGGCTCAGACATGGCCTCAGACAACAGACGGCAGAGAGGAGGTGAGTAAGAGCAGCAAATAAGCACAAAAGTAAGCGGGAGGAGCAGTGGCAGCTCAAAAAAACACGCAGGGCAGGAGGGAGGGGATGGGCACAGACTCGGACAATGGAGGGGGGCAAAGGCAGCAAACTGACAGTGGAAGAAACGCCTGCACGAGCATGGGCAAAATAACGGACCATGAACAGCAGGAGGGAGCGGGCAGGGGCAAGGCCACAGAGAACGTAGGACAGAGAGTAGGGGTGCAGCAACCTGAACCCGTTGGCAGGCTGACAGGGGTGGTAAGGTGTCCACAGAGCGCTGACGGGATGAGGGAGGGGCACGCAGATAGTAAACAGAAGGCAGGGACAGCTATCTGACCACAGCGAACAGGCAGGCATGGGCAGGGTCCGCACAATGAGCCATGGGGTGTGTGAGGGGCACGGTCATATGCATGGATAACGAAGGGCAGGGGTCAGTGGTATGAAGCAGACCATAGATGCCTGGCCGTCAGGGGCTACTCAATGAACCATGGAGGGCAGGTGAGGGGGAGCTGGGCCACACTTAGGGGCAACGGAGGGCAGGGGAGGAAGCAGGACCGAAGCAGCAAGCTGAGCATGGTGGACAGGTGGAAGGGGCCAGTGGACACAGACGGAGAACAGAGAGCAGATTGATGGGAGCAGGGGCAGAAAGCTGACCACGGAGAGCAGAGGTGTGGGCAGGGGCATGCAGATGGAGAAAAGATGGCAAGCAGGTGGGGAGCATGGATAGGGGAAGAAAGCTAACCGTAAAGGGCATGCTTCGGTGCGATTGGTCACAAGCAGGGGGTTTGCCTGTGACAACCTCTTGTTGCAAATGTCTGAAGGCTGTGCACAGTGGAGGTGTTGGCTCAATATGTTCAAAAAACCCTAGAAATTCATGAAAGGAACAAAGGTTAAATATACATAATAGTCAGGTATGGTAGTGTCATCTTCTCTAACATTAAAATCCCTCAGAAATTAATTTGAAAAACAATGGTTAAAGATACGTTATAGTCAGGTATGGCAATAAGATGTTAGCTTATGTTACCAATAAAAACAAATCCTTAGAAACTGCCAAAAAAGGCCAAGAGTTAAGGTAAAGCCATAGGTAGGTGTTGAAATAAGTTAAAAACAAATGCTTAAAAACTTTTTTTTTATTAACTCAAATTTGCCAGTTACAGTTCAGTGAGCTAACTATTACTTGCACCCTTGCCATGCAATCCTTATGACCTCACATATTACATCACTTATGGCATGCTAAATGACTTAATTGGACCACATAAATAAATGTGTTGCTAGGCAGCTCCACACACTGGATTTGGTACATAACTTCAATCATGAACCTACTGGGAAACTAGGGATTTTTTTGAAGGACCACTTCATTTTATACACATCTGAAAGTTCCTACAGACATACCTAGAAGTAATTTGGAGTAACATACAGCCCAGTGATAAAGACACATGCATTGAGATCTCAGGCTATTTTCTCACAGAAAAATTCCATATACCTGCTGGCACATTCCTAATTGCCCTTCCCCCAGGCAGATCAACATCTCGACTATTTAATACTCACGACAGGTTTGGGATTGGTTCCAATAAAGAACAAAGCAAACCATTCCCAGTTGGATACGTTACAGTTCTAGCAGGACAATAAAGGCACAATTACCTACCTTAACACTAAGAGTTGCCTTTGAGTCATGCAACATCAAAGAAGTGTATACAAAATGACAGTAGGAGGTGGGGTGAGAAAGGGAATAGAAACCAGATACAAACACATTTATGAAAAGCTTTATAGTCTATGCACTAGGTGTAGAAAACTGCCACTTTTTGACATGGTCACCCCCACTTTTTGCCTGGTATTTGATGCGATTTAGACTGGAAGTGCACTGGGTTCCTTTAAACCAGGTCCCCAGTGCCAGATCTCTTTCCCACAACTGTACAATTGTTTCCTTAATTAGTAATACCTTTAGCACTCCATGTAAGTCCCTAGTAAATGGTACCCCTGGTACCTAGGGTAAGGAGGCTAAAGAGGGTCTTTAAGGGCTGCGGCACAAATTGTGCCACCCTAAGGAACCCCTCACCAAACTCATACAGACTGCCACTGCAGGTTGCGTGTCTTGGTGCAGACAAAAGTGAAATGTGTTTGCTTTTTAAAAGTGAAAACACAACATGACACACCTCTCTGTGTGCCATGCCAGCAGACACTGCATGCAGTCTAGGTAACTCTCCCCTACAGCAGGCCTTACAGCCTTAAGAAAGGGTGCACTATACTACATGTGTGGACATATCTCATGAGCAGATATGCCCCTGTGCTGGTCGGTTCAATTGCTGTCAGAAGAAGTGACCAGGGAAGCCATTTTTAAGTACATGTGCTGAAACGTGTTCCCCAGCTACATGATGGCTTCATTGAAACCGAGATATTTGGTATCAAACATCTCGTATTAATATGCCTATACTGATTCCAGTGATGGATTTATTAATACATGCACCCAGAAGGCACCTTAGATGTGCCCCCTGAAAACCTACCAGCTACTGGTGGGCTAACTGACTAGTCCAAGCCAGTCTGCCACCACAGACGAGCTTTTGATCCCAAAAGGTGAGGGAGTTAGGTCTCAAGAGGTCAGAAACAAAGCCTGCTTGGGCAGAGGGTGTTTACACCACCTCCCACAGAATGACCTGCAAATTAGCATTCAAAGGCAAGGGAGCTTCAAAGAGCTCACTGCCTTTGGTATGCAAATCTGGCTTTCCTCACAGGAGAGGATGCTCAACCCTCCCCCCGTCCCATACTCACCTTAAGTCCAGAAGATCGGTCCCTTAAGTCGCTGTACTATAACTGAATGCATTATTTGTTTTTCCTCCATAGGATAACATTGCCAACTCTGAAAATTGCACTGTCTACTTTTAAAACCTGATAGTATTTCTATTACAAAACTTACCTGATCGTATTGATTCTGGTGCCTAAATATATATAAAGATCAGTGTTATTTTTATAAATTGGTGTGGAGCTCCTTATTGAGTACTGTGTACCATTTATTGACCATGTGTATATCTGCAGATGTCTAACACTTCCCTCTGATATGTCTAAGGATGCTCGACCACCCTACTCCCCTAGAAGAGCACCTTGGGATTGCAATAGCAAGCCCCAGACCACTCATAAGGGAATACCTGGACCTTTACACAGTATTACTCATTTTGGTATACTATATAAAGAGTCAGCTTCCTACACTAGGTACTAAAAAACCTCAAAGGACAAAAAAATATTAAAAAGTTAAGAAGGAACTGCAGAAGGCCCAGTCATATAGAAAGTGTTGAAATCAGGCAGTATAAACCATTTGGAAAGGCAAAGAGAGATAGTAAGGGACAGTCATATTTTTTTTAAAGGAGATGCAACTTATGTATTTATAGTTGTGAAGCGCTGAAAACCCAAAAGATGTCCAGATACTGGTTAACTGCATGAAACGAAATAACGGCAAGATGAATTGTACAATTCACAGATGTTCTTACTTTTATCCAGGTGCAGAAACAACTTAGGCATTGAAGCAGGTGTTTCAGGGTAGCGTCGTTTAGATTGTGGTGATGCACTACTTTCTGACTGCATGTCACATGTAGAGTAGCGAGTAGAACGTCTTAAAGACTGCAAAATATCTGGTTCAGTTCTTCGTTTTTTAGGGGTGTGCGATTCTCCAGTTGTTGGTTGACTATCTGTAGACTGAGGGGTAGGTGGATTCAACAGAGGTGGACTTGGGGATACTTCTTCTTGATTTCTGTGAATAGAAATAAATAGACTTCTTAATTTTGGATCCTAAGGCACTTCTGTGCTTCAAACTCTTAAACAAAGTACATTAGTACTTTTTCCTCACAGAATTTCACAGTATATCAACCGATCTCTTTTTGGAAAAAGAATCTAAAATATGACTTACATTAATTCAACGAAAGATTTTGAACTCCTACTGTGGTTGGGGCTTTCCTTTCACCTTTTTCTGTTTTACAACTGGTCGGACACTATGTCAAGCTAAAAGAATGAAAATAAAGGGTCTGGAATATACGAGCCCACTGTAAGCTATTGGTATTGGTATTTATACATCCCATCCTGTATGTATGTATGTATATATATGTATGTGTGTGTGTGTGTATAATACACACACACAGATACACAGAAGATACTCGGTTATTTAGTGGTGGCAGAGACGCAGTCATCATTAGTGCAGCAGGTCCAGTGGCACAACAGCCCTGGAGTGTTCAGGCCCTATTGCAACCCTTATTACTCTTATCTTTTACTACCTAACAGTTGCATGAGGGCGACATTTTCCTTTCTTGCATTAGAACTAATGGCACCCTTGCTATGCTCCTTATGCTAATGGGTGTTGTGGAATGACCATTGTTACCCAAAAACAAAAAGTTTTCCATTACCTGTGTGACAAGATAAATACTGGCAGCCTTTCTGTACTACCTTTTCTCATCAATAAAGGCGGAGTATAGCCTTAAAATAATAAAATAGGTTTGGTGGCAGTTACTTAAGATCCTTTGAAGTGTTTTGCCCAGTACACAATTATGAAAGTATAATTCTGTAATAGCTTTTGAGGTAAGCATGATTGAATATTTTATAGTTTTTCCTGTAGGAATTAATTGAGATAATGGTCACCTTCATGGCTGGAGCAAAATCCAAATACCTTATGCAAATATGCCTGGCATAGCCATACGCCTAAGCCCAAGCTTCAAAGGGTTCTTAGAAAAGGACAACAGATTTGCAAGTGGGCTTTCTTGCCCAAGACAGGCGTGAATGGCTGTTCCTCAGGTCTATGTTTGGTTTATTTATTTATTTATAAAGTTTTATATAGTGCGAACAAGATCCCGAAGGATATCAGAGCGCTTTACAAAGGATGGAAGGCAGGACATAAATCCAATATCGACATCAAGTAAGAATACACCACAAGAATAATAGCATAGTTCCCAGACAGATGAATCAAGGAGAGTAGTACAATAAACAGGTATAACGCAGGCTACGAAGGGGGGCACATAATGAAGAAAAGAAGAGCATAGATCCAATATCAACATCAAGGAGGAGTACACAACAGGAATAATCGCATGATTCCCAGACAAATGAATCCAGGAGAGTAATACAATAAACAGGAAGATAGCAGGCTACGAAGGGGGGCACATAATACGGTACAGAGGAGCAACATCACATGATGGTACCTGAAGGTACAATGGTTGTAGGATCAATGATTTCAAACAAATGATCCTAACCCAGTTAAGGTAAACATTTGTTCATTAGGAATCTTTTGGTTTCCAGTTTGAAAGCTGTCGTTGATGAGATTCTACGTACTTCCGGTGGAAGAGAGTTCCATATCCTTGGGGCAGCGCCGGAGAAGGCTCGGAGACAAGTTCTCTTTTTCCTAAGGATGGGTGGTTTCAGGAGGAGAGGGATAGCGCTTCTTGAGGCTCTCCCACCACAGGATAGTTCAAGCTTTTGTGCTAGGTACCTGGGGGTTTTGAAATGTAGGGCTTTTTGCACCAGAACGGCAATCTTTAACTGAATTCGAGCTTCGTAGGGCAACCATTTGAGAGATTTAAGGATTGGGGATATGTGCTCATTTAGTTTGGTACCTGTGACCAGTCTGGCCGCAGCGTTCAGTGATGCCCTTAGTGGAGCCAGTGTGTATTTGGGAAGGCCACAGAGCGTAGCACTGCCGTAGTCTAGCCTCGGCAGGACCAATGCTTGTACCACCTGTTTGAAATCCTTTTGAGGAAGGAATGGCTTGGTATTTCTAAGTGTCCTCATCAAGTGGTTAGCTCCCTTACACACATTGCTGATATGATTTTTCATATTCAGGTGCTTGTCCAGGGTGATTCCAAGAGACTTGGCTGAGTCTATGATGAGAGGGGTGCATTTGAAGGCAGTGAGGTGCTTCAGCCAAAGGTCTAGCATGGGGATGTGGTTCGGGGGGAGATGAAAAGGAATTCTGTTTTGGAGGTGTTGAGCAGTAGATGGTTCTCCGTTAACCAATTTTGTGTAGATTTTAGGGTAGTGTTGAGTGAGATGATGTTGTCCGGGGATGAGATTTTCAAATAAAGTTGTGTGTCGTCCGCGTACATATGGAAGAGAGTGTTCGTGGAGTTTAGAGAATTAGCTAGTTGTTCCAAGAAAAGGTTGAAGAGGATAGGAGATAGGGCGGACCCTTGAGGGACACCCATGATTACTGGAGAGGGCTGGGAGAGGGAGTGGTTTGCCTTGATTCTTTGAGATCTGTGGTGAAGGAAGGATGAGAACCATTGTAACACCCGACCCGAGAAACCCATTCTGATCTTCAAAATGGATAGGAGGTTGTCGTGATTAACCAAAGTGATTGTACAAAAACTCACTGTATCTCTTCTCCGTGGGCTGCTGCTAGTGTTTGTGTAGGTAGTTGGTATTCCTTACTTTATGGAAGGGTATTTCTGGTCAGAGATGAGCCCAGGTTTGAAGAAAGCTATCTCTTGAGAAAAATACAAAAAGGCATCTTCCATTTTCGGTTAACCTTCAAGGAGCTTGGGGAGATCATACTTGCTATATGATACTCAGCAAAGCATGAAATACATCTTGTTCAGAAACTTTGAGTGATCACATTTTAGGGACAGTTAAAACAGGTTTAGTGGTACCAATGGTAAAGAATCTTTCACATGTGAATAACCTGTGCATAGCTCACTAGCCCGGATACGTGTGCAAGGAAAGAAGAGAAAGCACTTCCATGCTGCTCAAAAGGAATTTCCCTTCTGGAAGAGAGAGAGAAGCTTCAGGGACTTTACCCAAAACCTGGGGGAGACAGTTTTTAGAACAGACACTCTGGTATATTTAAGTTCTGTGGACAGCCCGATTTCTTGCTGGAGAACTTGCCTTGTGGAAGGTTGTTGTGAACAATGTGACAGTTCTCATTTAATTTGTTTTCATTCCTTGCCTGCCATTAGCTCTTCTTCATTTCTAATAGAATGTATGAAGTTCCTAGAGTACAGACAAAAATGCTGTTGTCATCATTGCCGACCACTCTAGAGGCTGACATGTTTTTTATTTATATTAAAAGGCGCAGCCATTACAATACGACCCCTTACAGTGTAAGCCTACTGTTTATAAAGATGGAGGCTTAATGTCACATGTGGATAGAGCTAACAAATTTTGTGCCTGCTAGTTTATTCTTGCTGTAATCTTAGAGTCTCAGAACCATGTTTTATTTTAAAAACCTGAGATAAAATCAGTGGTCAAACAGTATAAAAACCCCAGGATTTGACCATTGATCAGGAGAGGTCTTCACTCTAGTATTATCGCTAGAGGTCACAATAGATTGCTGCGCGAGTCACTCTTAGGCGGAGAGTTGATTCAAGAAATCCTGCAGTAGGTGTTCCTTCACCCAGAGCACACATTTTCGATTCCTTGGCAGAACTCTCATAAAGAATAGCTGAAGCCAGCTATTCAAAGGCATGATGTGCAATCCATCCTAAGAAACTTTGGCCCACATGCATCAAGCTAATTTGCGCCCGGAAAAATTGCGAATCGGTAAAAAGAGCCTTTACCGATCGCAAATTAGCTAGTTCAGATGCATTAAGCGAAACCGCAAGAAATAGTAGTACTCGCAATTTTAGCGCTTCATAAAATACAGAATCGGTAATACCGAATCTGTATTTTAGGAAGCGCAATTAAGAAATCGCAAAATGCGATGCATCAAGTTTTCGCTAATACAGAACCAGCCTAAATTCGCAATTTGCATTCCTTAAACTAGAAGACATCACATCAGGTGGTAAAAATCACACATAATCAAAAACAGGTGTAAATCATCAGCAAACTACTTAAACAGTCCCAGAATGCATCCCACAGACCCACCATGGCAGCGCTCTACGTTGTGGCGAGGAGGATGAGGCTGAGAGCAGCAGCACAGAGGAGAAGGAGGATCCAGGAGAGAATCTTTAGAGTGCGCGTCACATTGCTAGGGCAGACGGAGGAGGAGATCTATGATAAATATAGGCTGAATGCTGCAGCTATCTTGGCTCTAATTGCTGAGTTAGACCCTATACTGCAGCGGCAGACCCGCAGGACACATGCCATACCCACCCATGTGCAGGTCCTGTGTTCCCTGCATCTCCTAGCTTCAGGGTCCTTCCAGGGAGTAATTGCAGCAGCTGGCGGGGTCTCCCAAAGTGCCATATCCCGTTTTTTTAACAGTTTCCTAAATGCCATGTTGCAGAGGATACACAACCACATCAGGTTCCCCACCACACCACAGGAGTTGATGCAAACCAAATTAGATTTCTATCTGGTTGCACAGTTCCCGCATGTGATTGGTTGTATCGATGGGACGCATGTACCCATATGTCCCCCTGCAGTGAATGAGTATGTCTACCGCAACCGGAAATCTTACCACTCACTGAACATACAGGTAACATGCAACTCAAAAACACTAATTACTGACATTGTGGCAAGTTACTCTGGCAGTGCCCATGACGCATACATCTTCCGGCACAGTGGAATACACAGACGTCTACTTGCGGGGGAGTTCGGAGAAGGATATCTACTGGGTAAATCAATGTAATACTGTAATTTAAAAATGTACACCATGGTGACACATTGCAGTGACTAATGTATGTTGGTGTCTCACATCCTGTAGGTGATAGCGCATACCCTGTGAGGTCTTACATCCTCACCCCATACCTGAATCCTGCCACTCAAAGGGAGCGACGTTACAATCGTGCGCACATTGCGACGCGCAATGTTATTGAAAGGACATTTGGGGTACTCAAATCACGATTCCGCATCATACACAAGAGCGGTGGGGCATTACAGTACAGTCCTGAGAAATGCTGTAAGATTGTGGCAACGTGCGCTATGTTGCACAACATAGCCACCAATAGAGGCATCCCCTTGGTGGACTCTGACAGCGAGCCAGAACAGGACATACAGCCGATACAACCACCCCATGCAGCAGGCGGACCACATGCAGCAGAGGGCAGACGTAGAAGAGCAGAAATCACGCAACATTACTTCTAAGGTGAGTAAGCACATGACAACACAGAATTTGGTTAAAGGTTTAATGTGACAGTTGTGTGTATGTGTTAATGCACACATACCATGTACAGGCAATTACATTTCATTGCCTTGGGACTGCAACGGCAGTGCGTATTGGTAACACATATCTGGTTACATCACCAGATTGTTTGTATGTCCAAATGCCTAACGCTTCCTGTGACGCCCCCTGTGGCCCTTGTAGTAGGCCCAGCTGCATCTGACATGGTGTCTTCTGTGACTGCCTGACTCCTGCTACTGCGCCTCCTGCTATGTGCCACAGGCACCAGTAGGCTGCTAAGGCTGGAGGCCTCCTCACTCTCCCCCTCCATGCATGAGGTTCCCACTGGCTGCTGCTGTCTGCAGCCCTTCCACAGCAGTGGTGACCTGGATTAGGCCCCTGGCCACATCCCCACAGCAGTGGGTCATCTCGACCTGCATGGCGACTGCACGCCTGTATAGCTGAGCTGTCGTAGTACTCAGCCTGTTGATGGCCCTGGTGTATCCGCGCATGCGCCCCATAGCATGTTGTTGCCTCCTGGTATTGGAGATATGCTCAGCCTGCATGACACTGCACATCTGTTCAATGGCTGTTGCAACACGGTCAAGTTTGTCACCGTGTGCCCTGAACCCCTCAACGAGTGCAGTCGTCTGCTCCTTCATGCAGTCACGAATCCCACCCATGTGTGTGGCCATTGTTCCCAATTGCTCCTGCATGAGTCGCATGTTCTTCTGTTGCAGGCGCTGGACCCTCAACATCTTGGTCTCAAGCACACTGCAGGCAGCTTCACCATCGTCCACAGCAGACCTCAGAAATGGACTTGGCCGTCGCCTGCGGAACGGACTGTGACGTGGTGGTATTGTTACCTCTGGTGGTGGGGGTGGGGGTGTATGGGCAGTGCCCTGTGGGTCTGCTCCTGTTTGTGTGTCCTCCTCACTATCCAAATCGGGCAGTGGCAGTACTCTTCTCCTGCGTTGAGTGGGAACAGGTAGGGGCGAGGATGCCGGCATCTCTTGTCCCTCATCTTGCTGGTCTGTATGTCCCTGTGAATCGTGGATGTCTGCCACGTCACTCTCCTGTGATGCATCTGTGAGGGAAACAGTGTAAGATCATTTTGTTTTGTAAAATGTAAAAAATCTATTTTTTGCACATGTTTGTGACATTGCGCTCACAGAGGTGTAATAAATTAACTTCTGTGATGTAGGAAGTCTACTGTTGTCACTGCCTTGCTGTACGCTGTTGCACTTGAACTGTGCTACTCCCCCATGCTTTGCCATTACATATGTTTGCATACAACTCCCACAATGCATTAGGGGGTTGCAAGTAAGAGGTGGACTGGACTCATGCCTGCTACACTACGCAGGGTATGCATTTGTTGCACTTTGGCTTACAATTATTTTGCAATATGTTTGGATGTGCTCTTACCTTGGGAGGTCCCCGCATGTCCTGAGGTGTCAATCTGCGTGACCCCGACAACTGCCTCGGGCTGCAGAGTGGATTCCACCAAGTCGTCCATTGGGGTGTTTGCAGGCTGAGTGGATGTTCCCCCTCCTGTTTTTCTTGCAGATGCCAGCCTTTCAGCCACTCTCTCTTTTGCCCGGCTGCGAAGGTCATACCATCGCTTCTGTAAGTTGCTGATGTCACGGTGTGTGACCCCCACAGAATTGACCCGGGCTTGTATCCCAAGCCAGATCTTCCGCTTGACAGACTCAGCAACATGCAGGGATTGTTTCCCAAACAGCTGGTCATTTTTTGGGACGACTTCCTCAGTGAGTATTTCCAGTTCCCTCTCACTGAATTTAATTTTCCTCTTCCTGCCTTCTCCTTTCTGCTTTTTGTTTCCTGGGTCCATTGTAATTGTTGGTCTCAGATTCTGCTAGAAAATGTGTTTTCCAGGCTGTGCACCAACAGTCTTCCTCCTCCTCAGTCTCTAACTCTGCACAGGTGTGTGGTATCTGGGATTCACTTCCTGGTATGATGTCATCTCCATGAGACGATCGGCGCTTTCGCAGATACCGAATCGGTATTTGCGATTCGCAGATACCGAATCGGTATTTGCGAATTCGCAGATACCGATTCGGTAAATAGTAATCGGTAAATATTTTAGCGATTTTTAAGGAATCGCAAATATTTACCGAATTATTTGGTGCATTCCGTTTAGCGAATCTGAAATAGCGAATCCTTAATTTTCGCTATTTTGGAGTCGCAATTTATTTCTTTGATGCATGTGGGCCTTTGAAACTCAAAAGGAAGGTTTGCTATTTGATGCTTTACATAAGGATTTAGCATAGCCCTCAGAGGTAGCTTTATGGTGTTAGTATGTCACAACTTCACACTTGGACTCCTATTTCTCTAATAAAATAAAAATTAAAAATAAGAGCAGTCTCGTGTACAACGGAAAAGCAGAACAGCCCAAATTGTTGCTTTGCCATCCCAGGCAGAACAGTTCTGCTTAGCAGCCATAACGGAATCTTGGAATGTAGTTAAGCCAGGGTTACACAAGTGTGCGCAGAGTTGGAGGGAGTAGTATAATTTTTCCATGTCCTCTGCTCATCATAGCCCCATCTGTTATAAAAGTAATTTGTGACACAATAGACCCACTGACCACAAGCATAATAAGCACTTCTCTTCCCATAACGCCCTTCACCAAAACATACCAATATCTCATAAGAAAGCACAACGCAGAACCACCAGAGACAAAAACTACTGCATCATATGCACATTTTTAACACTGGTTAAAATAGCTTAAAAAATGATCACGTTCCAAACACAAATTCACATATTTAGAAAGATATGCCACCTTTGACAACGTGTAATGAGACTCTAGACCTGGCCATGGGATAGAAAGAGAACTTCTTGAAGTACTGAGAAAAAACTTAGAAGCTACTAATTGTGGCGCACTATCGCTCTCAAAGATATTTGATAAGCCTGGGCGGGTTCCGCAACGCGGAACATCGCAAAGTGCAAAAAGAAAACTCAGCCGCGCTACGCGGAGCTCTATAAGCGGCGGAGTGGGTTAGAAAAAATGCAGTTCACGATAATTTTCAGTGCAGGGTGTTTGTCCGCGTTGTGAAATTATCGCGAACGGCACCATGCACAGCGCAAGTTGGTGCAAGCGGGCCACTCGAGTAGATTTTCAACCCGAGCGGCAGCTTTCTCAACGCGAACATATAGTTTCTAAACGCGAGCGGTCTCGAGCATACGAGGCCACTCACATTGAGGAATCCGACCACCCGCGTTGGGAAATCTCACCTGGCGGTTGATTTCCCTCGCTCGTGCTTGCCAACTTGACGTTGACGAGTGCGAATGAGGAGAAAATTGTGCGGGAGGTGGATTTTCCTCGCTCGCCAACTTGATGTTGATGAGCGCGAGCGAGGAAAAGAACTCTGCGAACTTCGCGTAATGAGGAGTGCAGAAAACTCCGCGAGCGGAGCGGAGTTCACCGCCCAGACTTAGTATTTGACCTGTCCACTGCATTAACTACAGTGGACTTCGCTCTAGACTTACTGGACGAGTTACTTACCTTCGGTAACGATGTATCTGGTAGAGACACAGTCTAGCCGCAGATTCCTTAACTTAGAATATCCCCAGGCGTCAGACTGGATCCGGAAAACTTTCTGCAGCAGCACCTTTGCGCGTCGGGGGGCGGCGCCGCACGGTTCCGCCCTGACGTCGTCCACGGACGTGACGTCAGCGGAGCCACATAAGCTCCCCCCCCCCGGCGCGCTGACGTCAGTTTTCGTCGGAGAAACTTTTCCACGCCACAACGCAGAGCCACCACCAAAAACTGTGAGAATATGGGAACAGTGTGCGAAAAAGATGAAAAAGAAAAGGAAATTGAATGGTGAAAAAGAACACCATAAAGGACAGTGCCAGGCACTGTGTACTGAAAAATAGTGAAGGAAAAGAGCAGAGCACCGCTCTGAGAAGCAACCCCGCAAAAGCGAAGGTTAAACCCGCCCCGGAGGCAGAAGAGGATGTGAAAAATCATCATGGCAGACAACAGAAAGTCTGCAACCACAGTATATCACTGTGAAGGGCAACAAGTCCTGATCACAGGAGCAAGGACAATCCACCACAAGTCGGCACCAGAAAGGGACGTTGTATCCCCTGTAAGAGACCTATAGACAGATGCAGCGCCCATAGACTTCAAACCAATGGATTGCAGGGGAGGTGAAGAGACCCCAAGGCTATTGAGAAAAGGAGGGGGGGGTGAGTAGACCCCACACTGGACGACCCAGGGCGTAGGTTTGTAAAAGGACACATGACACATGAGCATACCGCCCAATCACGAGAATGGATGGAGTAGAACAAGCAAAACAGAACGAAGCATCCTGTCTAGGAGTGAAGTGAAAGATGTCACCCCGCAGAAAGACAAAGCCACCCGGAGGGAGGCGAATGCAAGAAACCCAACCTGAGAAGGTCCTCGCAGAGCGGGGAGGATGGGCGGGCGTTAAGGAATCTGCGGCTAGACTGTGTCTCTACCAGATACATCGTTACCGAAGGTAAGTAACTCGTCCATCTGATAGAGACATCTAGCCGCAGATTCCTTAACTTAGAATAGATACCAAAGCCATACCCATAGAGGAGGCGGGTCTGCGACTGAACCCCACCAAGCTCCCGAGAGAACTTAGCCGTCAACAAGGTGACGAAACACCGTGGGGACCGCAATGCCAGCGCAGCAACACCAGACCATGAAGCTCTGAAAGAGCGGAAAACAAAAGGAGGCAAAGGCACCACAAGCTGTCAAAAAACAGCACGAAAACCCCCGTACGTATACCGGGTTGAGAGAAAGAAAGCATAAAGCTAGAAATGTCGGTGCGAAAGTGAGAGTTCATGGCTTCGCAAAGAAGAGGAACAGAGCCTAGGGCCCGATGGATCCGCAGGATCCGACGTGTCGACCAGAAGTAAAACCCAGAGAGATGACATACTGGTATGACAGAGTCAGCGCATACCGGTCCAGTATGCACAACAGTGGAAAAAAGCACCGTCGAACCCGCACCAGCCAAGATACGTGGGGCAGCATTGGCAGGATGCCGACCCATGGCCAGAAAGTGCCGGTAGTACCAGAAACACAAGACACTCCAGTACGCAGTCGCGCCTTCACAAGACATGTGAGAGGGCTGACGGCAACAAGCAGAAGCACCCAAAACAGGACTACAGTAAGAATGATAGTCATGTGGAAGACAGGAACACACATAAGCATACTGTGTGGACGCTAGAACTGCACGAAGTATAGGAAAAAACCCCTGTAGGGTAGCGTGAGTAGCCCAGATATGAAGAATGCATTACCAGGTAGGCAACCGGTAAAAAGGGGTATCTGGCAAGTTGGATACCCACTCAAGAGCCCGTACTATTAGCAGACCGGGGCGAAGACCACGGACACCGAAGGAAGGAACGTTGCCTGCGCGACTCCGCTGTGTGAAGAGCACAGAGCAGATATAGATGAAGAAGATATACGCGTAAAAATGATGTGTCGCATAAGACAAGACTAGGGTACGCGAAAAGTACCAACAGTCATGTGGAAGCAGAATTGGACAGGACAATGTTCAGATCCGTAGGCAACATCAGCCACCCGCCCGGGAGGACCCACGGTTCCCCGCTAGACAGATGAGGAGATGGAGCCAGACACGATAGTGGAAACAATCAGGACCAACTTAATGGCCTAGGGACCCAAGAAGAGAGTATCCTGAAGAGAACACTCCCCCTGAGAGTGTTACAGCAGGAACCCAAAGCAGAAGTGTGGAAAACACCTGTGCGGAAAGCAGCAGGGAAAGAGGAAAAACTCCTGTTGGGGAAGTGCCCAGAAATCGAGGGCACAAAGCAATGTACAGCATAGACGTACATTGCGAAGACGCCACCGCCTAAAGACAAGTCCAGACAGGGCTGAAGTATGAAAAATCATTACCCATCCCGAAGAGGGGAGGGTAGAAGCAGCACCGCAGAAGTGGAAGAAAGAACGCAAACACCCTATGATAGCGAATCATACCAGGGTGCACTACCAGTACGCGCAAACACTAAAGAAGTGTACCGAGCAGCGGCTGTGCCCTGGCGCTATACGATGGCAGGGCGTCAGCCGTGGAAGAACTGTGCCTGAACGGAACAGAACAAGGGGCCCCAAGGGACAGTGGCCGGCGAAAAGAAGAGCAGCTAACATGGACAAAGAGGAGCACAGCGATGCTGAAAAACGCTCCTGTGAAAGGCAGGCGAGGCAGAAGCATCACGGTAGGGAACCTATACCAATGCATCGAAGTACTACGGACAACCGTAGACCCCAACCGTAATTAAAAGTGCAATAGAGCGACGTCAACCTGTGGGTCGCATACAGCAGAAAGAGAAGACAGAGTGATCCACAGAAGAACCTCTGTTAGGAATACTCCACAGGAGCGTACCAAGCCTTCCTTGTAGGAAGGCAGCTACACAACAGCCAGCAAATACCCCACATAGGGTAAGTCTTAACCCCGGCAAGGGGGCTTCCTCTGGAGCCAAGCTCATAGACAGAGGACTGAAAGGGAGGCAGAACCAGCTGACCAGCTGTACGGACCAAAGGCAAACATGGCGGAGCATCCGCCCAGACCATCTGGGTATTACGTCATGAACCCAGGCTCCAAAACAAAGAAGGCAACGCTGCCTATCAAGAAAAAGCAACATAAAGTCACACAGCGTGTGACAAAGACAGGCCACAAGGCCAAGAAAGCTAGGCCGCAATGGCCAGCAAATCACGGGAGACCAGACATAAGGCGGGAGACCTCTGAATCAGCGTGACAGTCAAAAAGGTCCACACCATTGAATGGCAGATCCCGAAGAGCGTCCCGAACGTTGTCGGGAAAACGACTATCGCGGAGCCATGCATGGCGGCGCAAAGCAACCGACCGGGCCATTGCTCTACCAACAGAGTCGGTAGCGTCCAGGGCCGATCGGATGGAAAATTGTGCCATTCCCCAGCCAGCAAGAATAAGACGATGCAAGTCAGCTCGGGGCCCTTCTGGGATAGAAGGAAGAAGGAGCTCAACCAAGTCCCAAAGGGCAAAGAAAGCACGTGCTAACACGCAAGACGTGTTTAAGGCACGGATGCCCGCACTGGCGGAGGCAAAGACGTGGCGCCCACATGTCTCCAGCCACCGAGACTCCCTAGTGGGAGGGAGCAACGGTAGAGCAAAAGAAGGCTGCAAGGCGAAGGCCGCCTGGACAACCAGACACTGAGCTCTAGGTTGAAGGGACAAGCAGACTAGATCGTCTGGGGCCGGGCGATGCCGGCGAGTAATGGCTCGATCAACAGGGTCACCAGAGAAGGGCCGTGCCCAGGTACCAAGCATGATATCAAACTAAGACCCAACAAGGGGCAGCAAAGGCTTCACGTCCACAGGCTCTATGTGGGGGAGATCCAGTAAAGGATCAGTGGGTAGGCAAACCCCAGGGGGCTGCAAGCGAAGAATATCCGCAGCCCGGCGAATAGCCCTCGCGAAGTCCGCACTAGCCTCTGTCGCCATTCTGGGCGGCGACAACAAACCGTCGGTCGGGGACGGTTGAAGGCTAACTCATCCACTAGATAATAAAGGTGGAGCATCCTGGGGTTGATCCAAAGGCCAAGGAACACTAGGCACCTGCACCAAGGGGCTCTGAAACGACCCTGGGCACGGTGAGCCCAGAGGGAGCTCATCCTCCTGTAACAGAGGAGCCGCAGGCGTCGACCGACGCCGAAGCGGCGTCCCCTCGATGTCAAGAACCTCCAGAGGGGACTCGATCCGGGCGCGGATGGACGGCGACTCGACCCCCACCTGCGGGGAGGAAAGAAATCGACAGGGCGTCGAATTCGGCGCCGCAGCCGACGTCAGCGCAGGAAGCCGCACCGGGCTATGCGTTGACTGGGCGGGCGGGCTGGACGGACGACTGGGATGCCCCTCCGGGCCGTGTCCTGTCGATGTCGTATCGACTCCGGAACCGGAGTCGATGCACGCAGCCGGCGCAGAGGACGAATCCGCCGGCGAGGATCCGACATGAGTGCCTTCCTCCTCTGTGGGACCCGAAGGCGCACCAGGGAGAGGGGGCAACCCAAAGAAAGACTGGAGAGCCTTTGAATAGGCCTCCATTTGGGTCCTTGTCGCTCCGACACCAGGGAAGACTGGGTATGGGGGAGACGACTCCTGGGCGCCTGTGCTTGGCAAAGACCGAGAGCAGCGGGCCACAGCGTCACGTTTACGGGAGGACGACCTCCGTGACTTACGTTTGTGCTTACCTGTCTCCGAACAACGTCCGCGGGAACGACCCCGTGAGCGGGCCCGATCCCGAGAGGGAGAACGGCGGCGTGAAGGCGCAGGACCGGACATCTGGGCGGCCAGCAGCTGCATATGACGCTCCCTTAGGGACTTTGGTTTCATCTGGCAACAGGCGTCGCACTCTTCGGAGTCGTGGTGCACCCCCAGGCACCACAAACATATCGCGTGCGGATCCGTGACAGACATTTGCTGCTTGCAGGTCTCACACGCCTTAAAGCCCGAAGGCATCGCACACTGTTCCGAGACGCCGAAGACGTCGAGAATGCCTGAAAAACATGCCAAGGAACCGCTGGTTTCCAGGATCCGCGTTGGGACGCGGAAAAGAAGAAAACTGACGTCAGCGCGCCGGGGGGGGAGGAGCTTATGTGGCTCCGCTGACGTCACGTCCGTGGACGACGTCAGGGCGGAGCCGTGCGGCGCCGCCCCCCGACGCGCCAGAGGTGCTGCTGCGGAAAGTTTTCCTGATCCAGTCTGACGCCTGGGGATATTCTAAGTTAAGGAATCTGCGGCTAGATGTCTCTATCAGATACTGTTTCTAGTGCGTCTGACACAGACCTATGCTATTTTGGAAGATTCTGACAAAACAGCAACCATACTCAGTTCAGACTATTCTCCTACTCCAAGACCCACTGTCCTGTGATGCTCCACAGAGTCCATCCTCTTCTATTTCATGCAGCAGTCTCAAAACCTTTTCTGGGCCATGAACAACACTTACAAAATGGTATGCAATATTGGCACCTTGATAGACGTACGTTGAAGGTACACAGATGCTGGAAAAATGATTGCACATTTGTGCTACAACTGCACTGAACTTCATATTATCAAAGGCAGGTTAATGTATATTATTTGTAAGAACGTTTTGTGGCAAAGGGCACATTTTGAAGCACAATATAGGCATTCTTTGAACTAGGAGCGCAGTTGAAGCTCAATTAATGAAAGGTCAGGGGTTTTCTCCAGTGCACATTTGAAAATAAATGGCATATTGTTACTTTAAAAGCACGTTGGTAGGGCAAGAATATGGAGGAAAAATCTGGCACCTTTGGTGTACTGTCCTCATCGAGAGATCTTTGCTTACATTTATGGATCTGTTCTTATTACCTATTCAATCACAAATTCTGTGATGAGCAAGCCATTCTATTCAGTGCTTATGATTATCAATAGCTGCAGCCCATAGAGCTACATTGCAATGCCCTTCCCTTTTATTCACTTTAAAATAAAATAAAAAGATGTTGTAAAAAAGATGTTGTGAAGGATGTTTTAAAATGTCACTTTTCTTACTTTCTATTGACATTTTTTTCAACTTTTAATCTTATTGAAATAGCAGAACAGCCTTCTTTAAATGCTAAATTATGCATCTGTGTCATGTGCTTCAAGGCCTTTCAGCGGTAAGATGAAGATGTTACACAAAACGTGACTTTGGAAGAAGTGCTCTGGAATCCCGCATGTGGGTAGGACTATTCAGTGCTAACAATTTCAATGGAGATTGAAACAGAAACAGAATTACAGGTAAGCAACCATTTCCTCTTATTTCCTGGGGGGAGGAGGACCTCCTTTGCGGAGGCATGTTTCCTTGTCATGCAGACCATTAGCTGGGACGTGGCTCCCAGATATAGAGCTGGAGGTGCTTTAAGCTTTTTTTTTTTTTAACCCAAGGGGTTCACAATTCTTGTCATCACTTTGTCTTCAAAGTTTTCCGTAGCCGTCTTAAGCTTATCCATAAGCAATGGGAGGTACTGCATTGTCCTCTCAGTCTTCTAGAGGGTCTCGATGAGAAAAGTATCCTCCTCCTGTACTACATGATTCTTTACACTATGATGCAGAGCAGCCTTCTGTATTACTGTGTGGGAAGCACCAGTGCCATCATGAGGGACAGCCATAACCAGACAAGTATCCATGCCATCTTGAAGGTTCATTTGGTAGTCTTCCCAGGGATCGTCCCGAAAGCACTACATTTCTCAATAGGATTCTCCAGGGTAGCATGTGTTTCCTGGTTTGTGTGGACTCATTGTGAAGGGGACTATGGACACTTGGGTGGTGGGGAATGTGTTGGGAGGTGTAGGAACTCACAGCCGGTAGTGGTGGCGGGCTTGTGGCCCTGACCCTAACCCTCTTTGGAATGGGGAAGTGACTGGCTAGTATTGAAAAGTTTCTTCAAAAACTAAACTAAACCTACCATTTTTAGTGATTAGGAATGGTGTGTCTGTGGAAGCTCCTGTGAAAGGGGTCTGGTCAGTTTTTCCACGTGAAAGAAAATCATCTTTGTTTAGTGTCATAGAGGGAGAGGTGTGGTGCATCGGGCAGAGCGTCTGACTCCGGAGCACGGGTCTCCCGGATCGATCCCCGGCGGCAGCCCAGCTCAGCATCAACTGACTTTGTGCAATAGCTCACTTAATCTCCCCGATGTCCCACAGCGCCTTGAGACCCGTAGGGGTGATTAGTTTGCCCTTCACAAATACCGGATTATTATTAAAGACATCCGGGAGCTGCAGCATGATCGGCATCTCGCTCAAGGCTGAAGTGAGTCGATGGTTGCTTAGGAACAGGCCAGGTTCGCGGTCTCAGAGGGTACTTCGAATGAGAAGCAGGTTTGCTGGTGCCTCAGGCTCGAGGTGTGAGGACGGTTGGCACAGCCCTGCACCCTTCACCAAGGGTTTGTTCGGAGTCGAGACAGACTCTTGGGATTGAGTGGGTTCAGCGGCCACAACTAGACCTGAAGCTCGGTGCATAAGGAGGTTTAGCTTGGGACTCAACTCCACACTCACTAGCCAGTGCTTCTCTGCCTCAACTTGGCTGATGGTTTCAAGGCTGTGCCATCCCAGGTTGTCCCTCAAGCGTGTGAGGAGGGCTGAAGAGGAGGGATAGAGATGCTAGGTGTGGTCTTTGTCTTAGCCCTGTGGGCTTCTGGGCACATCCACAGACCTCTTCTTCCTCTTGCTCAGACTCCGTTGCCTAGGAAGACAGCAATGCCAGGCGCTTATATCCTTGCGCCTATGGAAGACTGGATGGTCCATGCTCCCTCTCCCTTGTTCTCGAAGATATAATCAAAGCTGAAAATGTTCAGGGTCGGGGGCCACTGCTGGCACTACATCTTATGGGGTGCCCAGCGCCAAGCCCTTTAGTATCAAATAGTCTTTCTGCACAAAAGGCCTTGCAGACGGTGCAAGACAACTTGTTGTGCTCAGTGGACAAGTACAGATTGCAGACCCTGCGTTGGTCTGACCAGGGGGATTTAGTTTTGCAAATAAGGCAGAACAGAGAGCATGCTCTATACTTTACACCCTTCACAATAGTCATTCTCCGAATAGTACCTTATTGTCAAGACTGATCAGCGCGACCATCGCTGAGCATCCCCGGTTGCAGTCCAGCAAGTCATGTTCTTAGCCATGGAGCGTTGAAGTGGCTGGTTCCTGTAATAGACTTCTCTACGGCTCTCACTGATGCTTGCTAAAGTGTTCTTGTCACTCAGGTCTAAGTCCCAAAGGTTTGCACTGAAGTTCCCATGAAAGATTCCTTGAGCTGGCACTCAAATGCCCAAACCAAATGGCAGAAGAAAATAATCTGAGGTCGTGTCTTTGACCTAGTGCATTATCGATAAGTGTGGAGTCACAACAGGTCTTGAAATTTGAAAATAACTTCAAAGAAAAAAACTTGCAAACATCTGCGCCCAACACTAGAACACAGGAGTATGCAGAGCATGTGTATGTAAAGCGCCAGATGCTACAAAAAATATTTTAAAGGGAATGGACCTATGAACTGTCTACAAGCCTGTGAAAATAAACACCCCAATCCATGGCCTCCTGAATGATCAACCCTAAACAGAATGGGAATGAAGTCACAACATTTAATAGTCAAACAAACTAATAAAGATAAGAGTTACTTCATGAAATGCAGTGGACAGGTGAAGTACCCCAAGAGAAGAAAGTTGTGAAGGACAAGATACCACGACCAGAGTGACTCATGTAGAAGCTAGATCAAACTGCACATTGCCATGAATTAGAATTAACGCAAGGAGAGCTAAAGAAGAAAGAGTTCCAATAAGGTAAAAAAAAGGGGTGGAAATGTGCAAGTGTTTGAGCTCCTGTCTTTTTATTTTTTTCGAAAGAGAAGAAGACAAAATGAAGGAAGATGGCATTCGGTTAGGATTGTGAGTGCGTGCAGGAACCACAGACATAGGGACGATACAAAAACATACAGGAGAAGGTTCAATCTTACCTGTTTGCTACAACTGGATTTTCTTTTATAGGTAGAAAAAACTTAGATGACGTCACTTTCTTAAATTGAGCTTGTTCATACGGGTATAGCAAAATTAATGGCAGCGTAAAGTCGAAAGTGATCCTTAGCCCATCAACCATTTCTTTACACAGTTCAACACTGGAAAAATTACAGGATACACAACCATTAAGCATTATATCAGCTTAACATAAAAATGCATTTGTTCATTTCTTAGTACATAAATTCAGATAGCAAACAACCATTTAGACACCCCAACTAAAAATTCTATTCATACAGATAATCATAGTTTGTTGGTTTTTAGACAAGATGCACTCGCTTCAAAAACATAACAATTGAGAGATGTTGATACAGTGATCAATTAATGAACAGTAGACCAAAGGGACACTTACTTCTTTTCTGGTGGGATGTAGTGCAAATTCATATTAACATTGGAAGTCGTTTGATGGTTTCGAAATCGTTCATTTGCTGAAAATGCTGCATTAATTGCAAAATGTTTCACATACGACTCTAAAATTGTGATTATGTTGGTTTGACAGGGCAACTTCACCAGCTAAAATGATAAACCAAGGAAACGTTTACCATGATACAGAGACAAAGGGAGTAATTTAAGAATTTTAACACTTAAGACATTCTACTCAAAATACATGTCTATGGCCTTTATACTGATCAGCAGCAATGTTAAAAGCATAACTTCTGGGAGCTGTGTATGAAGTGACAAAGACAGATAAGAATTTAATGTAAATTTGCAAGACGTCAAAAGCTGTAAAAAATAATACTTAATCGAAAGGGAAAGGCAGACTATCATCAGGTACTTAGAATAATTTTAATTTGGAAATAAAACTGAACTTATTAGGCAGTAAAAATGAAATTTATAAGAAGGTTAACAACTGAAAAGTGCTTTTTCATACCCTTTTTCTTTTGTTGATGTAGTAGCAGTCTTCCTCAAGCTTCTTCTTTAAAATCTCTGGAATTTCAATGCTTATTATTCTTTCTTCCATTTCTCTTTTAAGTGAATATCTTGTTCCTCTTTCTAAAGCAAATGTTGGACACAGTCAAATTAAAGAGAGAATAAAGTATCAAGAAGTATACATTTTAAAGGATGTAGGGCTAGATGTATGACCTGCCAAATAGCGACTTGCAAATTGCGTCGCTTTTGAGACTCGCAATTTGCGACTCGCTATTTGGCATGTACAACAGTGTCTTGGACACTGTTTGCGATTCCCAATGGGGTCGCAAAATGCGAGGCTCATGAATATTAATGAGCCACTCGCAAATTGCGACCCCATTTGGAATGGCTGGCCCTCCCAGGGATGGTGGCCTGCTGGGCTCAGCAGACCACCATGTCTGGGACTGCTTTTAAATAAAGCAGCTTTTTTTTAAATAAATGCAGCCCGTTTTCCTTAAAGGAAAACGGGATGCATTTAAAAAAATAAAAAAAATGAAACGTTTTCGTTTCATTTTTTAACGGCAGGCAGTGGTCCCTGGGACCACTGCCTGCCCTTAAAAAATAATTTTGCATGCATTTGCAAAGGGGAAGGGGTCCCCTGGGGATCTCTTCCCATTTGCGAATGCATTACCACCTAATTGAGGTAGGTGGTAATTTGCGAGTGTTTTGCAACCGCAATTGCAGTCGCAAAACATTAGTACATGGCCGAGTCGCTATTTGGAAGGGAACGCCCCTTCCAAATACCGAGTCGCAAAACAGTATTTTGCAAGTCGCAATTTATTTGCGACTCGCAAAATACTGTTTGTACATGGGCCCATGGTTTTTAGGGTGTGCAAACGGGTCTAACACCCATTTGCACACGCTAAAATCCGTCGTACATCTGGCCCATAGTTTCTAAATTCATGGATGTACAAGCGTGTCGATGTGGTGGATTAGTACACTATTGCATCCCAGCTACATTTGAGTAACATAAATACCCATACATACATAATACAGGTATGCAAATTACCTACTGGACATCCCTCTACAAAGAAATATTTAAAAAGTAACAAAGGCACACAAATTGGCCACATACTGTCAAGCTGAACTAATTTACACTTGACTGAATCACGACAGTTCAAGCATCAAACACAAGATCTTATCTAACAAGCAACAAAATCCGTTCTGGTACACAAATAACACACAGCCCTCATAAATGCTAATTACTAAGGTGAGACCACAGCTATTCCCTGCTTGTTTTGCTAAATATGACTTTAGACATGTATGAATGTAAAAGACATAGCGTCTAAACACCTAAAAGGCATAAAGATGCATATTATCCTGTGACATTCAAAACACCTAAATGTTCTAAAGTAGCTGCTCTGCAGAAATAGAAAACAGTCCCAGGACCCAAACATGATAATCCTTGGATGTCTTTCTTGCTTGTGGCCTTTCACTGAGTATGCAGGTTTTATGGGCATGAAGAGGGCAGACATGAATGTGGACAGTAACCCCGGACAAATGAATGGTCTAAAAGAAGGTAAATACATAGTTATCTATGGTAGAGCATGTGTAGATCCATGGAAAGGAAAGGTTGGACAATAAACACGAAGCAGGAGTCTCAGCATGACCAAATGCATCTGGCCAGATGCCTAAAGAATTGGAGTCTAAAACAGCACACCACGGGATCCATTGGGTTCACAGTTACATATTTCTTCTTGTATGTTGTAGGAAGCTGACTCTGAATATACTATACCCAAAAGAGGTATAGTGTGCACAGAGTCCAGCGAGTCCCTAAAGGTACGGCAGAGGTTAAAGTAGATAATACCTTACTCTCAAGTTAGTGGTAGCTGGGGTGAGCAGTAGGCTTATTAGAGGGTAGTGTTAAGCATTTATTGGACACACAGGCGAGAAATGAGGTCACACACTGAAAGACTGAATCCAGACCAACTGTTTGTATAAAAAGTTGTTACTTTGTTATTTTATTACTAGAACACAAGAATCACTTAGTGCAGGTAAGTTATACAGTTTGTAAAGCTGGTAATACTTTTCGAGAACGCAGTATGGTTTTGTAAATGCAACAAATCGTTTACAGTTTCAAGAAAGCTTTCTGCACATGTCAATCTAATACAGTTTTCGACTTTGCAATGATAGAGATATGGAATGCAATGTAATGATACGGTTCAATGTCTTCCTATGGAGGAAACAAGGTTAGTAACTTAAAGGTAAGTACTCGGTTTTGTAGTTCAGTCTCGGGCTGGTAGCCCTTACACAGGGCAGGGGTCAGGTAGGTAAAGAGAGTGCAACCTCAGCGGCACAGGTACGGCCGGGTGCAGAGGTCAAAGGAGTGGTCGGGGCCCAATGTAGTGCTATGGAGACAGGGGGTACTCTGAAGAGCACCAGTCACAGGTAGGTACCTGTGGTTTCCCGGTCAGGGCCCAGGGATCTAGGTTAAGCACAAACGGGGCTACAAGTAGGCACCAAAAGCGCACCTCCAGCGGCACTAGGGCGACAGAGTACAAAGTAAGCATCGGGCTCCCAATACAAACCAATGGAGGACGTTGGTTGTGAAGAAACGCTGTAGGCTCGGCACAGGAGGCTTGGAGGATGGACCCAGCGACTGGAAAGCAAAGCTGGAGTGTTGCTGGACACGGGGACACCGTCGGTTGGGCACCACAAGGCTAGGGGGCTGCGGGTGCAGGGGTGTCCTTTTGTGTTGGGTTTTCTCTTCAGATCCGGTCGCGGTTACGAGGACCCTTCAAGATGAGGTTGCAGATGTGGCAGTTGAGGTCGGGGGAGGCTGTCGAACGCTGGATCCCATGTCAGGATCACTGGGGGGACCTCGCTGTGGTGTTAGGCCACTCGAACTCGGGCCGTGAACGTCGGGTGCATACACGCAGTTCCGTCCGGATCCAGTGTCTGAGCTGGAGTTGGTTGTTGATTAGAGTCTTTCCTTGAAGGCAGGGCAGGTCCTCTGGGATCTTGGAGGCTGCTGGCTGCAGGACACGTCGGTTTCAGCTTGCAAGGGTTCGGGCTGGGGCCAAAGCAGTTGTTGTCGTCCTCTTCTCTGCAGCACAGCTCTTCTGTCCTTCTTCTTGTCTTGTTGAATCTACGGAGCAAGGTTCAGGGGTGCCCCTAAATACTAGATTTAGGGGCATTACGGGGCCAGCAGGTTGGAACCAATGGGTCCCTTCCCTAAGGTGCCTACACCCCCTCTTACGCCACCTTCCAGTGGCACCTCGTCCTGATAGGGGGGAGTCCCCTCATCTTCAAGATGGAGGGACTGAGATGCGTGCTTCACTTCGCCTCCCCCACCAGAGGGGTGGGGTTGGCAAAGGTGAACACATCTCCCTTTCTCACTAGGTTTCCCCGCTGATTCTGTCGTAAAAGTGGGGGTGAGAAACGGTGGGAGCCAGCTGCTGATAGCAGCAGAGGCTGGGGGTAGCTAACTAAGGCAGCAAGCCTTTGAAGCTACCCCTTCATGGACCCTGCCCATCCTGGGAGAGGAGGCATGCCACCTTTGCCCCGGATGAGCTTTGTTTCAGGACCCAGAGCGGAGGCTCTCTACACAGGGGTCCAGAAACCTGTCTAGTGGTGGCAGATGGCTGGTAGCCAGTCAGGACCCACACCAGGGCTGGTCGTTTTTCAGGAGGTATCTCCAAGATGCCCTCTGAGTGCATTTTACATTAAATCCCACACTGGCATCAGTGTGGGTTTAATGTGCTGAGGAGTTTGGTACCAAACTTCCCAGTTTTCAGTGGAGCCATCATGGAGCTGTGGAGTTTGTAATGACAAACTCCCAGCCCCTATACTCAAAATGGCTTCACTGCACTTACAATGTCTGTGAATGGCACAGACACTGTAGGGGCATGTTGCTCATGCAACTATGCCCTCACTGGTGGTAAGGTGCACCTTGCCTTTAGGGCTGTAAGGCCTGCTAGATGGGTGACTTACCCTTGCCACAGGCAGTGTTGGTGGGCGTGGCACCTAGGGATGGGTGCCATGTCGACTCTTCAGTTTAGTCTTTACCAAAACACGCAGCCTGCAGAGGCAGTGTGTGGGTGTTCAGATGAGGGGTCTCTGAGGGTGGCATGATACATGCTGCAGCCCTCAGAGGCCCTCCCTGGTCCCAAGGCCCTTGGTACTAGGGGTACCTTTTACAAGGAGCTTACATGTGGCCCAGAGGTGTGCCAATTGTGGAAACAAAGGTACAGTTTTGGGAAAGAACACATGCCCTGGGAACCTGATTGGCAGAGACCCAGGGAACCCTCAGTCAAGTTGGCATCATGTATCTGGCAAAAACTTAGGGAGTAACCATGCAAAAAGGGGCACTTTCCTATATATGTTCACTAACTTGTTCACATTTGGAGCAGTGGTAAAGGCAGCAAACTGGCTAGAAAACTATGGTAGGGCTTCATGAGCTAAAAGGTGGAGCAAGACTGGAGAATAGCCTTGAGAGGTTAACCAGTCTGGGGATTCGAACTTACTAGTACATCCATTTCAAACATATTAAGCATGTTTTTATCTTTCGTAACATTGTGAACTAGGAGAAGTCAGAAAAGCAAATTTTTCCTAAGTAGAATTAGCAAAGGTCTTCAACTGTATTAGACACAGAGTGGACCATTATTCCTGAAGAATCGAACAACACAAGGATGTTTCTATAGTAAGTGACAATAACTTTCAGTACACAATCAAAGCAGGAATAATTTGTGGATTCTAGATATGAGATGGCCATGAAGATGCATTAGGCGAGCAAATATAAACAAGGTTTTTTTCTCGTTTTAGACAAAGAGAAAATCATGCAGTTTTCCACAGGCCTACTAAGAAAAGGTTACATACCTTTTATAATGTTGATTCTAAAGGATGATGTTTTTACCACTGTAGTAGTAGATACTTTATTGTCCAGTTAATTAAAACTTACAATATGACACTCTTACATAATCATATAACACGTTATACCTAAATATAAAAAATTATTTAACCGGTTTAAAATACAGTTAAAATTTTCGTAATATATTCATAACTGCAAGGTAAAACTGATTTTTACCCTGCACCGATCCACAGTTAGAACCTTTTATAAAATATTATTGCACTTAATATGCCCATTGCGCCTTAAATGTACTATTTACACCGTTGTGGATTAATCCACAATTAAATTTGTGCAAAACAATCAACAGAGTGCAACGTTGCTAACAGGGATACTCTCTAATCCTAATACTAAATAATCGTCAGAGATGAAACACATATAATGTATTCTTTACCTTTGGCTAGACTACAATCTGACAGGTATTCCATCCTGCCACTGTGATCTGGATGAGTTACAGGCAGAGGACATGCCTAGAGGCCAGGCCAAAACCACACTGCCTACTGGTCCTGGCTGCACATCATGCCCACTGGATAGTGCAAGCAAGGGTATTGAGCACAGGGCATGGTTTGAATTACTGATTTTGACCAGAAAGAAGACTAGAAATTGGTATCATATAACACTATGTGCAACAGCATTATACAGTACTGCTTTCAATAAACATGTTTCTCTTACAAAAATACTTCAGTAAAATTAATTCTGAAGGAACTCAAACTAATAAAAGTAAGGCTAGAGTCAGAAATTATAGAATTGAGGATGTAATGCAAAGGAAAATACCCTGAATTCCTTGAAAAATTTCTAGCTAAGAAATAACCAAATGCAGGAAGTTAAATCCCTAAACTATTTAGAAATTAAAAAACAAAAATCCAGAAGACTTCGTTATCGAACCTTTGCAACTTCTGAAGAATCCACTCTAACATTGCGTGAAGAATAATTATAAGAAATGACAGGCATACAGGGGAAATTTACAGATGGTGAGAAAAAGAAAGCAACAAAGGAAATTTCAAAATTAAAGACAAAATGGACAACCGAATGACTAAAATTGACAACTTCATCATGAAATTAACAAGTAACCTGGAGAGACATCAACTGCTCATTATTAAAAGAAAATGGAACAGATGTGTATTGGATGAAGAAGACTGAGTAGTACACACATTTGCACTAAGATATATTTATCTGTACTAAAATAACAACTTGGTATGGAAGTGACTCTAGAAACAAAGATTGTCCAAGTTCCTCCAAGTTGGACTTTTCAGATCATGAGAAATCAACTAAAGTAAATAAGAAGTCTCGGAATTCTTCAAAAAAATGTTTTTAGAAACAATTCAAGAATGTTGCATAGGGAGCAGGGGGAAGAAGAAGAGAATAAAGTTAAAGAAAAAAATAAGAGGCAGAAGAGGTAGCAAAACAAGGAATAAAAGCCTCCAGTAGGTCAACCAACAAAAAACACTGAAAGGGGAGAAGCTGGTAGCATGCTGTATGTCATCAATTCATCACAAAGAGCGTTAACCAAAGAAGGAAATTATAACTGGGACTTTAATTGTCCTTTTCACCTAGTAATGATCTGAATGTAGAAGATACTGAAAGTGAAATGTTCTTATTTGCTGGTAGGATGAAGTTATACAGATTCTCATTACAAATCAAGGGGAAGAGGCAGTAGCTTAACAACCTAGCCACATTTCCCATAACAACTGTAACATCATTGCTTTACCTAGACTAATTATAAAGGGCTGCATAGATCTCCTGCTGTATCAAGTGTAACCTTCCTAGAAGGGGACAGAGCCCAGAAGTTGTTCTTAAAGTTTAGTGGTGCAGGACAACCTAATTACTTCCTTTTGTTAATTTCAATTAACCTTTAAGTAAAGTCATGCCTGTTTAAAACATTTTTTTAATGTTTGTGCTGAATAGAGTGAACAGCAGACTAGTGCTGCTGTTGATCAGGGGGCCACATGTAAAGGTCAGGTGGGCTGCACACAGCCCCCGGACCGTACTTTGACAATCCCTTGACTAGAGTGTTCAAAAGTAAATTGGCATTTTGTCTAAAGAGTAAAAGAGGTGAATGATACAGCTTTTGAATAACGGTTAAGGTGGAAAATATACATGTTCATTAAAAGTTCAAAAATGTTATAAGTGGAATAAATGAACTAAATCTCAATACATTTTCCTGAACTTTTCAAAGGAGATGAAACCTGTTATCAAGCCCTCCAATAAAAGGGTTAATATTGTGATATTAAATAAACTACATTAACAAGGCAGAAAGGTAGTTCTCAGGTAAAAAAATATTGCATGAAGTTGGTAAGATAGTAAACTCAGAGGCATATTCTATAGGAGGATTGATATGGTGACTGTGATTCACCGAGCCGAGTTGTTTCTTCTGATAAATCAAATTCCGGACAAAATCGGTCTGTATGTCTATCTATCTATCTATATTTATATTAATATATATCTAAATGAATATTTATACATCCCTACAAAAGTCTCCAAATAGTTGAATCCTCTCTTTGATAGGATCCCTGACTGAAATCATATTGATACCTTAATTTACTTCTCTTCCACTATGAAGAGTTTACCCTCATTATATAAGACAATAAGGATATCCTCATTTTTACCTACTATTACAGTGGAAGATGAGATGGAAGCTTTAAAATACTTTATTGGAGACAGTGGTAAAAACAGAAAAAATAATTTCAACACAATAATTTTCTTCTCAGTTAACTGTTTACAAGGGCAACGCCATATGTGCCTGTTTCAAATTACTTGCTGCCAAAATAACTATGGGCGATTGAGAAGAGGCTGTGGCATAGGCCGAGGTGACATTTAAATGCAGCAAACATGCAAGGCGGGGATCTGTTTTCAGCATATGGGACTGGTGAGAAACTTTTGATGAAATATGTGAGGTTTCTAAATAGATAGGTCTGAAATGTAACTTGGACCCAAAAATGCATGGTGTTAAAATATAATTCATAGATATACTAAATGAAGTAAGGAATAATACAATTGTGAACAACTATGTTTTGTAAACAACTACTGGGGTATAATTACATACACAATAATGAACTGTGCTAAAATAATCTTAACTTGAAGGATAAATTAAATGAAAAATAAATATTCAACTCCAACTGTTACCAAAATTAGATTCATGATTCTGTGAACTACATACTCACTACAGATGGGGAGGCAAATAAAACATCAAAAATCTTGCAAACCGGCCTGCACATTGAAATAACTCATTGAACTTCATCCATATTTTTTCGTACACTGCTATCTAGTCAATATAAAGTAAAAATACTTTCCAGTTGTTAGATATGAAAATCAAATCCATAATCCATTGGCAATATTGAGGGGAATTGTGTTTTAGAATGAGACAAATACAACAAAGGCTTTTAAAAGCCATGCTTTTTCTTCCAATAACAAATATGAATTATCTGCAAAAGACCATACCACCACAAAAAGAGGATAGCTTTCCAAACTTTTGCCAAAAATCAATTCCTCTCTGTCTTAACCATTGGGCAAATAAAAAGTTACTTTCAGGCACTAACAAATCATTAACCATTCACTTATCTATGCACGCAGCAAATATCTGATGCTAGCAAATTAAGACATTTCATTTATAGTGGGGCCAAATAAATCTTAAACAATATTTTTCTGATGAACAAAATTAAGATTTCGTTTTGTCTTGCTGAACAGAAAGCAGATCATTAAACTATTGAACTATTCTCCAGTCGCCTTTTTGTCCATAACGTAATATTAGCCACAAGACTGATTCTCTAATTCTTTACCAGTATTTGTAAGCAAGCTCAAAACCTAGGAAAGAGAGAGTTGGTTATTTCTGTGTGACAACCATGCAATTGTCGAGTCTGATACATGATCATTCAAAATCTATTTCCAACAAATTCTTCAGTATTCTGTAACACAAGTGTTCCTTTGCCTCCTGCTTCAACTGAAATTACAGAAATCCAGAGGTACAGATTGAGTCCCTTGACCATCTTTGAGATAATGGATGCCAGCACAACTTTAACTATCCCACCATTATCATTTCTTATTATCCACAAGTGCTGGGTTTTTCCAAATGGGTGTACCATAAAGAAAGATCATTTTATGTCTGTCTCTAAACAATTGTTTGAATGAAAACGGTAAAATGTACTGCTGGTGTTACTTTTTTAAATTCTTGCCTGTTGTTGGAGAGCTACTGAGTGTCCACCTAAGGTCAGCCCCTTGACATGACTGGATAGCTTTCTTGCCCATCTCACTACTCTGCTCCTTATTCAACAGCTTTCATCTCTATTCTTATGTTTGTTCCACCCCAGAACTTGTATCTGTCTATTACAAACATGATGGTTGTACTTTCTTTCAATGGTCGTTCGGCACTCCAGGGGAGTGTACTGCTTTCCTCACTACGCACAGCGCTCGGTGTGCCCTCTCCACCACCAGCTGCTTGGAGAAGGATGTGGTCCCAAAGAGATCTAACATCATGGCTTCTACATAGTCCTCCATGCGTTTTATGTTCGTAAATTCCGGGATTCCTAGAACACAAATGTTGTTTCTGTGCGAGCGCGCCTCTAAATCTTCATTTTTGGCAGAGATGACCTTTAAAAGACGCTCCATGTCATGCAGCTTCTCTCTTTTAGTCGTAGCCTCATTCTATATATGGAAAATTCTCTGTTCTGTCTCGCTGATGAGTCCCTCATGCTTCTCGAGTCGCTGCGTGATATAGTCCATTCGCATGCTCATGGAATCCATCTTGGATTCAATTGATGTGAGGCTCTGTTTCATTGTAAGCAATAAGGACTTAACAGCTGCTTCTTCTGGTGGCGCAAGCGACTGTTGGCCGTCCAACATGTTTGCGTCTGTATTTCCTAGAAGGTTTAATGCCGATTTGCGGGCTTCAAATGGCAATTTGGCTTGTTTTGTTCCGGTTCTTCCCATGTTGCCCAGGTCACAGCAAGAGTGCCAGGAGTGTTAGCGGCTTTATGGGCAGCGGACCAGCGGTTTGGAGGCGCTACCACCGCAATTGTCAATAAGGATGTGCACCACTCTAGGCAGGTCTATATGGACCGAAGTATCAATGGGGACCCTCTGGGGTTCTTTCTAGCAAACTCGTCACCTCTTTCCTCGCAGTTCCCAGGGTAGGTCTTGCCTCCAAAGTGAGTGGGTCTATCTAGTATCCAGCACTGGGAGTATTGTGTTCGCCTCTTCCCCGGTGCGCCAGTGTTCATACTATCAGTGTAGCTCAGCGGGGACTTCACCAGGACTCAGTCAGCTACCTCCACAAGGCCTGCTTCTGTAGCATGCAGTTTCAGCTACCCGCCTCTCCGCGAGCTCAGCGCTGGGCTCTGCAACCAGACTTCACGGTGAGCATCCGAAGGTGCTGCAGGTCTCCGCCCTGTAGATTCCTTGCGTGGTGTGTAGGCCTCATCGAGCAATGTAGGCATCCATACCTGCCTCATTCAATGTCAAGCTCACTATTAGGGGCAGCACCTTTCACACCCGGATTATTGCGTTCAGGGAGGGAAGGTACTTCTAAGGTGCATTACCGAAAGGTAGGCCTTGCAGTTCAAACACCCTCCGCGGCCCTGTAGCAGTCTCTCGCTCGCAGCTCCGTAGTCGAAGGGCTGCCCCCCCAGCGTTGAGCAGCAGGACAGGCCAGCAGAGCGCTCCCTCGCTGCAGCAGGTATTCCGCCCCGGCTTCGCTCTTGCACAGCACCCGGTTCGCATGCAGGCCTCTCGTACTATATGGGGCACAGCCTCACCTTAGCTGGCAGGGCAGCGGCTCTGCCCGGGCATCGCCTCCCTCTCACCTTGAGGCGCACAACCTCAATTACTCCGCCGGCATCAGCACTCTCGAGGGCTGAGCAGGGATATGGATGATTCGGCGCGGCCCTTCCTTAATTCTTTGTGGCTCGCAGTGGACCGTCCGCCATGTCGCTGGGCCCCATGTGTCTCGGCCTCAGGGTTGCAGTGGTTATTACCTGCAGTCAGGTCACAAGTCGGGGGTACACGCGGGTGGACGGCGTCTACCCACTATTTTCACAGGCTGGACACCGTCCACCCTGCCAAGAAGTTGGGCCCCACTAAAAAATATGCTGAATTCGTCCCGGTGTAATATTCAAACACCTGGACACATTCAGCAGCGCCTGCACGTTGTTGTCTGCTTTCGATCAACAACGAGCAGGCGGGGAGGGGGCTTTCTTAGTTCAGACTCCTGCTGGGCCCTTAACAAAGGCCAAATTTGAGGGGTCATCAGGCCTCCTTTTGTTCGAGTCTCTTTGCTGGGAGCAGTCAGGAGCCTCACACCTAGAAGCAAATGCAGCAGAGGGGAAACAAAGGCTCACACCTTGTTAGCACTTCCCACATACTTAAGAGAGGCAGCTTTTCACTCTGTTCAGGCTCTGTTTAGGAGATATGCATGCACTGTAAGAATGTCAGATGTGTTGGTCTTCCCCAGTAGTTATACAAAATAAATAGCATTTATATAGTGCTTACTACCCCTGAGGAGGCGTTGTAATAATTTAAATATCACTATTTTTTCTTGTAAAGCACTATGGGTAAAGGAAGTTTACGCTGACAAAAGGCAACATTGTTTTATGTGTAGCTTACAAAAGTGTGAATCTTCTGAAGGAATCAGGAGGGTCTGCATGTATACTCGAAATGTGCTCCAATGTACTCATGATAGATATGTTAAACATATATGTGAGGGCTTAAGATCTGATGTCGCTTCCTGTGATGCCACTTCCTGTGATGTCACGCGCCGTGATGTCACTTGCATACTGATTAACTAGGTTAGTTCCCCCACTTCTTTTTTCAGGACTTGTGCCCTGCCTGCAGCGATTCTCAATCTTGTATGGGACAGGTTAAACAGAGACAAACTTAATTCTTAGTGCATCTCCCCATACAATTTTACCAGTATAACGTTGAGACCCTTCATATCTTTCAGAGAAACTCTCACACAGAATGAGCATAAAAGACTCAATGAGCTTGCCCTGCACAATGAAGATACTGGCGAAGGATCACCCCCATGATAAAGCATGCCACCAAAGGAGGGTGGGGGTATTGGGTCTGTCTTTAAAAAATAAAAATCTGTCTATCTGAATCTAGAAACTCAGATCATGTAATGGTGTGTCATTCCCCAAGCAACATGAAGCCCCTAAACAGTAACACAAGGAACTATTATTCAATACCTTCTTGAAACAGAGCCTACCAGCCTCATGATTTCAGCATGTTGTAAGTTTAGGGAGGCAGTAGGGTAAAGGCTCTTTAATATCCACCCCCTCCCCACTCAGTTGTTGTAGGGTTCCCTAGTTGCAGGCTGACCCAGAGTCTGAATAGTGCACCCATACACAATGGCAAGCATGAGGAAATTAGAATTATTTTGACTATAAATTTGACATATGGGCTGACAGAGAGGGGGTAACTACCCCCCTCGGCCCAACCCAACCCCATTCTGCCTTTCCCTCGAAGCACCGCCTTTATCCAACTTCCTGTGAAAATCATCGATTAACCCCAAAAGAAAAGAGTCTGTCCCTCTGCTGGTTGAAATCCTGCCTATAGAGAGCCCACAATGGTAATGGATTCTCAAAAAATATTACTGAGCAAGCACAATGCTCTGAATCGTTTTGGATAACTAGATGTTTTTTAAAAAGGTCTTGAAATTAACAAATCGCTTAGTGGTTGATTTTTTTCAACTGTAGAGACATTATTGAATAGTGAAGCACCTCTTGTGGTGAGAATGTAGCCAATGAGGCATTAACCGTTGAAAAAAGGCACAATTGACAGCTGGATGACATACAATTTGCTTGGATGCCATTTGTGTATGGAGGAACACAGGTGGAACCGAGATCTGACTTTTGTAACAAAAAGTACATCAGAGTAACTGTCATTTTCCAGGATTGTTGGGAAGTGTAGTTTTCAATAATTTGCATTGCAGACAAACTACAAGAAATAAAGAATAGGAAAAAGAACACCCAGACCACACTCCATCAAAATGAAGAGTTTGGTGATCATCCAAAATTCTACTTCTAGAGGAAAATGTTTCCTATTGTTGTGGAAATTCAATCTGTAAATTTAGTATTTTCATACACTAATTAGAGGTTCTTAATGCTAATTTGCAAAATGTGGATTATGTTTTAATTTGCTGTGCAACTAAAATCTACTAAAACATTGAGCGTATGCAATATCTGGGGGTGAGAAATGGCTTGCAAAACACAGCATACCTACTATACTTTTTCTACAAAACAGAATACACATTTTATGTTAAATATTTAATACTTCAATATCTGAAGTGAAATTGATGTCTAGGGGATTCACAGCTATACTTTAGGCATGACCAATCATTCACACGCCCACAATTCTGTACAGATTCTATTTTATAGTGCTTTTTATTGTGGCAGAAGACCTGATAATCATTTACATTCTAACTAGAAGAGGAACAAATTGCAATACACTGACAAATATGTAGAACATAAATACCATTTCTGGCTTCTCTTCTATGTCACTCTCTTCACTTTTTATTTCTTCATCGGTCCCTTCGTCACTGTCATCAGAAGAACTGCTTACAGCTGAAAAATATGGACATACATATCTTCATAGCAGAGTATGCGAGACAGTATATGTGTCGAAATTTCATAGAACAGCATCTTGCATTGACATTCTTTAACATACTAAAAAGCAAGTTTTTAATTATGTAAATACATTTCATGAATCAGCTTAAATTTTGAGGAACAGACCCAATTTGTGAATGGAAAAAGAACACTAATGCTAGCCATTTATTATGGAGTGCTTTATATAGAAATAAACTAGATCAGGAGCAAGGAGAAGAACTCCTCTGCCTCACATGCTTGCTTCTGAGGAATTTCAGGGAACTCGCCTAATGGTAAATGCTTTCATTTTACAAATCTAAGTTTCACAACGATGCAATAGAATTCAAAACAAAGTGTTTAATAGACATTGACTAGACCAAATCTCAGTGTTAAAAACTATGTTTTTAAAGATAAATGTTTCATCAAACCATCAGCAACTGTCCGTGGGTTTACCCCACTATGTTCTTCTAGTTTCACTTATGTACTTTGGTGTTGTGTCTTGTGCAGCTTAGAATATAGATCCCTTAGCCAAACATTTGATTCAGATTCACTGTGATTCTACATAGCACACACTAAAAAGTACCACAAATCAATTGTCTTCATACTAGCTACTGGACACTTTTGACACCAAACATCCCAAGTGTTGAAACAAAGACAAAACCAGTACACACGCTCACCTGAAAAATAATTTGCTGTTGTTACACAAGTGATCAATGGGAAATAGTGAGGGATTAAAATGTAATATTTTTCTTCGTATAGACTTGCACATTCAGCATGTTCCAACGTGTAAACGCAAGTTTGGCAGCGTACTGGAGAACGATTGACATTTATGGTCAGTTTGGGAAAGGAGTAAATCATGTCTGATAAAAAAGAAGGATAAAGTTACTTTTATGGCTCTTTATATATCAAAAAGAGGTATATTGTGTAGAGTGTCCAGGTATCCCTTAAGACTGGACAGGGCTTGCTTTAACAATCCCATGGTGCTCTTTCAGGGGTAGTGTAGTCAAGCAGCCTTAGGCTTAACAAGGAGGAGTTTTAGACATTTGTTGTATACACACAGTCAATAAATGATTCACACAGAGTCAATAAGGAGATCCACACCAATAAAGAAAAATAACACTTATTTGTATATAATTTTAGGCACCAAGAACTTCGTTTTTGGATAAGTACTTTTTAAAGTAGCAGTTTTTCTGAAAACAGTTCAATACACTTGTATTGTCTCTAATGCAGTCCTGTTATCCTACAGGGAAAAACACATATACTGCACACGGGTACTTAGCAGTGACTTACAGGACCAATATTCTGGAGTAAAGAAAAGTATGGGGCTAGGACCAAGGCAGCACCAACAGGTCACTTCAGTGGGCTCTGGGACGTCTGGGTGCAGAGGTGCTTTTCGGCGCCGGGTGCCCCCTTGGTTTCATTGGGAAGCAGTCCCAGGTAAAAGAGGCTGTAAGTAGGGACTGGGGGGCCAGTCTGGCTGAACCAAGAGGGGGGCTTAGGTTTTGAGTGTCTTGGGCACACAGGGCCACCATCGGTCCACAGGCAGCAATTCTGGCTAGGGGCAAGTGTGCAGTGGGGCTTTGTCTGGCAGGGTCGCACCGTGAAGACTTCTGGCGTTTGAGGGGGCCTGCACAAAGAGGTTGCAGGCAGCAACTGGGAATCCAGTCTGGGCAGACCCAAAATGGGGTTTGACTCTGGAGGGTCTCAGGACCTCGTTGGCATCACTGGACCACTTGGAGGAGGCGGGGGGGGGGTATTGGGGGAAGAGTACGGTTAAAGTGGTGCATCCTGCTGTCTGATTTTTGATGGTCCTGGGCTCTCACAGTTCTTCTTGGATGCATGCAGGGTGCAGGGGAGCAGTGTCGCTACTCCACGGGAAATCCTGGTTGCTTCTTGAACTGCTGACAGTCCTCCCAAGCTTTTGGATGCAGAGCAGCTGCAGGACGAGTCGACTTTGGTGCAATTGTAGGGACAGCAGGTCAGTTGCTGCTTCTAAGTTCTTGCTTTTCGTGGCTCTTCAGTGTCCTTCTTCTTTTTAGGTCGGTAGAATCTGCTTTCCAGTGCCAGGGGACCCCCCAAAATACTGGATTTAAGGGTGTTAAGGGGAGTGAAGGAAGGTAGCCAATGGGTTACTTATCCGTGGGGTCACTACACCCCCTATACCACCACTTCCTGTGAGAAGTGGGCATAACCCTGTCCCAGAGTTCCTAATTCTGCCATCATCATGATGGCAGAATTTTCCCAAAGGAGGGGCACACCTGGCAGCTCACCTTAAGGGTGTGGCTGGCCTGGTAGTGCACCACGCCTCCCTGCATATCTAATTCCTGGCCTGTCCTGGTGCCAAAGGGGCCCTGGGCAGGGGGTTGGCATTTCCCCTGGCTGGGGAAGCCTTGGTCACATATCAAAGGCTGCAGAGGCCTTTAACGTCTCCTGCCTTGATATGCTAATTACTTAGCCATCCTGCTTTGAGGAGGTGACAACACCTCCGGCCAGAGCAGGCATTTTTTCAGCCCTCAGACAGCATAGGCTATCACCTGCAGGGTGTCAGAAACCTGTCTGTGATGGCAGGCTGGTTGACACCAGTCAGCCAGCACACTACAAGCTAGTAGGTTTTCAGGGGGCACCTCTAAGGTGCCCCCTGGGTGCATATATTAATAAATTCAGCACTGGAATCAGTGTGGGTTTATTAATACAAGGTTTTTCATACTTAACAACTAGTTTTTAACAGTGTCCAGCACATGCACTTAAAATGGCTTCCTTGTTCATTTCTGATAGCTAAGAATTGACTTGGACATCACAGTGGCAATTCTGCTCATGCAGATATGTCGACAAATGTAGTGTAGTTCACCCTGCCTTAGGGCTGTAAGGCCTGCTGTAGGGGTGGCTTACCTATACTGCATACTGTCTGCAGGCCTGGCACACAGGGATGTTTTTCATGTCATGTTTTCCCTTTTGTTTGCCCCAATACATGCAGCATGTAATGGCAGTTTGCATGTTGGTACTCAGGGGTCTCTCAGGGTGGCACAATACATGCTGCAGCACTTGAGGACCCTCTTTAGCCTCCCTGCCCTAGGTACCTGGGCAGGGTTCGAAAAAGCTACTCGCCCACTCACAATTGTGAGTAAAATGTTATCAGGTCAAGCTATTTTTAGCACCTACTAGTCCCATCTGACAAGAAAACTGAGGCTGGAAAAGAACAGGTGTTCATTCAGAAAGTGAATGAGCAATAAAGAGGCCATTAAATCTTGTTTTTATCTTGACCCATTTGCTTTCTGTTCAAGGAAAGAAGTCAAATGTCAGTTGGCCTTTTAACTAATTGCTACTTGGAAAATTTAGTTTATTTTTCTCTCTCTTACTAGAGTTAGAGGTTTTTGTCAAGTGAGCTGTCTGAAGATGTCAGTTATTTTCCTCTAACACATAACATTTATATAAATAGCCTGTAAATTAATATTACAAATATATTGGGAATTACAAAAGCACATTTATTTGCAATTAAGAAGAGTGATGCAAACAAAACTTTAAATAGGAGAAAAACAAACCAGAACACTTTATTTGGTGATGTGCAAATGACACATTTTCAGAAACTCCATTTCCAAACATTATTGTTTGTACACTATATAGTCCTTTCGCCCGGTCCCAGGAAGGGGGACCGGGCGAAAGGAGACAGGCGGCACAGCAACGGAGGCAAGGCAGGGCTCCCGTGAGCTGAGGGGAGCCCCGCGCCTGCCGCCCGGAGAGGAGATGTCCGGAGCCTGCCCCGAGAGCCGGTGAGTGGGGCTCATTGGGGAACTGGTGATTGAGGGGGCAACGGGGCACATTGTCGGTGCCCGCCCCCGGTGGTCCGTCTAAGAGGACCAGAGTGGGCGTGCTAATTTTCCCAGCTGCCCCGCCTGGCAGTGGGCAGCTGCAGCGTGCAGCCACCTTGGTTTTGAAGCCCTCGTGGGGCTTCAGCACGGACCGGGCCACAGTGCCCCGGGGGCTACACAGCGACGCCGCAGTTGCGGGTCGCTGTAACGGGAGGCATTTTTCTGAGCCTCGGGTCCCGGGAAGGGACACCAACGTGCCAGACTCTTTTGGGACACACAGCGGCGCCGCAGTTGCGGGCCGCTGCAACATTGTGGGTGACATTCCTTTTAGAGACCCTGGAAGAGGGGCTCCCCCGGCACGGTAGTGCCAGTACTTGTTTTTACAGCTGCACCACGAGAGCGTGGGCAACTGCAACGTGGGTGCCATTTCTTTTCGTTTGGGTCCCAGAGTGGGGGCTCACATTGGTCACAGCTGCACCGCAGGAGCGGGCAGCTGCAACGTTGAGCATTTATTTTAGGTGTTACTATGTGTGCCCAGCCATGCTGATGCTATGCATAACGTATTTTCATGCCTAACGATGGTGCCTTTATGCTCATGATGCATGCCTGATCTAAGGTGGTTTAGGCCCAACGCTAAGGTGATTTATGATTATGGAGGTGGTGCCCTGTCTGGCTAATGTGTTTAGGCCTAATGCTCTTCCCTAATGTTCGCATTGCTGATTTTATGCCCAATGTGACTTATGCTGATATGATGCATTAGGGGTTCCTATGCCTAAGGTTACCTATTATCATGCCATGGTGTTTTAGGTTCATGCCTGATGCCTGGGGTAGGCTTCATTATGTATGCATAATGCCTTTAGGATGATGATGCCTCTATGCTTACCTGTTTACGCCTAAGATTTTGACACTGATGATGATGCCTAATCTAATGCTGTGTGATGTTTTAGGTTTCTGTCTAATGCCAATGTGTTTATGCCTCATGCTAATATAATGATGCTAAGTTCATGATCTTGCCAGTAGTCACTGGCTGTATTGCATTTGTTGGTGGTGTATGGTAATGGTTCTGGCAGCGACCCGATTGGCGCTGCTCTGTACATAATCCCCTGTAAATTGCTACCTAGTGCCGGTTGGCACAGTATATATAGATCTGTGACTGTTCTCTGATGTGTTTTACATAATACAAACGGTATTTTTAAATAACCTTGTGTAGAGTCTCTTTGTAGTGTGCCTAGTGTGTTGTCGTGTGTGGGTGCTGCGCAGTTGCTTTACACATTGCCTCCGGAGTTTAGCCTACCCGCTCCGCGCCAAGCTACCCCGTTTCTAACAACCTGATTACAAATGACAGTGTCACACCACTTAATGCTTTAGTTATGTATTTATTAAAAGTGATCATTTTTAAACATGATTTGAGGAACTTTCCTGCCCCCACCCTGATGACAATGCTGTTAATGAACTAAGAGGCAAGTCAGGGGTCATGTGTATCCTATATGTGGCTAGATTTGTATTATATATGGAAAAAAAAGTTTAGTCTATTAAATCAAATAAGAGTTTTTTGTACAGCAGACATGCTGAACTTGCACATTTGAAGGCGCTCTCATATGTGATAATGAAAAAAATGGCGGTTCAATGAATTAAAATATTTGCCCACAATCACATCATTTGAAACCAGTTTATGGGTCAAGAGCATTACAAATAGGTCGAGTAGATTTAAATCACTAGACCTGCAGGTCTAATAACATTTTTATGATTTTTCGAGGCCTGCCTGGGGTACCACTTACTAGGGACTTTCAAGGTGGTGCTAAAGGTATTACCAATTGGGGGAAACATTGTACAGTTTAGGAAAAGAGACCTAGCACTGGGGACCTGGACAGTCCCAATCCAGTGCACTTTTGTCAAAATTGCATCAGATACCAGCCAAAAAAAGGGGGGGGGGGGTGACCGTGTCAGAAAGGGGCACTTTCCTACAATGGAGAGTCTTTCTCCTAACCTGCAGGTTTTTTTGCACAAACAAAATGTGGGTGCCAGTACTATGTGATGGGGGAACTGAAAACTGCTTTATGCAGCTATTTAACTAGCTGTTTAACTAAATGACTGCTGCTTCACTGATTACATTTTTTTGTTTGTGTGTGTGTGGGGGGTTGGTTGTGGGGACTGGTGAGTGGGTGCAAGTTGATGACCACGTACACGGATAATTAATAGGTGAGTGAGCATGGGTGAATAGGGAAGTGCATGGATGAATGGTTGAATATGCGAGTGTGTATGAGGCCTCAACAGCAGTGATAACTTAAGGAAAAATGACAAGCATTACCATTATCAGGCCAGTGCAAATTTTACACCAGCACTGGGCACAACTGCACCAAGAAAGATCCCAATATATAAATAAATACCACCATTATACCAGTGCAGCCTTTAAATCAGGAGTGGGCACTGTTGTAACAAGAATACAGAGGAATGTAATCCTGCAATTGGTGCTCATTTAAACATGCCCCACTCCATAATCCAAAATGAAGTTCAGATTTGGACGATCACTCATTAGCCTTGAATGAATGTTCAGATGTGTACTCAGAAATACTGCCTGTCAGTCCATATTCGGAACATGACTATAAGTCTCGGCTGGCTAACTTAATTTGCACCTTCACTGTTCAGATTTTTATTCCTCAGTCCTTACCGCGTTTTCCACTATTGCTCAAAAATTATCAGTGCATACTCATATTTACACACGACAATAAGACATCTTTAATGCATGCCCAAAGTTGCATAATTACTCATAAATCTTGGCTGCATGCTTAGATTTGCAATGGCACTCATTAACCCTTCGTGCACGTTCAGATTTGCCTCATCGGTCTGTAATCACGTGTGCATGTTTAGACTCACTCAATAACTAAGTAATCCTAAACATATGTTCAGATTTACACAATCCCTCCTTAATACAAACTACATGTTCAGGTTTCCACCATTACTCAGTAATATACTCACTGTATTGTTGTAATAAAGATGTCTCGTAGTGCATGTATATTAAGCAAGTAGATTTATTCAGGATAGATGTTATAATGTAGAACCCCACCAGGATCAGCTTTCCTGCTGCTCAGCCCATCCTCCAACTAACACTCTCACTCACCAACATTCCACAGCCACCTCACACACCAACATTCCACCACCACAGTCACACTGGCTGAGCAGCGGGTATAACACATCTCCTTTCTTTACACAAATCACATTGGAACTCTAGAAAGGACGACATTAAAACTAATGCATGTAAAAGAAAGACATTTGAACTATTGCATGCAAAAGAATGGCATTGGAAAAATAGCATGCACATAAACAATGTAGCAAAGGACTAATGCGAATGCATGAAAATAACAGATGGAAACATTTCATGCACAACAAATATAAAATGAAACAAGCAAAGAAAACACAGTGAAAGGTAAAGAGAATACACTCACATCATCTCCCTTTCTAACCAAACCAAAGGGGACACACACTACCACACCACAAAACTTCAAACCGAACCTTGATACTACAAACATGCCAGTTGGCCAGGCTACCACAAAAGTGGTACATAGGGAACCGACCACGGGGCGCAGTAGGGGAAAATCCAAAACCTAGTAAGTGTGGGACACCACCCTACACGAACCGTGTGACATCTAACTGCTCTTCACCCAAACCCGAAGTAAGGGTGGAAAGTGTGGAACACCACTCCACACCAAGCATAAAGCATTAACACTGCCCTTCACCCAACTCCCAAGGATGTGCGGTAAGTGTGGAACACCACTCCACACCAAACAAGAAAAAAAAAACTTCACTCACAGTTCAAAGAATCGGCTTCCTCTCTGCCCTTCACCCTTTCCCCATAGAAAGGGTGGCTAAAAAAACAATACCACACTCCAAACACCAACCAGTCAATCGGCATCTACCCTGCCCTTCACCCTTACCCCGTAGGTAGGGTGGAACAATACTTCACACAAGTAATATGGCTAAACCCTGCCCTTTACCCTTACCCCATAGGTAGGATGGAACAACCAAAGTCAAACCTGCCCTTAACAACTGCAGCAAACCCAAATAAGCAAGAAACATAAGCACTGCACCATCCCACGACTGCAACTCAACCCACAGCACAAAAACAAACAACCCGGGATACGACAGACATCAAACTGCACAACACCATGATATATGAAGGTAGATATTACCTCTCTGAGATGTACAACATGACACACTCCCGACGCAAACACTGACGTGCCAGTGAAGGACAATGTTTTGCACACAAACATTGCAACCTTTAAACAAGAAATGAAGTAAGTACCACACCATAGGAATCAAATAGAACACACTGTCCAACATCTCCAAAATCTGCTTAAGTAGAAAAATCTTAAATGTACCTTTCCTCATCTCGCTAAGAAAAACTCCATGTAAATAAATGGAGAACCACACACAAAAATGAATGTAAAAAAACACAGTATGTTCCCACAGCGAAGATGTGAACTGCACACAAACCCCCAAACAAGTGTATATTTTACTGCTCTTTGAACTCAGAATCGTTTTTCATACATTTTTCTTAAAATAATTCATATCCCCCATGGGTAAAACCCTCAGACACCAGGAACCCAGAATCCCCATGACAAAAAGGAACAATACAAGTTATTGTCTCGTAAATAATTCAGGCAGGCAGTACACCAGGGAAAGTTAATGTTGCTAACACTGAGTAACTTCCACGAACAGTCAGTGCAGGAAGTTATTACTGCTGATGCAGAAAGAACTGGAATTCCGTACGCCTCACCAGATGCTCAGAGTGATAAGGAGTCGCTGTACGGAATATCACCCGTCACCGAGAAGAAGGTTGGACACAGAGAACAACGCTGGAAAACAACATCAGTTTTGACTGAGAGAAACAAAACGTGCAGCACTGCGAGAATGCTGCAGGACACTCAGCAAGAAGAAGACAGGGCTCGCGCTAGAGCCAACGAACGGGGAGAGACCGTTGCGGGTAGGTGGCAGTTCAAAATTTAAAACAGGAGGCACAGCGATAGAAAGTCAAGCCAAAGAAAAAGTTACACGGGTTACACGTGAAAGCGGCAAAGAAGCACTAAACACCGCACCACTCTGCACCACGGCGGGTTCACCCCGCAGTGCCCAAGATGCTCTTCACACACGGAGCGAGGGAACTCCTCCTCCATGCTGTCCAACTCCTCCCACAAGATGCAGGTCCGAGTAGCTCAACCTCACACGAGTTGTGAGGACTCCAGTTGCCAGACGACTTTCACCTCCTACTAGATGCTCCTCCTCAAGGCACAAACGAGGGACTCCTCAGTCCAACAGGGAGGGACAGCGGGGCTTCTCCCACATGATGGTCACAGAGGCTTGTAGCTCTCGGGGACACTTGGGAGTGACATTTCCACATGGAGGCTCTGGGATGACATTACAGGAGAGGAAAGCCTTTACAATCCCCAGGACAGCGGACGCTCTTCCCCACAAAAACTCCTTCTTCAAAGCTGTTAGGGACACAGACTAGATGAAAACCTCATACTGGTTGCTCCTCTGGGGAACTCCTCTTGATGGAGACACTCTCCCAAAGAAATACGACATGGACACCTCTTCCAAGGTTACTGCTGACAGGAAGAGGGAAAGTCCAGCAGGAACTGCCACGCCCGGGTTGGGGCAAACCGCTCTTGTTGTCAGTGGTGGGGCTCAGGGCTGCCAGCTTGCTGTACACGCCAAACTTAGTTACAAGAGGAGCTTCTTCAAGCTTTAATTCTTCAATTTCAAGTTACTTTAGGCTTCATAGTTTCCCTTCAGGTAGCACACGCAGGTTCTTCTTGGTAAAATGGTCGCTAAAATATGTTGTAATAAAGATGTCTCGTAGTCCATGTATATTAAGCAAGTAGATTTATTCAGGATAGATGTTATAATGTAGAGCCCCACCAGGAGCAGCCTTCCTGCTGCTCAGCCCATCCTCCAACTGACTCTCTCACTCACCAACATTCCACAGCCACCTCACACACCAACATTCCATCACCACAGTCACACTGGCTGAGCAGCAGGTATAACATGTATGCTGATGATTTCGACCATCATTCAGAAAACATACCTGCATACCCAAGGTTGCAGCCTCCTCATTTTGTTTTAAGCCACCACTCCCTTGTTTATCTACCTTGAAATTTGGCAAGGGTCGTGTTACAGATGATAGGAATTTCATGCCACCTGCTATCAGCTCTCTTTGCTGCACCTTCTGCCTGGATCCAGTTTATTCTCAGCAGCTATTGCCTTCCTAAGTTGTGCACTCCTCCACAGTGGCAGGCAAACATGCACTCATCCCTGGCTGATGCAGGGACATGTTCTGGTTAGCGCTTAGTGTGCAAAAATACTGCTTGAAGCATGCGTTCACTTCAGAAAAGAAAGTCTCTCACAGCCGCTCATGGTAGGCAGAGAGCATGGCATGAAGCTTTTCTGTACCGTATACACTGAAACTTTGAAGGTAGTCTTAGCAACTGACCAAGCCTAACATGGCAGGCATATTAGAACGGTAATGTCCTCAAAGACGTTCAGTACCTCTTGTGTAATGACTACGATCTTAAACTTCTCAAGAAAGGATAGATATATTTTACATTCTTTGACAATTATTACATTAAAGGTGATGAGATAAACTCTGGACTTAATCATTCCAAGTTTGTCACACTCGGGAATGGTAGCTGCTTAACTGTTTTGTAGCTCATATGACAACTGTTTAAGTCTTAGCAAAGCCTTGGCAAATGAATCACAGCGGAGTACTGTGCTGGGCTGTTTATGTGACAGATGCAGCTGCGACAATGCCGGAAGTCCAGAGAGAAGGCAGCAGCCTATGCCAGCAGCCTTGATCTGCGACCAATTCCTCTCTCAAGCTAATTCAATGAGACAAGCAACAAGCAAAGGTTGAGGTTGGTTGACCTCTCCGTTTTGGTAGGTATTCATTTCCTTGATGGAGTAGCAGCTGGTTTGAAATGTTTATGAATGGAGCTGACAGCCTAGGATTAACAGAGCAGTCAACATCATACCGGGAAAAAAGCAGCCCCATAGCTGCCCTACATCTCCTTGTAGCAGACAGGCGCCTCAATACTGAAACAGAAACAGTCTTAGAGTTCTGATACAGTGATCTAGCACTCGTTTAGGATGTGTGCCTGCAGAGAAGCAAAATGTAATCCTTCTGGCAAAGGTGGCTTTAGATGAAGGTCTGCCAGAGTCATTGCAACCATAAGTGACAAACAACTAATCTGGAGAATAAAGAGTGAGATAAAATCCTAAAGTGCACTGAGCATCAATGTCAGGGAAGGTTTCAGCCAAGGAATCACAAGCATAGGAAGAAACTATTTCTCTAAACACCGTGAAAATAAAGGTAAAGTTACTGATCAATAGTACTGTCAGAGATGGGGTTATTAATTTGGGAGATTTAACCGCTACCAACAAACTCTGGTTAGGTCAAAACACAGTTCTGAGGGATTCTCTGCTCAACCCTTGGTAGCTATGGCACAAGCAGAAGGGAATCTCCAGAGAGGTGTGCTAAGTTCAGGCAGTACCAGCAAATGTAAAAACAAAAATACAACAATAAAATCCACAAACCTATTTAGAACAATAAAATAGCTAAAACAATAATAAGCAATAAGACAACAAGTTCATAAAAATAGATGAAGAGAAACTAGAGTATGTTTTAAGGTAAAAAGATTTAGGAAAAAGTGAAGCACTATGGAAAAACAGTCCGCAGTGGAATGGGCCCTAGGTAGAATTTAAGGCTGACCGCGATGGAGCAGAGGTCGGATACACTAAGCTGGTTGTCCCTGTCAAAAGGTTTTACCTTCAGACTTGGGGCATGATTTATATGTTGGCCGGAAGGGAACACGGTTGCAGCAGTGACAGTGTTCCCTCCCCGCCAACATAGTGGCTCACCCGCCTAATTTAATTGTGGGCGGATCTTAAGTTTGGCCACGGCAGAAACTAGCCAGTCTCCACTGTGGCCAAACTTTTCCGACGGCCCTGGGGAGTAAGGGCCGATGAAGAAATGGCTTCATGTCCACCCGGTCAATTAGGATGGGTAGAAATCTAGTCATTTTTAGGTCGAAGCCTAAAAGACAGCGCAGCTGTCGGGTTAGCTAAAGACATCTTAGAGACATTCAGAACACTTCCCTGGGAATGCACCCTGCCTATTGCTTACCATTGGCTTTGCGGTTTGTAACTCACATTTCCTAGCTTTCTATTTCCTGGCTCTATTTGTTTTGAGCTGTTCAGCTTGAGTTCGTCCCTTCCCTTGCCCAAACCATGCATACTTCCGAGATCTCACTTTCTGTAAACAGGCCTTTAAATTTTGTTCTTATCTTGTCACATTTGCTGTGCACTTAAAAACACAGGTCAAATGTCAGGATCAGTCTTACAATGGAGCTTGGTGCCTACTTTGATTTTTTGTGACTTTAAAGTGAGAGCGTTTGTACGAAAGCAGATTACTCTCCCAATGGAGTTCGCTTGTTCCCCTCCAATACTCCAGTTTACGAGACTGTAACATAACCGTTAAAACAGGCCTGCAGGGAGAAGGTGCACGCACATTCTGAGGCAACAAATTTTCCTGTTGAGGTTCTTCTAGTCAAACACTGTTGGCTTTTGCTTAGTATGACCCTCTAGTGAATGTCTAACGATCTTTCTGTTTACAGTCAGCGAGTGAGCATCAAACCCTTTTAATACTAATATGCATTGGCAAGCCAAAAGGTATAGCCTACACAACTACACTTAATGTGCACCAGTCTCAGTATGTGCAACACGTGTAGTAGCACCATGCCATAAAAACCTAGACAACACAGACTACTGTTTCCCAGAAAACTACAAACAGGAGTCCAGAAACCGACTACATTATTTACACTAAAGCCTAAGACATCCGGCCTATGTCAAAACATAGTTTTTATACTAATTGGTGGTTGTGTGTGTTATCAACAATGAAATAAGTGAACATGTTCCACTGAAACAACAACAGCCTACCACCAGGGCCAGCTTTAGCACTGCTGGCATCTGGTGCGGCACTCTACACCACTTCACTCTATGCTTCTCTATTCAACTCTGTACCACTCTACTCTATATCAGTGCACTCTACCCCACTCCACTATGCACCACTGCACTCTTCGCCTACACTATACACCAGTCCAATCTCGGCCACTCCACTCTACTCTATGCCACTGCACTCTATGCCAATGCGCTCTACACCACTACTCTATGCCACTGCACTCTATCCTGCACCACTCCACCCTACGCCACTGCACTCTACACCACACTACTCCACTTTAAGCCACTGCCCTCTATGCCACTCTACTCTAAACTGCACCCCACGCCAACTACTCTGCCCCACTGCAAGCTATGCCACTCTACACCATAGCACTCTATGTCACTGCACTCTACACCATTCTGTTCTACTCTGCGCCACTTGACGACACTGCACTCAACACCAATCTACTTTGCACCACTGCATGCTGCGCCACTCTACACCATTGCTCTCATCACTGACTTTACGCCACTTTATTCTACTCTGCACCACTTTACTATATGCCACTATACTCTGCATCACTCCATGCCTTTCTATTCTTCACCACTGCACTCTATCCTGCACAACTCCACTTCACGCTACTCTGCAACAATCTACTCTGAAACAATCTACTCTATGCCATTGCACTCTACGCCACTACACTCTACTCTACAACACTGAACTCTATGTCACACTATTCTGCGTCACTGACTCAAAACCAGTGTACTCTAAGCCACTGCACTCCACGCCAATCTACTCTGCACCACTGTACTTTAAGCCACTTCACTCTAGGCCACTCTACGATACTCCACTCTATGATGCTCTACTTCATTAAACTCCTTGCCACTCTGACACTCTACAACACTACTCCTCTCGACGACACTCTAGGCAACTCCTTCTATGCTACTTCACTTTACTCCACTCTATTGTGCGACAAACTACTCCTCTCTATGCCACTCCACTCTATGCCACTCCACTCGACTCTACAACACTCTACTTCACTTTGTGACACTCCAATCTATGACAATCTCCTCTGCTCTGCGCAACTCTACTCTACATCACTCAACTCCACTCTACGTACCACCCTCTACACCACTCCATTCCACGGCACTCGGCTCTGACACTCTACGCCACTCAACTCCATGCCCTCCATGCCACTCAACTTCACTCCACTCAACTCTACATCACTCTACGCCACGCCACTCTACTCTACTGACTTTTATCAATGGTGAACAGCAGCCACGCTGGTGTGCAACATGGTTAAAACATATGGGCACAGCCAATAATATTTTCATAGGTGAGACCTATTGGCTTTTCCAATGCTTATTTACGGTTTCTTACTGCCAACAGTAAGAACGGTTTCAACATAGTAGGATAGTCAATAGGCAGGCTTGTCTTTAGCTTCCTGGCCACTCCCCTACCCGACAGGGTTAAAACTGGTTTTTAATCCTACTGTGACTGAAGTGTGTCTGTTTAGGGGGATCCTGAGGATCAATAGTAGATGCACCCTGCCCCCTCTCTGGTATCTCCAAGTCAAAAGAGTTAGTGATAAGGCTGCCCTTTGTTCTGCTAATTGTTATGTCTACTCAGAAATAGCTCATCCCTGCTACGTGGTCAGCCGCAAACATCCACTGGCCTTGCCTAGGCTCAGAGGCAGACCACTGACTGCAGAGGTAAGGTCGCTAACTCTCCCAGTTAAGGATGCATATTTTAGTTCTAGAGATGTGCTAAGTGGCAAAACTGGTTTTAACTTGGCCTAAAGTACATTTTACTAAGTTACATAGCTGCTTAAATTATTTCAAAAATCTGATTTCACCATTTAGTCAGATTAAAAACAAAAACAAATCGGGAAATAACTTTGAAGCATTTTTTTTTTAGCCCTTTCCTTTGAGGAAGTGCAAAAAAATAACAATATTAATCCTACCTAGGCCCATAAGAGAAAAGCCTAGCCAGGGCTACAAAGTGAAATGGCTTTTGGGTTTTATTTCACTGTGAGGGCACACTAAATCCCATTGTGTACTGTATAGATATAAAAAAAAATGGGTTGTTTCATAATTGGAAAATTAAAACATAACTGCAGTGCATTTAAACTGCAGCCTAGCCAGAAAACAGTGGTTGGTCAAATATACACTACGTAGCATATATGACATTTAATTTTCCAGGTCATAGACCCACTTTAGGCACCATTTACAATGGACTTTTAGGGAAGTTATGTAGGCGAAATAGGGAGTTCCAATGTACAGCAAATGTTTTGGAGGGGAAGCACAGGCACTTAACTACTGTTTTTTCCTCTGTTTCCCTCGCTGCCGCCATCTCCCTTGTGTCCATTTTGCCTTCTGTTTCCCTCGCTGCCCCCATTGTACTGTGCCCGTTTTTTTCCTCTGTTTCCCTCGCTGCCCCCATCTCCCTTGTGTCCATTTTGCCTTCTGTTTCCCTCGCTGCCCCCATTGTACTGTGCCCGTTTTTTTCCTCTGTTTTCCTCGCTGCCCCCATCTTCCTTGTGTCCATTTTGCCTTCTGTACCCCACGCTGCCTCTCTCCACTCCCGCCGCTGCGTCCCCTGCGGCCCGCCCCCCTGACTGCCCATTCGCTGCCCCTGCCTCCCGCCTCCCAGCTGCTCCTCCCTCCCACCTCCCCATATATGGCGGCCGCTGCGCGGTGAGGAGAGCGACCCTTGACCTTGCCAGGTAGGTCGCTCCCCCGCCACACAGCTCCGCCTGTGGTGTCCTGCCCGCTGCTGCTGCTGGTAAGCTCGCCCCTCTGCTTGTGGCCTCGGTGCCAGTTTTCCTTCTGTTTCCCTCGCTGCCCCATTTCCCTTGTGTCCATTTTGCCTTCTGTTTCCCTCGCTGCCCCCATTGTACTGTGCCCGTTTTTTTCCTCTGTTTCCCTCACTGCCCCCATCTCCCTTGTGTCCATTTTGCCTTCTGTTTCCCTCGCTGCCCCCATTGTACTGTGCCCGTTTTTTTCCTCTGTTTCCCTCGCTGCCCCCATCTCCCTTGTGTCCATTTTGCCTTCTGTTTCCCTCGCTGCCCCCATTGTACTGTGCCCGTTTTTTTCCTCTGTTTCCCTCGCTGCCCCCATCTCCCTTGTGTCCATTTTGCCTTCGGTTTCCCTCGCTGCCCCCATTGTACTGTGCCCGTTTTTTTCCTCTGTTTCCCTCGCTGCCCCCATCTCCCTTGTGTCCATTTTGCCTTCTGTTTCCCTCGCTGCCCCCATTGTACTGTGCCCGTTTTTCCTCTGTTTCCCTCGCTGCCCCCATCTCCCTTGTGTCCATTTTGCCTTCTGTTTCCCTCGCTGCCCCCATTGTACTGTGCCCGTTTTTTCCTCTGTTTCCCTCGCTGCCCCCATCTCCCTTGTGTCCATTTTGCCTTCTGTTTCCCTCGCTGCCCCCATTGTACTGTGCCCATTTTTTTCCTCTGTTTCCCTCGCTGCCCCCATCTCCCTTGTGTCCATTTTGCCTTCTGTTTCCCTCGCTGCCCCCATTGTACTGTGCCCGTTTTTTTCCTGTTTCCCTCGCTGCCCCCATCTCCCTTGTGTCCATTTTGCCTTCTGTTTCCCTCGCTGCCCCCATTGTACTGTGCCCGTTTTTTCCTCTGTTTCCCTCGCTGCCCCCATCTCCCTTGTGTCCATTTTGCCTTCTGTTTCCCTCGCTGCCCCCATTGTACTGTGCCCGTTTTTTCCTCTGTTTCCCTCGCTGCCCCCATCTCCCTTGTGTCCATTTTGCCTTCTGTACCCCTCGCTGCCTCTCTCCACTCCCGCCGCTGCGTCCCTGCGGCCCCGCCCCCTGACTGCCCATTCGCTGCCCCTGCCTCCCGCCTCCCAGCTGCTCCTCCCTCCCACCTCCCCATATATGGCGGCCGCTGCGCGTGAGGAGAGCGACCCTTGACCTTGCCAGGTAAGTCGCTCCCCCGCCACACAGCTCCGCCTGTGGTGTCCTGCCCGCTGCTGCTGCTGGTAAGCTCGCCCCTCTGCTTGTGGCCTCGGTGCCAGTTTTCCTTCTGTTTCCCTCGCTGCCCCCATTTCCCTTGTGTCCATTTTGCCTTCTGTTTCCCTCGCTGCCCCCATTGTACTGTGCCCGTTTTTTTCCTCTGTTTCCCTCGCTGCCCCCATCTCCCTTGTGTCCATTTTGCCTTCTGTTTCCGTCGCTGCCCCCATTGTACTGTGCCCGTTTTTCCTCTGTTTCCCTCGCTGCCCCCATCTCCCTTGTGTCCATTTTGCCTTCTGTTTCCCTCGCTGCCCCATTGTACTGTGCCCGTTTTTTTCCTCTGTTTCCCTCGCTGCCCCCATCTCCCTTGTGTCCATTTTGCCTTCTGTTTCCCTCGCTGCCCCATTGTACTGTGCCCGTTTTTTTTCCTCTGTTTCCTCGCTGCCCCCATCTCCCTTGTGTCCATTTTGCCTTCTGTTTCCCTCGCTGCCCCCATTGTACTGTGCCCGTTTTTTCCTCTGTTTCCCTCGCTGCCCCCATCTCCCTTGTGTCCATTTTGCCTTCTGTTTCCCTCGCTGCCCCCATTGTACTGTGCCCGTTTTTTTTCCCTCTGTTTCCCTCGCTGCCCCCATCTCCCTTGTGTCCATTTTGCCTTCTGTTTCCGTCGCTGCCCCCATTGTACTGTGCCCGTTTTTTCCTCTGTTTCCCTCGCTGCCCCCATCTCCTTTGTGTCCATTTTGCCTTCTGTTTCCCTCGCTGCCCCCATTGTACAGTGCCCGTTTTTTTTCTCTGTTTCCCTCGCTGCCCCCATCTCCCTTGTGTCCATTTTGCCTTCTGTACCCCTCGCTGCCTCTCTCCACTCCCGCCGCTGCGTCCCCTGCGGCCCCGCCCCCTGACTGCCCATTTGCTGCCCCTGCCTCCCGCCTCCCAGCTGCTCCTCCCTCCCACCTCCCCATAAATGGCGGCCGCTGAGCGGCGCGCGCGCTGGCGCGCCTAAGGCAAGCCCGTCTGCGCCCGTCCGCGCCTGGACCGCGCCCAGCGCCAGAACCCCTGGGTTGTGCGCCCCCCGCTCCAGCCTCGAGGACCGACGCCGATACGATGCCACCACACTCCACGCTCTCAACCCCGGACGGACGCACAACTGCTTCAAGGCCGCCCCGAAACGCACCCATGGTCCATTCACCTGCCGGAACTGCAGCTACACCAGCCTCAGAGCCACCGAGGCGCCCGCCAAGAAGGACCTCAACCACCTCCGATGCATCCTACTGAACACCCGCTCCGAACGCAAACACGCCGTCGAGCTCTGGGACCTGCTCGACACATCATCACCAGACGTCGCCTTCCTGACAGAGACCTGGATGAACGACTCCTCCGCCCCCGACATCGCCATAGCCATCCCAGACGGCTATAAGATCACCCGCAGAGACCGCGTCAACGCAGTAGGAGGAGGAATCGCCATCGTCCACAAGAACACCATCAGGGTCTCGACCAGCACCGACGACACTCTCAGCACCGCCGAACACATGCACTTCCAGATCCACACGGACCCCAACACCACCCTTAGAGGCACCCTTGTCTACAGACCCCCTGGGCCCCGACCCCAGTTCAGTGACTCCATCGCCGACTTCATCAGCACGCACGCCCTGACCTCTACCGACTACATCCTCCTCGGAGACCTGAACTTTCACCTGGAGAACAACAACGACAGCAACTCCAACACCCTGATCGACAACCTCGACAACCTCGGTCTGAGCCAGCTCGTCACAACACCGACCCATTCCGCCGGCCACACGCTTGACCCCATCTTCTCCTCAAGCTCCCACGTCTCCTTCAGCCACACCACGGAACTCCTCTGGACCGACCACCGCTGCATCCATTTCACCTTCCAGAAACCCACCACACACCACCGCACCCAACAGATCCCACGCCGCTGTTGGAGCAGTCACCGAAGACCAACTTCAGGCAACCCTCGCTCTCAGCCCTCCCTCCGACCCATCCAACACCGACGACGCTGCCTGCAACCTCAGACGATGGATGGACGACTGTGCCAACACCCTCGCCCCGCTGAAAAAACTCACCTACAGTGACACCACCAAAAGAGCCAGCTGGTTCACCTCGGAACTCCTAGCTTCCAAGCGTACCTGCCGGAAACTAGAGAAGAAATGGCACAGTGATAAGACACCGGACAGCCACGCAGCCCACAAAGACGCCATCCGTAACCACCACCACCTCATCAGGTCCGCCAAGAGAATCTCCTTCAAAGACCGCCTCGACAACAACGCACACAACAGCAAGGAGCTTTTCAACATCGTGAAGGAACTCTCCAACCCCAGCTCCAACACCAACGACATCCCGCCGTCGCAACCCCTGTGCGATTCCCTCGCCACCTTCTTCCACTGCAAGATCACCGACATCCACGACAGCTTCAACACCCAGACAGCCCCAACTAAGATCGATGCACCAGACCCGCCGCACACCATCGACCACGACCCCCTGCCAGCCTGGGCCAGCGTGAACATCGAGGACACCATCAAGACCATGAGCACAATACACTCCGGCTCCCCGTCAGACCCTTTCCCGCACCACATCTTCAACAAAGCCAGCAGCTCCATCGCACCCCACCTGTGCAACGTCATCAATCTCTCCTTCGAGACCGCGACCATCCCAGAGAGCTGGAAACACGCAGAGATCAACGCCCTACTCAAAAACCCAAGGCGGACCCGAGAGACCTCAAGAACTTCCGGCCCATCTCCCTGCTTCCGTTCCCAGCCAAGGTCATCGAGAAGATCGTCAACAAACAGCTAACCCGATACCTCGAAGAAAACAGCATCCTGGACCCATCCCAATCGGGGTTCCGCAGCAACCACAGCACTGAGACTGCCCTCATCGCCGCCACCGACGACATCAGGATCCTGCTGGACAACGGTGAGACCGCAGCCCTCATCCTGCTGGACCTCTCCGCCGCCTTCGACACGGTCTGCCACCGCACTCTACGCGCACGCCTCCACGACGCAGGGATGGAATGGGCCACCTCCTTCCTCGCCGGCAGAACCCAGAGAGTCCGCCTCCCACCATTCCGATCCGAAGCCTCCGAGATCATCTGCGGCGTACCCCAGGGATCGTCCCTCAGCCCAACACTGTTCAACATCTACATGGCCCCGCTCGCACGCATCGCCAGACAGCACGACCTCAACATAATCTCCTACGCCGACGACACTCAACTGATCCTCTCCCTCACCAAGGACCCCCACGCCGCCAAATCCAACCTCCATGAAGGAATGAAGGCCGTCGCCGATTGGATGAAGTTCAGCCGACTAAAACTGAACACGGAGAAGACAGAGGTCCTCATCCTCGGCTCCAACCCCTCAGCCTGGGACGACTCCTGGTGGCCAACGACGCTGGGAGCAGCCCCGACACCCACCGACCACGCACGCAACCTGGGAGTCATCCTCGACTCAACGCTCTCCATGGCCAAGCAAGTCAACGCAGTCTCATCCTCCTGCTTCAACACCCTCCGCATGCTTCGCAAGATCTACAGGTGGATCCCGACAGACACAAGAAGAACAGTCACCCAGGCCCTCGTCAGTAGCAGACTTGACTATGGGAACGCCCTCTACGCGGGAGCCCCGGCCAAGCTCATCAAGCGATTGCAACGCATACAAAACGCCTACGCACGCCTGATCCTCGATATACCACGCCACAGCCACATCACCCCCCACCTTAGGAACCTGCATTGGCTCCCCGTCGACAGGAGAATCTCCTTCAAACTCCTCATCCACGCACACAAGGCACTCCACAAGACTGGCCCAGCCTACCTCAACAGACGACTCCTCTTCTACGTCCCCAACCGCCAACTCCGCTCCGCCGACCTCGCATTCGAAGAACTACCACCGGCGGCAGATCCTTCTCCCACCTCGCCGCCAAGACCTGGAACACCCTTCCACTAAGCCTACGACAGACCCAAGACCTGCTGACCTTCAGGAGGCTACTCAAGACCTGGTTGTTCGACCAGTAGCAGCACCCCCCCCCTTTTTTTCCCTAGCGCCTTGAGACCCTCGCGGGTAAGTAGTGCGCTTTACAAATTCTGTGATTGATTGATTGATTGATTGATTGTATAGTGCAGAGTCCTAAAGCCAGCAAAAACAGGGTCCGGAAAAAGATGGCAAATCTGGGGTGTCCATGCACAAAAGGTGGATTTGCTACAACCACACTGTTGTGATGGACCAGGTATATGTGAATGCATTACAAAAACTGACAGGTTGCCAATTTCAAGTATTTCACCTAAACTGTTTTCCCAGCCAAGATAAATGACATTTACCTTTTTGGTAGAAAACAATTCTTAGAATGTCTATGTTTTAATTGTTTTAAGGTGTAAATGCTATTAATCTTGAAAATGGCTTTACAGCATGACTTGCACAGATCCTTTCTCTCTTCACTCTACCCTTCCATTCTCATTTCCCATCACATGTAGTGTAAGGCCCCCATTATTTAATCGCTAATGTGGCTTGCTTTTATTGCATTATGCTGATAACTGTTTAACAATATGTTACTTATGTTGTGTGAATTATGATAGGGTACCTTTACTTCACTTAATAAATCACTGTCATCCAGACCAAGTGGTTTTCTATATAGAACTTCATAGGTAGGGATGTAGGTATTCTCATGAGGCTCTTTACACACTGATTCAGGAATGAAGAGGACGCTTTCTTACAACAGCCATGTCAAACAGAGATGTCCATCTTGGTAGCCATGGAGCTCGTTTCTCCATCAAAGCCACTGGTTGGTAACAAGCTGAGCCCCCACAAACAAAGCCTGGCTTTGCAAGCAAATGGCAGCATGCTTGTACCAAACATGTGATAATGCACTGCATCTCTCTTAATGGCAGAATTTTAGGTGCTAATTCTAATTAGCAGAGACTAAGTAGGAAGGAGAATTATAGACAATAACATGCTACTCCTTTTCATTTTAGTTATTTTCAGTTTGTTCTCCATCACGTTTGTGACTGTCACATTTGCTACAATAATTTTGCATTTGTTCTGCACTATTTTGTTTTCTAATAAAAGCCTATAATAAGCTTAGTCCGTGTATGCTCAATTTAGAGGAAGGGTAAATGGGACCCAAAAAATAATCTATGATTGTCTGTTCCTAAAATGGATTTCTTCTGGCTAATTTTGGGAGAGGTTGGCGGGACACCTGTTTTCTCCGCTCGAAATGGAAGTTGGTATATCATGTTGCCTGCAGGGCCAAGGGAAATCTACTGGGTGAGAGCACGTTTAGCACATCTACGTGACAATAACAGATGATCTAATAAGGGGTCTCAAAAGAGAACTGCCATCTCAGTCGTTATTAATAATATATATAGCATCTATTATACATCCCACAGTTTGCTTCAAGATAAGGGGTTCAGCCAAAAGACAATCCAGGGTTTAGCCTAGAGATTAAAGTTTGTGCATCCTCAGACTTTCTTCTTGACACTGTGAGCTTTAGGCCTATACCTGACCTGAGAGATCTAGTTAACCTAGATTGGATAAACAATGATGTTAGTTGTTTGGGGGGGGCGGGTGATTTGATAAAGCATGATAACTTTAAACTTAACTCTATTACAAATACAGCCAGTGGTACATCAAGGGCCGTGTAATGTGAGCACACATTTCCAATCTTAAAATACTCTTCCCTCTTCTCTTGACTTTTTGTAAAATCCACACAGGCATCCCGGCATATAATGCACTGGCACAAACGATCACCCCCTAACCAGAGTATCTCTCTACACCACTTCTAGGATACCCTTTACCAGTTTGAGCTGGAAATGGCAGTTTTCGACTGGCTTGCATGCTTCTCAAAGGTGCAGTAAGTTGAGATGGCCCATGGTCTACAGTTAGGTGAATGCGTAAATGCCACAGAAGGTGCTGCACTACATGCACAATTTACAGAACAAACAGCAACATCACAAAACTCTGCCACCATAAACGACAAGAGCAGTACACTTACAGTTTTCTTCAACCTCCTCTTTATCTTCTGAGGGCCCGGTTTTCAGGACAGAGTCTACGCCAGGCAACCTACAGCGTCTTCTCTTCCGCCCCTTCCTTCTCCTAAAAAGCAAACAAAAGTCACAAATTCAACAGTATCATTGCTGAAATGAATCAATAGTGCAGCTGAATTCTTTAAAATATTACACTGCTTTTACTATCCTGTTCACTAGCCTGATCCTGCAAATCTGTACCAGGGGCAATAAAACACGCCTAAGAAGGATTCCTAAGACATACTACTTTAATAAATCGGAAGGAGATAGCAAAAATCCCCGACCCCATCTAATCATGCTAAAACTCTGGGAGTCATGGTCAATAGTGACCTCACCATGAAAACCCAAATAGGATCTGTAATTTCTACCTGCTTCTTCCAATTAAGGAAAATAAAGAAAATACGTAGATTCCTTACTCAGGAAGCAAAATTGCAGGCAGTCCTTACCATGGTGATCTCGCATATTGACTATGCTAACTCCTTATATTTTGGAATCCCGGCCTATCTCATTCATCGTCTCCAACTGATACAGAACCAGGCGGCCAGACTGATTCTACAGGAAAACAAACGTCAACACATCTCTCCCCTTCTGAAGAAACTACATTGGCTCCCTATAGCACAGAGATGCGCATTCAAGACGGGATGCATTATCTTTAAATCCTTGAATGGCAGAAACCCCAAATTTATTAATAGCCTGATTAACAGATACAATCCAACTCGTAATCTGAGATCCGCCCACATGCACCTCCTGGCAACCCCTTCTTTAAACAGAAACGATTTGGTGGATCCAGGTTTTCTACACTGGGTCCAAGATACTGGAACTCTATGCCCCTAGAGATCAGATCCTGTACTGATTTCATAACTTTTACGTAAACTTCAAAAAACATGGCTCTTTAAACAGGCTTTCGCGTAATTCGTGGAATTCGTATATCATCTGAACAAACTTGTATCCATCACCTTCCTGAGGAGCGCCAAGAAACCAATCTGGTGTACGAGCGCTATATAAATTAGGTATAACATAACATAACATAACAAAGGAGCTCAGACAATTGGAGTAAGGCAGAAGGAGGTCAGATGAGTGGCAACAGCATGTGGGTGGGTTAGGTAACCAAAAAATTATACCAGGATATAACAGGAGAATTAATGACAGGAGAGTCAGGAGGCGCTTAGGAAAGGGGAACTCCCACAAACTGAGAAGAAGGGGTAACATTAGCAAAAATGAAACAAAAATACTGGGCTAAAAACACAATAACGTGCAGAATGTTGTGCACTATAAGAAACAGTAGACTCGTGTACAAAAGATCACATATCAAGGTATATGCATGTAACCCCTTTATCCTTAGCTTCCCCCCCTTTACTAATTTCCCTCTGCTGAAAAGTAGGGGGATATGAAACCAACCTATCCAGGAAGCTGGCTACTGTACCAAAGTTCAAGACTAAGGACATGAACTTTGCTCGTATGAAATGCAGATGCCAGGAGAGTTGAATAATTAGTATCCCAGTGCCTCCGGCTACTAGGCTGTACAGCCCAGCAATATTTATGTCCCTTCTATTCTGCTCTAACAAACGCTCACACAAGTAGATGCAAGCCAGGATCAAAGTCTCTATAGCCATCAATACCTCTAAATACAGCAGAGGGGACTACATACTCCAGTCTCGCTGTCTACATGTGGAACACTAATTAAGGAGAAAGGAGGGGCAAATGAAACATTATAGCCATGTGGATAGCTATCTCCCTCACAAACGGGCTTTCACTCTCTCTATTTTGAAGTATGATCTTAAGCCAAGATGTAATGTTTCCTTACTTCCCTTGGGACTGGGACATAGCCAACCTCCCAAATTAAGGGTTCACAGATCTGGCACCGCCTCACGCTGGAGCTACGCAAGTGTAAGAAGCAATGTAAAACAAAGGTCATCTGAACAGGCGTAAAGTGTCAACACTCTTGAACTTCAAGTGGGCACACCGACTGGATCGCAAGCCTTCCTTGCTTGGGAGTCTGATAATAATTTAGATAATTGCTCTGTTCAAGGAGCAAATGTAGCCCTCCTCTGGCTATAGGATCTGGCTTTAAGTCAGCTACACTACCATCTTCAACACTAGCTCTCACTTCAGAAGGCACAAGATAATCTGCTCACCGGTGACTTACTGCCAGCATAGTGCTCACTCGCCCACCGATTTGGTCCAAGAAAATCTACTCCCTTTGTCCAGCAAGAGATCATACCAGGCTGGGCACGCTCTTGCAGGAACAAGTTGCACACTTGCCTCACACTCTTAAGTGTGGCAGGGACAAATTCTAGCATCCAGGACTGTCCTGTCTGGCAGTCTCATCATCAATGAGACTCAACGCATATTATGAAGTATTCATACTTCGGGAATAAGCAGAAACACAAATGCAGGCTCTCAGCCGATTAGCCACAAGCATGGACTGTCTCACCAGACCCTACTTTCAAAAACTGCCTATATAGACACCTGGATACTCTACCTGGACTTCTGTAGCCTAAACGTGCAGTACGAAATCTGATCTACAGTCATTCTACACTCAGTATGGATTAGGTTCCACATGTAGAATTTAGGCATGACACTCATATTACATCTGAAAACGCAGATAGTGCTAAGTTAACATTAATCTCTGGAAACTTTCAGTGGAACCAGTGTCCTAGGCATACCACATAAAGGGCTGGATTTACAGTTTGGTGGATTGGTACTCTGTCAAAAAAATGACAGATATCCTGCGCTCCTTCTTACAAGTGTATTGTATCCTAATGCACCTGTAATAAGGTGGCTGGGATATCCCTAATGTTTGTGACCGAGTACCTGTCCTCCAAACTCTAAATAAGGCCTTAAATTGGCTTGTGGTTGTGTTCAGGGTGGTATACTGGAATTCAAATTATAGTAGTTACACATTTATTTTCTTTCAAAAAAGAAGTTGGTTCAAAAGGAGTTAAAAAGGCACTACAAAACTATCTTCACTGTTTCGCAAAGTTTTTCTTTGGTTAGAATCAAATTTTTCTTACATGCGAGCAACAGCTTTTCTTGCCAATTTGCGCTGTAATCTGCGGTTTTCGTCCGTGTCACGAAGAACATGATCTTCAGCCGCCCATCGATCCCAGCTGTAGATAATAAAAAGTCTGTTGTGAAATTGAGGCAATTCCTTCCACTAAGGATCCACTGACACTCTAGCATGCACTTTAAAAAACCAAAATGTCAAGCATTGGTACTCTCTTGAGTTCAAAGACTCTTGGAGACCATTCCTTAAACATCTAAATATTGGTTTCAATGGAGCAAAAATACAGCCTTGCATCCGTAAGACTATAAAATTGCACAGTATGCAGGAAACTGCAATTGCGTTTTTCGACATGGTCAATCTGCCAAGCTATATTTTTTTTAAATACCACACATTTGCACCTTCACTCACACACAAAACACCACTCTATCCTATAGCACTAACCAATTCACTCATCGCCAACACAACCCAAATCCACACCATACGTAACTATATCCCATCCAGACACACACACCCTGCTCTAATTACTCCTAAAGACCCCTTTCTGTCAACACAAAACTTATCCTCGTCTATCCATTTTTCATCCACCAACACCCTCCTCTTCTTTTCACCAAAAAAACACAACCACACATCCCTTACACTCCACTGCACCACACATATTACCTCTTACATCAATCAAATCTAACACAAATACTCTTAACTCTTGTTCATCCCGTCTCACACACCAAATACACTCTTTTCCAAAACACATCACCACCCCCCTTCACCCTGCAACTTCCACTCACCAACAAAACTTTACATACAAATACTTCTCAGAAAACAAATACATAATCACCTCCTCTCACTGCTCCTCAAAAACAAAACATAACACATACACCAACTACCTCATTAAACTTTCTGTCACAAACTACAAACATACACCCACTCCCACCCTCCTGAATACACAAATAATACTCACCCTAAACCAACTCCACTGCCAAGCTTTCTCTCTTCCCCCACACCTAACACATATACAGCAACTCTCTTTTAACCTTCTCTCATCCATTGGACAATTTAGCACCCTACAACATGACTACTTGCTGCACCACCACCCCTAACTCATACACATTCTCTAAACTGCCTACTATTAAATGCTCGATCACTATAAAAAACAAGCATCACATCTACAACCTTCTCACTGACGCACAACCGGACTTACTCTTCATAACTGAATCATGGTTGGGAGACGACATGGCTCCAGTGCTGCATGCAGCCGTTTCTCTAGGCCGTTGGTACTCATAGTACAGCCCGCGGGCCGCCAGCGGCCCGGCAGGCTTTTATTGGCGGCCCGCGGACCTTGCCATGCCGTTTCCAGTGAGTAAGCACAGAAGATGGCTGCAGGAGCATACGTAGTGAATACGTATTCAATATGTATTCACTATGTATGCTCCTGCGGCCATCTTCAGTGTTTACTGCTGGCCTCTGAATGTGCCCGCCTCTGTGACTTCACACACGGCACCGGCGGGAAGCACAGGCCCTTTAAAAGTTAGCTGTAAGCGCTTTCACAGCTGACTTTTAAAGGGCCTTTTGAGAAGCTTCCTTTTTAGGTCTCGCGCCTAGCGTTGCAGTGCGCAGCCCTGCTCGCGCAGCGCGAGACCTTTAGAAAGGGCTTCTGAAAACGACCCACACGCTCGTGCGTGTGGTTTTGTTTTCAGAAGCCCACATTAACTGTAGCGTGCGTTTTTAAAAAACGGCACGCGATTGGGCAAGGCGGGCGAATGTCCCGCCTTTGCTCCTCCCATTCCCGACGGTGGCCAGAACGCGCAGCAGCGCGCGTTCGCCTCGCTGCCGCTCTCCCTGGCCCCCGCTCCTCTGTGGTGCGTGCACACCACTGTTTTTTTTATTTTTATAAAGTGCCCGTATTCATTTTCGTGTGATGTAGTGGAGCTGTGGGGGCCTAATGCAGTTTTATTATTTGAGGGTCATGACTTTAGAACTACTCGAGAGGCTCTGGATATATAGCCAGCCTAGAGTTCAGTATCTTTGTAACCCAGTCATGCTGGATGTGGCTTAAATATTTGTTAGCACCTTACAATAGTAATGCAGTTCCCAAGCCCCTCGTTACTGCCCAGGCTCAGTCTTTTGTTCTGTGGCCAGCTGCAAAGCTGAAGCTAATCGGTACTTCCTCACACCCCTCCCTGTGTGTCGCCTTCTTACAGTCTCTTCTAAATTAAAACCAAAGCGAACAGAAGTTTCCGTCAAACACAGTTACAGCAAACTCAGAAAGAATACATATTTAAATACGAAGCAGAGCTCTCCTCTCTCCCGACACTCAAGCATTCACCCTCCCTTACGCAGACAGGGGCTCCCCGCAGGCCAGCACGAGCCCCAGCCCTACCTGAAGATGTCGAACTCTAGTAAACAGGCAAATCGCAGGCCCAGGACAGGGGCCAGCCCACCGGAAATAAGAAGAAGGAAACGAAACTAAAAGAGAGAGAGCATAGCTGGAAGGGAGGGGGACAGGGTAGGCGTTCGGGCGGAGGGGAGGGACTACACACGTCATTCTACAACTCCATACATCATCTATTTATGTTGGAAAGAGTCCAAAGGGGATTTTCGGCCACTACCGCTCAGACTCAACAAAAAAGTAATTATGAGTAACAAGCATCATACAGGCGTCTGAGGCGACCTCGAAGATGAGTAAAACTGCGACCCTGCACTTCTGCCAACTGATGCCCGTGGCTCCTTCTTCAGTACCCAAAATAACTAACATCGATACGTAAATGTATTTAAGCGGCCAACATGGAAAACAGAGGGTGGAGGATAGCAGAAAGAAAGGGGTGGAGGTTGGGGAGGGGCAGGAAGGAGATGGAGGGGTACACGAGAACGAAGAACAAGCATTTGCAATGCAATAGGTCTCGTTATTTCCAGTCATGGCTGTTTCCTTTGAAAGATATCTACTTTTCACCCTGAATTGTTTGGTATATTACCACAATGCCCAGTTAATGTCTCTTGTTCATAGAGTCTGCTGCTGAGGCTCTCATTGCGAGAGGCGACAATCCTGTAACCGCTCCATCAGGAGCTGAGCTCTGCTCAGTTACCCTGGATTGCTCACGTTTCCTCCGGAGAGTTCAGCTACATAAAACAACTGAAACTGCGGGAGAGAGTGAGCAATTGCCAGGGAAAATTGAACCCCGAATTATTTTTATTTTTTAACACTCCCCATAATACCTCAGGTGATTCAAAGGGTACAACCTGGAATAACGGGAGCCCTTGTATTGTTAGCTCTGGGGGTGCTAATTTAACATTCCTACATCCATGGACGTCTGCATGAGGCCTCTGGTGATTGTTTTGTTCACCACAGTATGGTACGTCAGCCATACCCCATCAGTTGTAAAACATTGAAAGGTTTTAGCAAGAACCATAGTAGACCTGAAATGGCTTGTCATTCATGTTACTTGACATTCTTCCTCTTCATCCCTTTTGCAAGACATGCCTAGGCACTTAGAATTTATGTCCATCCAGTAAATAAACATAATTCCCTAAATAATGCATCGCGCTGAGTTCACATCTTGTTTGTAAAGTATCCGTGCCGCATTCCTACCACACTCAATCCTTTTGAACCTCATTTGTGTGTTTTCAGCCAATGCCTGTATTCTTAAACTTGTTATGAACATGCACAGGGGTGAATAGAAATGTCAATTGAGCCTTATTATTTTACTGTATGACCATCCATTTACCATTTGTGTTCCTGATGTTTTTTTAAGGTGCATTTAGAGGATTCGTTTTCAACACAGTAGGTAATTTGTAAATGGGTAGTACTATCACAGCATCAGCGCAGCATCACCGCAGCACACCTCCAACTCAGCATCACCTGAGCATCAGTGCAGCACCACCACCTGAGCATCACTTAGCGATACCACAGCATCACTGAGCACCACCACAGCACCACCTCAGCACAGCACTGATTCAGCATCACTCAGCACCACCTGAGCACCAGCTCAGTTCCACCACCACAGCATCATTCAGCACCCCCGCAGCATCACTCCGCACCACCACAGCAGCACTCCGCACCACCACAGCATCACTCAGCGCCACCTCAGCACCAGCATAGCATCTCCTCAGCATCACTCAACACCACCAAAGCACCACCTCAGTATCAGCACAGCACCACCTCTTCATCAGTGCGACGCCAACTCAGCAACACTTCAGCACCAGCGAAGTACCACCACAGCACCAGCGCAGTACCACGTCAGCACCACCTCAGCATCGGCACATCATCATCAGCACAGCGCCACCTCAGCATCAGTGCACCACTACCAGCACAGCCCCACCTCAGCAGCAACTCAGCACCAATGCAGCATCAGTGCAGCACCACCTGAGCATGAGCGCAGCATCACCTCAGCACAGCACCAACTCAACATCACTCTGCACCACATGAGCATCAGCGCAGCACTACCACAGCATCCCTCAGCACCAGCACAGCATCACTCAGCACCACCACAGTATCACTCAACACCAGCGCAACATCTTCTCAGCATCCCTCAACACCACTACAGCACAATTCCGCATCAGCACAGCACCACCTCCGCATCAGTGCACCAGCGCATCACCAACTCAGTACCAGTGCAGCCCCACCACAGCATCATCGCAGCACCACGTAAGCACCAGCACAACACCACCTCAGCACCAATGCAGCACCACTTCAGCATTAGCGCAACACCACTTCAGCACCAGTGCATCACCTCAGCGCGGCATCAACTCAGCATCACTCAGCACCAGCACAGCACCACCTGAGCACCATCAAAGCATCACTCAGCACCACCTCAGTATCACTCAGCACCACCTGAGCACTCCTTCCGCACAAGCACATCACCACCTCAATATTACTCATCACCAGCGCAGCACCTCCTCAACATCATAGCAGCGCCACCTTAGCATCAGAGCAGCACCACATCAGCATCAGCACAGCACCATCTCAGCACAGCACAACCTCTGCATTAGTGCACCACCACCAGCGCAGCCCCTCTCAGCACCAGCTCAACCCCACCTCAGCAGCAATTTAGCACCAACGTAGCACCACTTCAGCATTAGCGTAACATCGCATGAACACAGCATCACCTCAGCACAGCACCAACTCAGCTTTACTCAGCACCACCAGAGCACCACCTGAGCACCAGTGCAGCACCACCACCTAAGCATCCCTCAGCACCACCTCAGCATCACTCAGCACCACCTCAGTATCACTCAGCATCACCCGAGCACCACCACTGTACCACCTCGGCATCAGCACAGCATCATCTCAGCACCAGCGCAGCACCACCTCAGCACCATCTCAGCATTAGCATCAGCACAGCACCATATCAGCATCAGCATAGCATCACCTCCACATCAGTGCACCACCACCAGTGCAGCCCCACCTCAGCACCAGCGCAGCCCACCTCAGCAGCAATTCAGTACCAACGCAGCACCACTTCAGTATCAGCGCAGCACCACCTCAGTATCAGCGCAGCACCACCTCAGCACAATACCAACTCAGCATCACTTAAGCACCAGCACACCACCACCTCATCATCACTCAGCACCACCTGAGTATCATTCAGCATCACCTGAGCATCACCTCGGCACCATCACACCACCACCGCAGCATCACTCAACACCACCTCAGTCTGCCCTCGGAATCTGGCATCTGTTGATTCTCCCCTAGTGTTCGTCTGCTGCCCGTGTTGTAATTCAGGTACTATTTCTCAACCTCCACCTTCCCGTTGCTTATGCCCCCCCACCAAAAGCGATAACAGACAAGCATTATAACAGGCAGGAAGAAGTTGCCAGCATTGCAAGGACAAACATGCATTTGCAATGCAATAGGTCTCACATTACTGAAAGTTTGAGCTATTGGCGTTGCAAATAATAATGCAACGCCAATAGCTCAAACTTTCGGTAATGCGAGACCTATTGCATTGCAAATGCTTGTTCCATGTTGCCGACGACGTCCTGTCCACCCGCAGCCTCTTCTTCGCCCGACGACGTCCTCTCCGCCCCCACCCGCAGCAGCCTCTTCTCCACCCACAGGAGCCTCTTCTCCACTCTGCACAGGGGATATTACAGCTCTGACTCATTCCCAGCCTCACAAAGTGCTTCTCCTGCAGCAGGAGACCGTCCCTTTTCTTGTAAACATTTTTCATATTAAACTCTTTGCCCTCTACCCTCAATAAACTCATTTTCCGAGCTTATGCTGATGCCCATAAGAACATATTTTTGGACTTCATGTGGATTCGGGGCCTTGTTGAATGTAATTCTGCAGGTGAACCTTGCAGACCTGTACAGATAATTCTGGGCATACAATTTCGAAATACAATTCTAAAGAAGGGACAGTAATGCCAGCATATCTCGCCTTCTGCAGCTGCGCTCGGTGGATAGCAGGGCTACAGTCAATTTCAAATCACCAGTGCTTGAGAATTGGGGAGGGGTGAGTCCACCAAACCCCTTGACCCCCTAGAAAGGTTAAAGGAGGCAATGTCAGATACCTGCACATAAACTGAGATGGAAGAGATAACTGCGCCGATTGAGTTTGTCTGTTTTCTATCCAGTGATTGCCATTAGCCTCAAGAACCAAGAAGCTGCTGAAACTGGGTGTTCTATTGGGCAAGCATAGTGTGATGCACCACAGATTTTCACACTTAATAAAGAAATACAAAGTTTGTTAAAATCCCCAGCGCATATCATAGTTCATCTTCATTCATCTCCAACAATTCCAGTAGTCAAGATGACAGTCCCAGGAAACCGCAATTACTCACTGTCGCGTGTGCCAGCAGGGTCAAAAACAGAATAGCCACTCGGCCATGCGCTGTGGCCTTTCTGCAGTTCTACATGTCCAACTCTGGGACTGAGTGGCAGATATACAGTGGCTGTGGCTGCTGAGTGGGGCACTCCCAGTTGAGCACATCCCGGCATAGGACCATTTTTTGGCCCTTTTTTTAAACGCACCAGTTTCAAGGACCTCATAGCAGATATAGTTTTAAATAAATTGCAAGAAAAAGTCCAGGACTTGGTAACTGTTCCCATTTCCAGATGGCACTGGGAGAAGGTAACCCTCAAGTGCCTGTCTGTAAGGTGGCACTACATTTGTGAGAGGAGATAGCATCTTCCGTAGTTTTTGGAAAACAACATACCACTTCAAGGAGTGTTCAGGTGTTTATAATGGTTAGGAGGAGGAATCAATGGCAGGTCTTGCCAGCAAGAGTACAACTTCACCTTGAAGAGGCAACGAAGACACCTTTTTCACTAGCCTTTCCAAAGTCTTGGGAAGGTCATTTAATTGGTCTCCACTTTGGACTTGCAAGAGATCCACAAAATCTCAGCCCATGCTTTACTCACACATGCTTTACTCACATGGATTGACAGAGCGCCCTCGGTTGAGGTTTATTCAATGAAACCGTTAGCTGCAGACAACGCTTATCGAGGACAGGTTCGTAGTGTTTGTCTTTAACGTACCTATTTTTTGGACTCTGAAGCCTGTGTTGCAATGGGCCTGTGCTGAATATCTGGTTATTGCAAATTGCCATGCAATCCCTCTTAAGATTGCTATTGTCTGATAATAAAAATGTATTATAAAAATGTGCTCCCGTTTAGTTACATCTGCTTTGGAAATACAGCATTTTCTAGTAATGTTTTGAAACAGTAGTGATTTTAATTTTTTACTCTAGCCCCGCCTCTTATGACCCCGCCCCCACCGGTGCGGCCCTCGGCCACAAACCACACTGTAAATTTGGCCCCCGAGAGAAAGTTTGTGAGTACCCATGCTCTAGGCTATCAAACTATCACACAAAATCATATAGGCAAAAGGAGGTGACCTAGCTGTTGCATACAACCAAACATTAAATGTCACTAAAGCGGGCAACATCTTCATATAAGGTTGTGAGGCCCTCTTTACCAGATGCAACCCTACACCATCTTCCTCCTGTAACTTCCTACTCCTTTACAGACCTCCACCTACCAATGCAACATTCACAGACACACTTCTAGACACAGATTCAAACCATATAACACTACACTCCAACCTATGCATTCTTGGTGACCTAAACATTTGGTTTGACAAACCCAAAATGGACTAGAAGCACTGAACCTATATCAGATCATCCACAAACATTGCTGGACACATCAGAGATGTCATTTTTGCCAATTCAGAACTAGTTACCTTTCAAACAATTACTCCAGTCACATCGTCAGACAACCATTTGCTTGCTTTCCAACACAAAACAACACAAAGCAACACACCGAAAACCACCTTACATGCATCCACATATTGACCATCGAACAAACTAAATTTTGAACACTTAGAAACACAACCAACATCCAGTACAGATCTAGGCACAATAAACTATGAGTGGCTACAGGAAGCTTTTGAGATCCTAATACCACTAAGAACACCAAAAGAAAAGAAAGCAGGCACCTAGGAGAAATACAGAGCTAAAAAAGTTAAAACAGCAAATTAGAAAGCTCCAACGCACCTGGCTCAAAACAAACATCAATCAAGACAAACTTCGCCTACAGAAACTTAACAGATTATACATCAGCAATCAAAAAGCTAAGAAACAATACTATTCAGACAGAATTCAAAATGCTAAATGTGCAAATAAAGAATTCGATAAAATTCTCACCGAATTCAGTAAACCAAATTGCCTAGAAGGAGCTCATCCAATTACTCAGGAATTCACGGACAAACTGGCAAATCTTTATACGACGAAAGCAGACATGTTAGACTCTTATTTAAAACAAAGAAAAACCACCAGCATCAACCCTTTTGCAACCCTCCCCACCCCCACCCCTCTCCCCAGAGTAGGCTACCCAGCCTCTGCATTCCTTCCAACAAATATCACGCAATGAATTTAGGGACCTGGTCAAAGCAAGTAGGCCTGGCGGCAGTACTTCTGACCCACGTCCACCACAAACCTTCAAGAAAATTCTTCAAACTACCTCTGTTACCACACAAGTAAGAAGAATCATCAACAATTCCTTAACTACGGGAATATTTCCAGAAGATCTAAAAAAGTCATACATATGCCCATTACTAAAGAAAACAAGCCTTGATCCGCTTAACCCCGACAACTACAGACCAAATACAAATGGACCTTTCCTGGGCAAACTGATAGAAAGAGCAGCATTCTCCCAGATGTCACAATTCATCGAAGATAATTCCATAATTTCAGACTTCCAAACAGGATTCCGTCCAGGAAGAGGCTCAGAATCTGCCCTCATTGCCATCTAGGATGACCTTAACAGCACAGTTGACCGGAAGGGGTTGCTGCACTACTTCTCTTGGTCCCCACAGCTGCCATTGACACAGGTGACCATATACCTCTAATACAAAGACTCTACGAAGCCGGCATATCGGAGACTGCTCTCGACTGGATCACATCCTACCTTCAAAACAGAACTAATGTCATACATACCCCCCTTTCTCATCCAAACCGTACTTCACAAAAGCAGGGGTCCCTCAAGACTCTATTATCTCACCCATTCTTTTCAACATCTACATGAAGTCATTACAAGCACGGATCAATGAATTTCACCTCATATGCTATAACTATGCAGATGACACACAAATATTTCTTAAACTAGAAAGCTCCAAACACATTGGAAACTGACATTTTTAGTTGCCTCAGAGCCATTGATCGGTGGATGACATAGAGCCATCTCAAAATTGAATGCTTACAAAATGAAATACTCACATGTGGCGATTGGAAAAATTATGACCCACTCGCCGTCTGTCCCGACCATCTGGGAACACCGCCTAAAGTATCTAAGGAAGTAAGAAACCTCAGAATTACCATGGACCCCAAGCTATGAATTGATGCCCTAGTGGACAAACTAGCAAGATCAAGCTTCATTACTATAAAATCTCTGCGACGCATCTTCCCCCACCTGGGATTTCCACACAAGGTCCAGGCTACTATCTCTCTTGTTCTGTCTTAACACGAATACGCCAATAGCCTTTACCCGATCATCTTTAACAACTATGAAAAGACTACAACGGATTCAGAACTCTGCTGCCAGACTATTCTTACATAAAAAGTAATAAGCCCACATCTCCCCTGCCTTGAAGGCCCTACATAGGTTACCGGTTGCCAGAAGATCGACATTCAAGCTGCTTTGTATCTCCCACAAAGAGATACAGGGCCGCTCTTCATCAGGAATAAAACCACCAAATACATTTAACAAAGGAATCTCTACTATAGATTGGAACCTCGCCTCAAAATCCCACCACAGAAGAAAAAAACAAGCATTTGCAATGCAATCGGTCTCACCTTTGGGACCTAATATGTATTTCGCTATGCAGCACATTAGCCTGGGTGCTGAAACATCTACTATTCTTTAACATGGAGGGAAAGTAAGCACCAAACTGCGTGACACGCCAGGTATGGGAACATATGGAGAGAAATATTGCCTTTCAGCAGGAAATGGAATAGTCCAAAGCTCTGTTTTTAATATAAAATCAGGGCCTTCAGTGGTCATATTACTGAAAATACAAGATTTGAAAAAAATATTACGGGTGCTCGTGGAAGACAATTTCTATGGACTGGAATCTAGAGAATGCTAAAGTGATTCTGGTATTTTACTGACCTCAGCTGGTCGCTTTCTATTAAGAAAGTTAAATAGAGGCAGTTGCCAGAAAAATAAAATAAAAAAAAGAAAGTCTCTCAGCAGAAAGCAATTCTGGTATTTTACTAACCTCTGCTGGTCGTTTTCAATTAACAAAGTTAAATAGAGGCAGTTGCCAGAAAAATAAAAAAAATAAAGTCTCTCAGCAGAAAGCAATTCTGGTATTTTACTGACCTCGCCTGGTCGTTTTCTATCAAGGCAGTTGAACAGAAAAAAAAAGTCCCTAAGCGGAAGTAGACTGATCTCCAGACCCCACAAAGTACATGCACATATAAGTATATAATAAGTATATACTAAAGTATATACAAGAGGTCTCGAATGCTCGACCTAAAAACATAGGTGGCACATCCTTCTCTGTTGAAGCAGCCAAACTATGGAACTCTTTACCCCCAAACATAAGATACACAGATAACTACCTTATCTTCAGAAGACTACTCAAGAGTTGGCTCTTCTCCACAGAACCACCATCCTCAAACATATATATACAACATATCCCTGTGTGTATATACACATTTTTTTGGACAATAAATTGGTACCTAGATATGTGTATTCCTGTGCATAAACGTGTAAAATAATTATGTTTATAAATATTTGTTAGTTCTGCTTAACAAATTTACATATTGCTTATGGTTATATTATTCTATTTTTAACACGTATATAGGTCACTGCATAAGTAGGTAAATTCTCATCATAACCATTTATCTACAATTGCTTCACTATTGAATTCCAAAAGAATAAATAATTATAAACACTTGAAAGTCTGAGTTTATTAAATACAAGTTAAATTTACAAATATTACTTTCCTTATACATATAAGCCTTTCATATACATATGCATGTTTATATTTATTACTTTACTTCTAATTCAGCATCTCCAATGCACTACCCTATATCTCACCCTATAGCTCTCTCAATATATCCTCTACCTCCACTCTCTGACTCATCCAAACCCCATTCTACTACTATGAGCCTCAAAATAATCCCTTCTTGACTCTTCCCTCCTCTACCCCTTCTTGAATCATCACAAACCTCTTTTACTATTCAGATCTCCCAAACAAGCCCTTCTAAACCCTTCCCTCTGACTCTTCCCCCTTCCTGTCCCCATTACTCATCCCAAAACTCCTCCTACTGGTATGATCTCGAAATCATCCTGTATCCTTTTCAATCCAACTAACAGACTGGCATGTCCACCGCTCAAACTAATTTCATATTTCCCTATACTAATTCCCCACTAATGCTGTTTGAGTTCCGGAGTAGTGTGTCAGGGGTAGCAAGCGTAATGTAAATGCAAACCCTTCCCTCTTCTATCCGTCCACTATTCTTTTTCAATCCAAATAAACTCACATGTCCACCGCTCAAATTAATTTCATAACTCCCTATACTAATTCACCACTAATCCTCTTTGGGTTATGGAGTAGCGTGCTACTCACCGAAAAGCGCTTCGACGCCTCGTCAGGGGTAGTAAGTGCTATATAAATGGAATTACAATCAGTGTGAGTCACAATTTCTTCCTATGCAGTGGATGGGGCAGTGGGATGAGACAGTCAAGTAGAGGAATGCGTGGTCAGAAGTGTGGCGTGGCTATTAGGACAGTAAATGGTACAGAGTTAGTGAGGAAGCCTAATTCAAGGGAATGCTGATGAGTTTTGGTGCGTGTGTGTTTTATTTTAATGTGTATATTAAGTACTCATCCATTAAACTGATACTAATAATCATTACAGCTGCAACAATTAAGTTTGACCGCTTTATGGACTTTGAAGAGACTGTTCTTGTTTACCAAGCAAGGCATTAAGTTCAGCAAACGAGAAGCCAATGCTACAAAGACAAAATGCTTTGACCAGAATGTAAAGTGTGAAGTGGTCAAACAAAAAAGGTGATGGTGTTTGAACCTGTTCGCAAAAAGAATGAAAAGGTCTGCTGGTGATTAACTTTTGAGAACCCAGCACAGAGTTAAGCTTATTACTAAACACCTTAGGATAATATAGTGTAATATGTTTGAGCCAGGTCAGTCCAAACAGAAGAAGAGCTGCAGCCTTCTGCTTCCAAGAAAGCAGTTTCTTTGGATGACCAAGACAGGCAATGCTCTCCTACTCCAATCAAGAAGATATAAAGTATCAATAGCTGCAACCCAACAACAAGAAGGCAAAACATGCAGTTTGTTTAAAGCTGTACCAAACCTGCTTCACCACTTGGAGTTCTAAACAAGGAAGAGATTGGATAAATTCACATAAAAACAATTATAATGTGCTACATCGAAACACTCTATAGGTTCTGCAATGGTGGAGCGCGTTTAGGAACAGACCAAAGAAACTGTCAAAGAAGCGGAGTTCAAGGACTGAAGTTCAACCCTACTATGAGGATTTAAATTTTGGTTGGGTTAAATCTGCTTCTGGACATATAACTCTAATTGCCACCGGTTCTCATGTGCTACGATATCAGTGTCTCATAAGCAAAATTATCAACAGCCGCAGACAGGCACTGGAACAAAAGCAGGCATCCTCATCTATAAGTAGGGCACACAGTCATATCTAGTGCCACACATGTGATTGTTTTTCTTTTAGTGGTAGATTACTGCAGTTTGGTAGGTACAGTTTATTCGACTATTTTCACTAGCAAAATTCCAAGTGCCATTTGGCCTACCACATCAACATTGACACCATTAACGCAGCCTATTTAAAAGCAACTTTTTCCCACACAGCAAATTGCTTTTAAAAAAATAAGGTATTGGGGCTTTTGAGTAGCCAGAGCTATAAGCCCTTGAAAGTCTGTGAAAGCCCTTGAAAGTCTGTGAAAATAGATATACATTTGGTCCTGCCATTTTTGTATTTTACCTTTTAACCATAACACACATTTCAGTTATATTGAGAATGAAAATAGAAACAGGAGGATGGCATGTATCACAATGCAGTCACATAGAGTGGTGCTATGCAATTGCCGGAGACTTGCATTTTTATAATGCCGAATGATTGCATTCAGCCACTTTGTATCATCAACACTAAATTAGAAATAGAGAAAAACTAAATAGGAAAGTTACTTTCGCTAGCAATATTTCTGGTAATAATTTTACCATACTGACACGTCCCTCACATTATGACTATTCGGCAGGCACCAGAGTACAGCAAGAAAACCTTTTCCCCAAGCAATAGTTCTCCAACGCGGCCAGGCCGCAAGTCAAGACTCCTATTAAGCTTCAGGACACAGGATATGAGAACATCTAGTCATATATGGCATTGACTGGTACGCTGGCATAATTTCCTTGAAATTTTTCCACATCCAATTCAGGCCTATCGAGAGGTACTGAGAAAGCTTTAAGCTACAGTGATAGCAGAGAATACACTGGTCAGGAAGAGACACGAAAGCTGAAAAGGCAGGCAAATATACTTTTACAGTGGCAACTGCCAAGCCCTCATCAGAGTCGAGACTTGAAAGGATTTAAGCCTTCAGTCATACAAAGCAACACATTTTGACCAACAGCTCGCAATGACTGACTTAGCAACTTTTCATGCAGCCAGGAAGACATCCACTACTTCTGGTGGCAAGTAATAGGTCTCTGGTTAACACCACTAAATCTCTACAAATGCAGACGAAGAGTATGAGGATTAGGGTTAAGCAGCTGAGCATCCTGTTGCAAATGTAAAAGTGGAGGCATAATGCTTAGTTCCAATAGATTGGCGTACCAGATCCTCCTCGCCCAGTCTGAGGAGTTCGATCCTCTCACACCTTCCATTGGACCCTGGAGATGAGCAGAAGAGGAGGAACATATAAAGCAGCTCCAGTGGCCAGCTAAATCTGAAGGCATTCTCCAGGCAAATTTTTCAGAGTGAAATATATGAAACAAAACAGTGTATACTTCTGTTCAGGGACATGGCAAAGAGGTCCACATGCAGATATCACAATTTGGAGAAGGTGACTTCGAGATTACAATCCCATTCTTGGTTCTCTACAGAGAGGTGACTCTGGCATCAACAAGATTGGCTGCCACTGGGAAAACACCCAGCTTCAGCTCCTCACACAGGTTCCAAGAACCCACATTGCCTTGCAGGTTTTTTTCTAGTCAAAGCACAAGTTTATTTAGACCCTAGTCTTTTAAACAAGGATTCTTAAAAACACAAATGACATTCAAGACCAGTGCTTAAAATGGGCAGCACTCACAATATAACACAATTAAAACCCCAATTCATCCAATCACGTATAAATCTACTTATCTTAAGACTACACAAAAGATTAAAATTGCTCCTCATAATACTTAAAAAATATACCAATGACCGTAAAAATGTATCCACAGACAATAAAAATCGCCCCATAGCACACGCTACATCCAGGAATCTCATTTCAACGAGTAGAGTAATCGATTGCCCCTTATACTTGATATCATATTTTATGAAAACAGGTTTTAGTAGGAACTTCCGTTGAACTAAAAACCACAGACAGTCCACAAGGATGTGTATTAGATCACCCTTCATGTTGAGGCCACACTTACAAATTTTATCTTCATTTAGCAAAGTTCCAATCACCTCATACCCCAGAACTTGGTTTACCCCACAAATAAATCTCAGAAGGCTTCAACACATCTGTACATTATGAAGTTTCACCAGATAGGGAAAGGTCTAATCTCCCATCCATGAATTTATCAGGTCCTCTCTGGAGACCGGTTTTGATACTCTTCTGAGCTCAGCCTTGCTCACCCCTATCTGATCAATACCATCTGCTATTTTTATTTTTTATTTCCTCCAGCAATTAAGAATCCTCCCTCCAACTCCTCGGGCCCAGGTTAGTTCACTTTATAATATCTCCCTTTTACATAGCAGAGAAATTTGGAAATCTCCACACAATCTAGTCGTAACCAGAATTTTTTTGTCTTTGCATCTGCTAACTGGGTCCATCCCGTCAGACCTGTTCTACTTTAACTGCCTGCACCATTGTAGATGATGGGAGAGAAAGAAATCTTTTTAGGCATGTGAAAAAGTGCCTCTTTTGACATGGTTAGCCCCCACTTTTTGCCTGGTTTTGATCTGGTTTTGATTGTAGTGCACAAGGTCCCTTTCAACCAGGTCCCCCGTGCCAGTACTTCTTCCCTAAAACCTATCAACAATTGGTACTTCTGCCCCCTGTAAGTCCCTAGTAAGTGGTACCATGGGTACCTAGGGCCTGGGAGCAGAAGAGGGTCCCCTGTGATCCCCCTCACTGGGACTATGCCACTGTCCTTGCAGCTTGCATGCCCCTGTGAGGTAGAAAACGACAAAGTCGACATGGTACCCTGTTAGGTTTTAAAATCCCGTCCCTGCAATGTACTATTTTCACGTTATAATAGGTTAGCAAAGTGTGGCTAAATAGATGCCAGTTGTATTTACGTTATGCAACCCACTGAGTTATCCCCACAATGTGTAGGCTTCAGTTAGCGAGTGTGACCTCATTTTGTTTTTCGCAATCCTTATTAGGCTGCTTAGAATGTGCCTGAGTTAGGCCTCATGGCTCGTAATGCTTGCCTCAGCAGAACACTGTATTTCGTTATTATTTTTTCCTTCCTGCTCAAGGCTGTTTCCCGACCTGCTAATGAGGAGACAATTCAGCTCTCACATACCAATCTAAGTGTGTAGTTCTGCTCCCACGTTAGGAGACGCTGAGACCCGGCGCAGTGGCCTTGGGTTTCTGATAACATGTACCCATCTGGCAGGTGGTAGATCATCTCCCTGTGCCTCCTTTATTCATGTTCGGCTCAGGCCAGTAGTTTTCCATGGTGGGCGGGACTGGAGGCTCTTGGGGAAGAATGATTACTCACTGTAGACTGTTGGGGAGTCAGTCCCTCGGCAGACATCTTAGGGTGCAGGTCATGATGGACTCCTCTGCAGAGCATTTCTAATAAAACATGTAAGTTTGTATTCTCTACTGTCTGATCGACTCTTCATTCTTGGGGAGGCATAACAGGTGGTAGTGAGAAAACCCGAGTGGCCCTAGCGGTCCACTTCCTTCAGTTGGCGCCCGAACAGGGACCCCGCAAGGTCATCCGACTCGCCCGTAATCGGGTTGTAGGGTCGGGGGTGCGTTTGATCAGTTGTGCGGATTGGGGTACCCCACACAAGACTGAGCTTGGTTCTCGCAGCTGCCCCGCCCGGCTGATCGGGCGCCCCCTCACCTAGTGGTCACCAGCTGGGGTCCTGAGAAGGCGAAACCTTGGAGTTGACCGTTTGGTCCGAAGAGTCGGCAGTGGAGAATAGCTTGACTCGACCTGTGTGCACCAGGTGAGTGATTTGATTCTTGGAAAAAGTGGCGCCATTCTTGGACGACACGAGCCTGCGGGCTGTGTCTTGATACAGTCTCCGGACTGTCTTGGTGCAGTTTTTGAACTACCTTGCTTGAACGACATGAGTCGACGGGCTGTGTCTTGGTACGGTCTCCGGACCGTCTTGTCTTGAACTTGGTGGGTCTGCGGACCCTTGAAAAAGACACAGAGTGTTTGTGAGCAGCTCACCGGACCACTTGGAAATTTGGCCCGCGCTTGAAAAGGTCCGGGACTGCCCGTGAACAATCTGCCAGACCAACTGGTAATTTGGCTAATGCTCGAAAAGGTCTGGGGCTGGAGCCTGTCTTCTTGGATTTGATACAGTCTCCGGACTGTAGGGAGTGGTCCCTGGACCGTTTTTGTTTGGCTCCGTGACTAATATTTGTTTTTTTATTTTGTCTTCGTTTGTCGATTGTTGGTGTTATACTTGTCCGTTAGGGACAGTGCGTGTGTCTTATATTAAGATGCTTGTTTCAGCAAATTGGGGTGTTTTGGATGTCGATGTTGTTCTACTGATGCTCGACTGGAAGAGAGCCAGCCTGCACCTCCGGAGGGTTCTCCAAATTTTGACATTTATGTTAAACATGGTATTGGCCCTGTTATGTTTAGCACATTGTGGCATAAATATACGAGGGACAATGCTGAGTTACAGTGGCCACTTACTGGCTCATTTGATGAGCAGAAATTGAATTTCTTGCAGGACAAGTTGTTTGTTAGGAGGAGCAGACAGTCGATGTTTGATTCTCTGAGAGTATGGCAGAAAGAAGCAAAGCAGCGACGAATGAGGGCAGAGAAAGAGGCCCGGAAGAGGCAGACGCAAACGATAACACAGAAAGCAGTAGCTTATGAAAGAGGAAAGGTAGAGAAGGGTATAGAATGTGCAGATAGAAAGTTTCAGTTACAGACAGATAAGTACTATGTTGCTAGGGAGGAGGGTGATGATTTCGTCGAAGAACTAATGGATTCTCGTCCTCCTCCTCCTTATGCCCCTGAATGGATTTACGCGGCAGTCCCAACCTCTCAGTCCTTGGCCCCTAGTGCCGCCCCTTCTAGCATCCCTGTTTCTGGTACTACCGCTTCAGCCCCGGCCCCTCTTGCTTCTCTTCTATTCACACCAGCCACCAGGGCGGGTGCTGTTAGCTCCCCTGCCCAGTCTGTTAGTTCTGCGTCGACTGCTACTCCCCCTTTCACCCCTACCGCCCTGTCTCCCTACCTGATGGTACCTGTCTCTGCGTCCGCTCCCTCCCCCAGGAGTGTGACACACCAGGCAAAGTTGAATGTGGAAACTCCCACGCGTGGAGTGCATGATGTGAACTGGACAGCAGCGCAAGATCGAATGGATAAAGTGTTGGTGTGTTCTGCGGTGGGTGAAGAGGAAAAGACAATGGTGGCGAATCAGGCAGCTCAGTGGGCTCGGCACCCGATCTATAGCGTGGAGGATGTGTGGAGTGTGATGAAAGATTACGAGCCGTTTATACAGCAGCATGCCCTTAAGCACATGTTGGCGATGCTGATAGAGTTGTTGGAACAGTGTTTTTAAGGTGTTGCACCGCAAATAATATATGACATACGGGATAGGGTATATGCTGCAGGTATGGCTCCTAATGAGGTCTTTAGCAATATAACGACATTAGTGGGTTACCGAGGTAGATTGCTCCAGAAGATTCCGACAATGGGGACACAGCATCCCATGAGGGAAGTTCATCCCTTTTACCACCCTGAAATTCCAGAACTGCGCAATTCCACCAATGCTGTGATTAGACAATGGGTCGACGCTCGGTTTCAGGAGCAATGGAATTATACTCCTTGGAAGAGGAGTGAGGTCCTATCCTTAAAGGGCCAGCTGCCGGACCCCCCGAAAAAACCCTACTGCATATTATAAAGAATTGACGGAGGCGGCCTCCTCCACAGTAATGACGCTAGCTGACATAGAGTTGTTTTTCGGCCTGTTGGTACCAGTGGACATATGGAGGCAAGTCCATACGCAGGATCATGCACTAGAGTTGGGGGAACATGGGATGAGATCAGGGCTTGGGATAAGGAGCGTAAGCCTGGAGACAAGCCGAACGTGGAGCTCCTCGCTTTGCCATGGCGTATTATCACATATCACATACATGCATTCACTTATCCCGCCAAGGAGGGTGGATTGGGATAAGTTGACTGCGTGTCGCCAGAAGAAGGATGAAAGTGTGTCTCATTTCTTTACTAGATTAGAAGGGGTGTTTTTAGATTTTAGTGGACAGGACCTGTCGCAGGAGGGTGGTGTTCGTTTATTTGTCAACAGATTTGTCACTAATTTACTTCCCGAGATTGCAACACGGTTGCAGGCTTCGGAAAGTACTTGGACGACCTCATCCCTGTCCGTGATATTGAGTATGGCACAATATTACGAACATAGAGAGAATGAGGACAAGGAAAGGGTGGAGAAAAAGTCAAAGGATTTGAAGACGAGAGTATTGATGCAGCAAGTTGCGAGGGGAAATGGACGAGGTAGAGCTTCGCGTTCGGCCCGGCAGCTGTCTGGCAGAGGTGGCGCGTCAAACGCGCCCCTCGGGCTCAACCAATGTGCATACTGCAAAAAGGAGGGACATTGGCGGAATGAGTGTCCGGAGTTGTTACAGAAGGGTGAGGCCCCAAGGGGTCGAGGTTTTCGAGGACGCAGGCGAGGAACGGGAGGTAGAGGGGGAATGCAGTCAGAAGATACGTCACACAATAGGCAGAGCGGGAATTATTTTGATGACCCCAGAGGACGGCAGTACAATCATGACGATTATGACATGGACGAAGTGACGGGGTTGTCTCATAGCTAGGAGGACAGGGTGAGGGACCAGTTCCTGTGCCAATAGATCAGAATGGACCTTATGCCACTGCTGATTTACAGGGTACTACTGAACATTTTTTAGTTGATACAGGGGCTATGAATAGCTCTGTTTCCCGTTCACTGGTCCCGGGGGCAGCTCTGTCTGGCCAAAACAATGTGTCGGTGGGTTTCTCAGGCGTGCCGGTCATTAGCCCCATTTCTAAGCCTCTTGCTTTGACTATTGGCCTCTTTACGGTCGATTCACCATTTTTACTGACGTCAAATTGCGGGGAAAATTTGTTAGGACTCGATTTATTGAAACAGTTGCATGCGACAATTTTCTGTTCTCCAGACGGTGTTTACATGACTATTGGACCGCAGGTTGCTCGTGCCAAGCAGTGCTTTACGAAAGATGCCCCCCTTCCAGCTGAGTTTAGAGATGTACCACGTACGTTATGGGCTACAGGAGACACAGATGTGGGGTTACTCCAGATCCCGCCTGTTTCTATACAGATCAGAGACAATGCTAAATTGCCACGTATTCCCCAGTACAAGATATCCCAGGCAGGTGAAAAGGCCCTATTGCAAATAATACAGGATTTGATTGAGTCTGGTGTGGTTGAGGAGACTACGGCGAATGTGTGTAATAGCCCTATTCTTCTTATCCTTAAAATGGCCCCCTTGGATTCTCCTGATGCCCACCCTGATGTTTACCGCTTTGTGATTGACCTCAGATAGGTTAATAAGATCGTAGTTCCCCAATACCCTGTGGGTCCGGACATTACAGCAATCTTAACAATGATTCCCACATCAGTGAAATTTTTCTCTGTGATTGACTTGAAAAATGCATTCTTCAGCATACCAATTCATACAGATAGCCGATATCTGTTTGGATTCGTAATAGCTGGTCGGAGCTTTAGATTCTGTCGTGCTCCACAAGGCTATACTGAAAGCCCTAGTATTTATAGCCAAGCCTTGAAAGCTCAATTGGATTCTTTGGAGCTTCCCCCTGGTAATGTGCTGTTGCAGTATGTTGACGACCTCCTTATTGCTTCGGACAATGAGGATGGTTGCAAAGACACCACAGTTAAATTATTGTTGCATCTGGCGCACCATGGACACAAGGTGTCGCTTTCCAAATTTCAGTATTGTCGACAGGAGGTCACCTATTTAGGTCACCTACTGTCGAAGGAGGGTCGCAGACTAACACCTGAGCGCATAGCTACCATTACTAACATGTCTGTCCCTAGAACCCAACGCGAGGTACGCACGTTCATAGGGATAACATTGTATTGTCGGCATTGGATCCCTAATTACTCCCTACTAACAAAACCCCTTCTTTACCTGACCACAAAAGATGTGCATGAACCCCTGCCTTGAACACCTGCATGCCAGCAAGCTTTTGAGCAACTAAAGACTGCGCTTTGCTCTGCTCCTGTGCTTGGTACTCCTGATTACCAGAAGCCGTTTGTACTCTACGTGCATGAGGTGGACGGTTGAGCGCTTTCTGCTCTAACACAGGGTTTCGGTGGTAAGCAGAGACCCTGCGCCTACTTTTCTGCCATGCTTGACAATGTCGCCAGAGCGCTCCCGAGCTGTCTGAGAGCTGCCGCGGCGGTGGCAGTTTCTATCAGACAATCGGCAGGGCTCGTCCTTGATACTGCTCTCACAGTAATGGTACCCTATGCTGTGGATACACTATTGAATAAGACAAAGTCGCAGCATCTTACTAGTGCGCGTCTGACTGGCTATGAACTGACCCTGTTTGCTACGCACATTACCATCAAAAGATGTGCTACTCTGAACCCGGCCACGTTACTACCCCTCCCTTCGGAAGAAAAGGGCAATGATGTCCATGATTGCTTATTTCGGACTGAGGAAGAAACGAAGGGACGGGTAGACCTGACTGATGTTCCCTTATCTGAACCCCAAGGGGAACTATATGTCGATGGCTCTTGTTTCAAGTTACCAGATGGCACCACCACTGCAGCCTATGCAATAACAACGTTACACACTGTAGTTGAGACATCCTGTATCCCACACCAATCGACCCAAGCTACAGAGTTGGTGGCCCTTCTCAGGGCTTGTGAGTTAAGTGAGGGACTGGCTGTTAATATCTACACCGACAGCCAGTACGCCTTTGGGGTGGCCCATAATTTTGGGCGCCTCTGGGCGGAGAGAGGGTTCTTGACTTCGCATGGACTGCGGATTCAGAACAGGCCATTGATACATAGATTGCTGTCCGCATTGACACTTACTGGGAAGTTAGCAATAGTGAAATGTAGCGCTCATAAGGCTATTACAGATGATGTGAGGAGGGGAAATGCTTTCGCAGACCAGACAGCTAAGGAGACAGCTCGATCAAAGATGACACAGAAGTTAGTGGCAGGTCCCGCTAGGTGGGTCCCAGACAATGGAATGTTCGAGGACACATTGGAGAATGTCAGGGACATCCAGGGTGAGGTGACTATAGATGAGTTAGCAATGTGGGAGGAGAGAACAGGTCGCTTGGATGAGGATGGGTGTTGGACTGACTTGTCAGGGAAGCAGCGATGGCTGCTGCCTAATGCATATGTGCTCCCTGTTGTTACCATGGCCCATGGCCCGGCGCACATTAGTGCCAAAGGAATATGCAAGTTGTTGGACCCAGTATGGCAGAATGATAATATCGCTAAGACAGCCACGCATTTAGTGAAGCATTGCATAATTATTCTGAAGCATAACCCTGGGAAAGGTACCCCTACACCCGCTGGTAATTTTGCACCGCATTCCTTCCCTTTCGAGGTTCTCCAGATGGATTTCATCTAAATGGAACGAGTTAATAACCTCAAGTATGTGCTAGTAGTGATCTGCGCATTCAGTAAATGGATTGAGGCTTATCCCACCAAAGAGAATACAGCTATGGCGACGGGGAAGGGACTTCTAAAAGAGTACTTCCCGCGCTATGGATTGCCACGCGTGATCTGGAGTGACAACGGAAGTCACTTCAATGCAAAAGTCATTGAACTGGTGTGCACAGGTTTGGATATTAAACAGAAGTTTCATGCAGCGAATCATCCCCAGTCGGCAGGTCTGGTTGAGAAGTGTAAGAAAGTGGCCCTGTATATACTGAACCAAAGTAAGGTTCAGTGTGCACAGGGTCCACAGTCCCCAGAGGTTTGGCAGAGGCTAAAGTTAGATATAACCTTACTCTCTAAAGTGGTAGCTTGGTCGAGCAGTAAGGCAGTATCAGAGGACAGTGTAAAGCATTTGTTGTACACACTCAGTCAGCAAATGAAGCCACACACTCAAGAACTGAACTCTAGGCCAATGGTTTGTATATAAAAATATATGCTTGTTTTATTTTAGAACCAACAATAGGTATCAAAATATACTTTCTCAGAATGAGATGCTTTAGGTAAATACTTTCAATAGGCAATAGACTTTTGAATGCAATCGTTACAGTTGTTGCAATAGGCAACACAATTTTAAACACAATTATACATTGAGCTCAATGGGAATTTCTAGTTAAATGCAATAGATTACTTTTGGATTACTTTTCTAACCACAGGACTGGATCCTAGATTCAGTCCTGGGACATCTCCTGTAAACAGTTGAGTAAAAACGTTTTGGTTACAGTTGTGATTTTTAAGGAATATTATTGTATTTTAAAAGTTGGCACTTAGAAACTTTTTCACATAGAATCACCACTGTTATCCTATGGAAGGAAATTCACTTAGCAGGTAAGTAGTGTTATCGTTACTTTTTCTTACTCAGTGTTGGATCCTGGATCCAGCACTGGTGCATCTCCTGTAAACAGTTGAAAGAATGTGTTTTTGTTATACAGGCGATTTTTTACGAATATTTGTAAGTTTGCAAAATCGACACTTAGAAACTTTTTCAGCAAAAACCAGGCAATGTTATCCTATGGAAGGAAATTCAAGTTACCGGTACGTACAGTTGTGATTACTTTTTAGGGTCAGTGCTGGGCACCAAGATCCAGCACTGAGATCTCTCCTGATAGCAGGTGAGTAAATTCGTTTTCGTAATTCGGCCGATTTTAGGTGAATATTTTAAAGTCTCAAAACTTGACACTTAGAAGAATTTCCAAGTGAAACCAGTCAATGTTACCCTATGGAAGGAAATTCAATTCGCCGGTAAGTTACTTTTTAATTACTTTTGTTACTCAGTGCTGGACACCTAGGTTCAGCACTGGGACATTTCCTGCAAACAGTTGAGAAAATTCAATTAGGTTATTTGTGCGATTTTTAAGGAATATTCTTAGTTTTCAAAAGTCGACACTTCGAAACTTTTTGGAAGAAAAAGTGTCCATGTTATCCTATGAGGAAAAATGAGTTATCGGTTTCGAGGTAAGTAGTCGGTCTTTTGAGTTAGGGTTCTGGGGTTAGACTCAGGGGTCTCCCAGGGTCAGTGATGCACTGTTGTTGCACCCTCAGCGGCACTAGGGCGGCCGGGTGCAGAGTGTTGAGGCCCAATGTTATCCTATGGAGGATAGGGGGACTCCGGTTGGTGGCTGCTGGCAAGCAGGCCACGGGGTTGTGGGAGCAAAGCTCCTTGGGTTAAGCTCAGGGCACGTTGGGGACCAAGTTAGCACCAAAGGGGCACCCTCAGCGGCACTGGGGCGGCCGGGTGCAGGGTGCCGTTTTGAGGTCGGGTGCCCTGTTGATTTCAATGGAGATTCTCCGGGACAAAGAAACACTGCAGGCTCGGGGACGAGGACCTTCCAGGAGCAACTACCACTTCGAGGGGTAAGTTGGGATGTAGAGGGTTGGTTGGGCGCCGTTGGTTTGGGCACACAAGGCCGTGGGGCGTCGGGTGCAGGGGTGCCTTGGGACGTCGGATTTTCTTACCCGCTCTGGTCGCGGTAGGGGGGGTCCTCTGGATTGAGGCTGCAGGCGTATTCAGGAGGCTTGAGGCAGGTCAGGGGTCGCCGGATCTCGGGTCAGGATCGCCGGGGGGACCTCCTCTGGGTATTTGCCCACTCGAGCTCGGGCCGGATTCGGCGGGTGCAGAGTGTGCAGGATTTGCGGTTCCTGGCTGGCACCAGAAGCTGCAGTTCAAACACGTCCGGTGTTCACGGGAGAAACAGCTTGGAAAGTGAAGGCAGGCAGGTCCTCCGGGGTTTTTGAGGTTGCTGGCCGCTGGACACGCCGGGGTTTTGCAGGAGCAGGTTCGAGGGGAGACAGGCCTGTAGGGCTGGGGCCAAGTCAGTGGGCGTCGTCCTCTTGTTAGCTCTGCACGGCTTCTCGTCCTTCTTCTTCTTCTTCCTTTTCTTGTTGTTGCTGGATCTGAGGAAGGAAGGTTCAGGGTGCCCCTAAATATTAGATTTAGGGGCGTTACAGGTAGGTAAAGGGCAGGGACCAATGGGTCCCTGCCCTGGGGTGGGTACACCCCCTATCCCGCCACTCTCCTGTGGGAGGGGGGCAGGAGCCTAGTCCTGATTGGGCAGGGCTCCCCATCTTCAAGATGGCGAGAGCCCGGAGATGTGCTTCACCTCGCCTCTCCCACCTGAGGGGTGGGGTTGGCAGAGGTTGACACACCCCCTTTCCTCCCTTGGTGTTTCCCGCCAGTCTTCCCGCCAGGATGGGGGGAAGAACCGGTGGGGACCAGTTGCTGAGTACAGCACGTGGTCTGGGGAAGCTCACAAAGGCGGAATGCCTTTGAAGCTTCCCCTGCCCATCCTGGGGGAGGAGGCCTAGCACCTCGCCCAGGACGTGCATTGTTGCAGGCCCGGGAGAGCGGATGGCTCTCTACCCAGGGGTCCAGCAACATGTCTGCTGTGTGGCAGCCTAGGCAGCCCCTCAGACAAGACGTGGATTGTAGGTTAGGTTCAGGGGGCAACTCTAAGTTGCCCTCTGTCGTGCATTTACAGTAAATCCCACACTGGCATCAGTGTGGGCTTACTGTGCTGAGAAGTTTGATACCAAACTTCTCAGTCTTCAGTGCAGCCATCATGGTGCTGTGGAGTTCGTGCTGACGACCTCCCAGCACCATATACTCGGAATGGCAGCACTGCACTTACAGTGCCCAGGAATGGACCTGGGTACTGTAGGGGCACAGGGCTCATGCACCTGTACCCTCACCACTGGCATAGGGCACCCAGCTAGAGGGGTGACTGAGGTATGCCAGGGCAGTGTGTTTTGGACATGGCACACAGGGATGTGTGCCATGTCGACTCTCTGTTTTGTTCTGCACCAAGACACCCAGCCTGCAAGGGCAGTGTGTGTGTGTGTCAGGGTACAGGGTCAAGGGTGGCACAATAAGTGCTGCAGCCCTTAGAGGCCTTCTCTGGTCACAGTGCCCTGGGTACCTAGAGTACCATTTACCAGGGGCTTACCTGTGGCCAGAGAGGCCGATTGGGTTTAGGCTGTAATGCAGTTTTAGGGAAGGAACACAGGCCCTGGGTACCTGATTGGCAGGGACCCAGGGCACACCAAGGAACAGTGCATCAGTTATCAGGCAAAAAGTGGGGGGGTTACTGCAACAGAAACCCACTTTCCTACAAGAAGTACAATGGTACTCTCAAACTGAAGCTAGCGAAGATCCAAGAAAGCACGGGACTGCGATGGCCAGATGCATTACCCTTGCCTTGATTATCTACCAGAGCGACAGCGCATTCTAGAACAGGGTTGTCCCCTTACGAGGTGGTCTTTGGATGCCCTGCTAATGTTTGGGGCGTCCCCAGACCCAAGCGCTTTTCTGAGATAGAGTACCCTTGCTTGTAGACTACCTGTATGAATTGCCTAAAGATTTTCGTTCTCTTCATCAACAGATACAAGCCACATTGCGGCCAGTACCAGAGGGCCCCGGGCATTGCATACAGCCCGGTGATCACGTGCTGATAAAGAACTTACAATGGAAGAGCAGGCTGGAGGTGAGGGGGAAGGGGCCAGTAATCGTACTCCTTGCCACTAGAACGGCTGTAAAGGTGGCTGGCAGAAAGCACTGGATTCATGCATCTCATGTGAAAAGGGTGCCTCTCCCGCTTCTGTACGACCGTTGGGTCAACGAAGGCATCGGTGATCAGGAGTGTGAGAAGGTGCCACGCTTCGTTTCCTTCTCTGACGCCCGAGTGAGGTGGGCGCAGACAGACGGAGAAAGTGATGCAGTTCTGTCTGAGGCGATCCCACCGGAGATAAGGGCCGCCTCGGATAACACCGTCTCTAACACACTGGAATCTGGATCTCGATGCCCATCTGATCCTGAGTTTCTGCCCTTTTTGTTGATGAAACAGTGCCTGGAGTTACCAAGTATAATTTGAGGCCCCGGAAAAGGACGGTGCACCAGCCGAACAGTCCAGGAGTTAGGGAAGGACTTGAGCTTAGGGCGCAGGTGCTGTGCCTAAGGTGCCTGTATTAGACTAGGGCGAACAACACTGGTGCACTGCCTTGGACACTGGACAGGATAGTTCAGGGTATTTGCCCAGGAGGGAGGGTGCCCTATCCTGAAAGAAGAAGGATTTGTTTTGCTGCAAGGGCTGCAATCGCGCAGCTCCTCCGTGGGAGTGCTTCATTGCACCGTCGTTGATGAACAATAGGAGCCTACCGGCGAGGCTCTAAACGGACGCTGGGTGACTTGTGCCCCCTGGTACTGTGGTTGCAATAAGTGGCTCTAGCTCGTGAATTTTTCTTTACCTCTTGACACCCATATGTTGCCCTTGAGGTTTCCCAAATGTATCCCTTTGGTCGTTCTATCCCTGATGAGGAGCAGCCCTTTGCGGATCCGCGTCCCACTCCAGATGGCCCCGTTTGGTCCTCTTGGTCTACTAAAAGTAAAATGGTGTTTGTTGTAATAATTTTGCTTTCTCTGATGATCGTATTTGGGGTGGTCTGGTACTTAGAGGAGCAACATCCTGTGCACACCTTGATAGGGACTACACCAGTTCCAGCATAGCACTCATTTGTCACACTGGCCCCGCATAAGGAGAGACAGACAGACTTATGCACAAAATGCTTTTGTTCAAATGCTTCATCAGGTACACAGTACTACTAATGTCACCAATTGTTGGGTGTGTGGGCTACTTCCCTCAGTTATGCATAAAAACGATTTGCTGGTGTCATTGCCCCTGTCATATTTGGGTAGCTGTGAAGCCTGGTTCCAACTGCTCTCTATGGTATACATGCATTATCATGCTGACGCTATGTAAATTGTGCAAGCAGACTACGACACAGTATTGGAGTATATAGTGGTACATCAGGGATATACACAAGGAGGGTACCCTGCATCCAGAGGCTTGTATGAATGTGTTCGCAGTTCACGAAAATGTCACTTGGTTACAAAATGAAATGTTAGATTTCCAAGGATTTAATGTCACTGAATACCTTAAATGTTTCCAGGAGCACAATATCACTGAAGACAAAGCCATACCTGTCGCTGTGATTAATGCAACAGCTAGTTTCTGTGTTGAAGGAATAGGGAACATTTCAGTAGGACGGAGTCATTGTAACTACACATACCGATTGAACACTCCTAGTAGCCCACCTTTGCCTACACCTCCGAATGTATACTTCATCTGTGGAGAACAGGCTTATACCTGGCTTCCGAGAGGGTGGTTTGGCCAATGTTATGTATCCTTTCTCTTGCCCCCCGTTTACATTGCACCGTCCAATTACCACAAGGATCATAGACTACAGCGTAGGCATCTTCAGGTACACCGAGTTAGGAGAGTGGTTGATCCAGACGATATTGATCAGACAGATACCTCCTTGCAGCAATTTACCAACATAATGAAGGGCATTCTGCCGTTCTGGGGTCCCATGTTCAATAGTCGTAACATTTGTCGCCTTGCTAGGGTAGTTGAAGGAGTTATCAATACAACTGCTGGTATACTGACTAACATTACAGTCGAGCTTCAGGCTACAAGGCTCGTTTCCCTTCAAAACCGGATGGTTTTAGACGTCATTCTGGCTGACAGGGGTGGAGCCTGTCGCGTCATCGGCAGCAGCTGCTGTGTGTACATTCCTGATAGTGCCCCTACTGTGTACTCCGCAATACAGAAATTACACAGACTTGCCTCAGATATCCACCAGGATAATCAATCAATCAATCAATCAATCATGTCACTTATAAAGCGCACTACATACCCGCGAGGGTCTCAAGGCGCTGGGGGAAGAGGGGGGTGGTGCTGCTACTGATCGAAGAGCCAGGTCTTGAGGAGTCTTCTGAAGGCCAGTAGGTCTTGGGTCTGCCGAAGGTTGGTGGGGAGGGTGTTCCAGGTCTTGGCGGCGAGGTGGGAGAAGGATCTGCCGCCGGCGGTCGTTTTCCGGATTCGGGGGACTGTGGCGAGGCTGGTGGAGCGGAGCTGGCGGGTGGGGGTGTAGAAGCTGAGTCGTCTGTTGAGGTAGGCTGGTCCGGAGTTGTGGAGTGCTAATGCATGGTCCCTTACTGGGTGGCTCTGGGGTCTAGTGACATCATGGGGTTGGAAGATATTACTTGTCCTAATAGCCATTGCAGGTGTCATCTTTACCTGTTGCTTATGCATTAACTGTCTCCCAGTCTGTTGCACCTATTGTATGAGTAAAATTACCCCTACTCCTACATTGCCAAGAAGTGACAACAAGATTCCTGTTATGATGATGCAGGAGATTCAGGATCTGATGCTCATTGATGAGGGCATCTTTGAATATTAAATGATTTCAATGATCATGTGTTGCTTGTTTTTCCCTTGTTACCTGAGTGACTATGTAACTCCTTCCTCTCCCTTAGAATTGTAAAGACCCTACCGGATAGCAATAAAGCATTTAGCCACCCATGCTAAAAGGAGGGTCTGTTAGGTTTTAAAATCCCGTCCCTGCAATGTACTCTTTTCACGTTATATTAGGTTAGCAATGTGTGGCTAAATAGATGCCAGTTGTATTTACGTTATGCAACCCACTGAGTTATCCCCACAATGTGTAGGCTTCAGTTAGCGAGTGTGACCCCAATTTGTTTTTCGCAATCCTTATTAGGCTGCTTAGAATGTGCCTGAGTTAGGCCTCATGGCTCATAATGCTTGCCTCAGCAGAACACTGTATTTCGTTATTATTTTTTCCTTCCTGCTCAAGGCTGTTTCCTGACCTGCTAATGAGGAGACAATTCAGCTCTCACATACCAATCTAAGTGTGTAGTTCTGCTCCCACGTTAGGAGACGCTGAGACCCAGCGCAGTGGCCTTGGGTTTCTGATAACATGTACCCATCTGGCAGGTGGGAGCTCATCTCCCTGTGCCTCCTTTGTTCATGTTCGGCTCAGGCCAGTAATTTTCCAAGGTGGGCGGGACTGGAGGCTCTTGGGGAAGAATGATTACTCACTGTAGACTGTTGGGGAGTCAGTCCCTCGGCAGACATCTTAGGGTGCAGGTCATGATGGACTCCTCTGCAGAGCATTTCTAATAAAACATGTAAGTTTGTATTCTCTACTGTCTGACCGACTATTCATTCTTGGGAAGTCATAACAGGTGGTTGTGAGAAAACCCGAGTGGCCCTTGCGGGCCACTTCCTTCAACCCTGCCTGGGTGCCATGCCAGCCAGCACTGCCTGAAGGTATAGGTAAGTCACCCCTCTAGCAGGCCTTACAGCCCTAAGGAAGGGTGCACTATACCACAGGTTGCAGGCATATGTGCATGAGCAGATATGCCCCTACAATACTAGGGTCCATTCCTTAATGTTGTATGTGCTAGTGAACCATAAAGAGTAAATGGGCTGGAAACTCGACAACTCGAGTTCCACAGCACCAAGATGGCTTCACTGAACACAGGGGTTTGGTACCAAACTACGGCTCTCAATAAATTCACACTATGCCAGTGTAAGATGTATTGTACCATGTAATCCAAGGGCACCTCTGAGGGGCCCCCTGAAAATCTACCAACCCTGGTGAGGTCTCTGACCAGCTGTCGGCAGCCAGCCACCACCAGACATGTTTCTGGGCCCCTGGGTGGAGAGACCCTGCTCTCTGGGACCAGAAACAATGCACATCCTGGTAAGAGGTGTCACACCTCCTCCCGCAAGATGGACCAGTGCTCGAAGGGGAAGCTTCAAAGGCCTGCCGCCTTTGTAATGCGACCCCCAGCCTCTGCAGCTAGCAGAAGATGGCAGCACCCGGTTTACACCCCCACTTTGGGCAGGAAAACGGGCAGGAAAATGTAGGAGAATAGGAGGCGTGCCCACCTCTGCCAACTCCAACCCTAAGGTGGGGGAGGCGAGGTGAAGCACATCTTTCAGTCCCCAACATCTTGAAGATGGGGGAACCTCTCCAATCAGGGCTAGGTCCATGCCCCCCTCCCACAGGAGGATGGCATAGTAGATTTACCTACCTGCAAGCAGTGTTGCTCAAAGAACTCGCAGTCGCCATTGAAACACATTAGGCCGACTCCGATTTTGACCTCTGCACCCGGCCGCCCCTGTGCCGCAGTTTTGATACTCATCTGAACCTTGCCCACTGCTGACTTTTGGTCCCGAAGACTGGAACTGTAAATGCGATACTTACCTGTTTAACAGCAATGTTGTTTTCCCTCATAGAATAGCATTGAACTGTTCAGAAATTGTTCAAGTGTCAACTTTTGAAAGTGAAAAGTATTTTTTGTTAAAAACGTACTTACTTTATTGAGAAGATCTTGGTCTTAAAATAAATACAAACAAAGCTTATTTTTCTAAAATTGGTCTGGATCTCCTTTTTGAGTCGTGTCCATTATTGATCAATGTTGTGCAATAAATATCTTTCCTTAGGCAATGGAGATGTAGCATGCCCATTTTTGTCTGGAAAAACCTTGTATATCTTTCAAGCGTCCTTATTTTCTGTTTTAAATGTCTGCATTTTTTGTCAAACCAGCTATTCCTAGACTGCTTTACAAATGTAATTTTATTTTGAGTATTATTAAAAACCGTCAGTTCAATTTTTAAGCATGCAACAACCACTTTTATTATTTCCTCATACCATGGTAGAAAGTCAGAAGGTACCGCTCCAGATATAAATTCCCTATATTTGTATTGGAGGGTCTTCAATAAACATAAATGCTTCTCAGAGATTCTTGTTCTTAAGCATTTCAAATATCCAACCTTTATAGGGAGAACCTTCGTCTTTTTTGGAACAATAGCCAGGCTAAAGGCCTTATTATGAGTTTTGCGGTGTGGGAGCAAGACCGTCACGCTTCCGCACCGCCAAACCCATGTTTGAACCGCGTCCTGTCTGGCGGGCGGGTCTTTGACGTTCCCATGGTGGTGCCTATGAAATACGAACCACAATGGGAACGACAAAATCAGTTCCTGCCCGGCATGGACTGCTGCAGTCCATGCCGTGCAGGTACGGGGTGCATGCACACGGGGGCACATGTTGTGCCCCCCTGTGTGCATCCACATGGCGCAGAGGCACAAGGGGGCCCTGTAGAGCCCCCTTTGTTTCCTCGCTGACACACTTTTCATGGCGGTCGCACTGCCGTAAAAAGTGTGGCAGTGAGGAAACTCGTAATTTGCTTGGCGGGACGCAGTGGGCCTCGCCAAGCATACTGCGACCTCAAAACTGCCGCAACACCAGCAGGGATGTCTGATCCCTTGCGGTTGATGGTCCCAAGGCGGCCCGACCACCCTGGTCATAATAGGGCAGTCGGAAGACCACCACTGCTGCGCCCCCGCATGTCTGGCGGTTCGTGGACCGCCAGACTTGTAATAAGGACCTAAGGGTTGCACTTAAACGGTAATGGTTGCTTCCCTACATTTGTAGAACCTCAAATTTCCTAATTAAATCGAAGGCACACGCTTGCACAAACACAATCTATTGGGCAATTATGACTGCCATACTGGAATATTTTCCTTGCTGGAATGTCTACTGACATACGACCATTTAGGCTCACAAGCCCATTTGATGTGATAAAGTCTAACAAGACTACATCCTTTCCTGTAGCCTCGTTTGCTGGCGAGCAAGCACACTGTATATTAAAAGCAGCTAAAAAGTCCTCATGCCTTTCATTCACTCTCTCAGAAAACAATTTATGATTAAAATCCCTGATTAGGATAAGCACGTGTTGAGGGTACAGCACACCTATATTAACCACATCTTCTTTGCAGTTGATGCAAAGGGTTAAGTTATCCTACCTGACAGGAATTGTGTCTTGTGCCTTGAAATGGAAAAGAGAAACTTTTTCATTGAAAGGCAAACCGCTGGCAAGTGTAGCGCACTGATGTGTAGGTGTTGCTCGGACGCAGACCACAGGCCTTGTGTTGTCATTTCCCCCAGATGAGTGCCTCAGTCCAATGAGGAGGCACATCCTCCACTAAAGGTCTGGGAGGACCGATTAGAAAGTACACACCAGAGCTGAGAGGTTCTCCTGATCCTTCAGCCACTGCCATCTCGGGCATCAATGAAGTGCCATCATATACACACAACCTGGGGTACGACACCAACAAGATGGACTTGCAGAAATAGGATCAGAGCCAGACTCGAAAACATCAGAATCTTATCCTGAGTGTCAACAATCCTCTGGTGATGTGGAAAGGCATTTGTGCAGTTTGTGTCAGCACAGCACCTATAACTGTTAGCTGCCTTGTGGGGAGGGGGTGGTACTTCTGGATTGTGATGGAGATGCCCATGTCATGCAGGAGGGTAATATTGCACTGGAGATGGTCCGTGACCAACTCCAGGGACCGCACCAGCACATGTACGTCATTCATGTATGAGAATACATGGACTCCCGACCTCCTGAATGAAGCTGCCGCAAGAATTAGCACATTAGTAAAATCTCCAGCAGGAGTTGTCAGAATAAATGGAATTACCACAAATTTCTGCGCTGAAACCTCACTGAACTGGAGGTAGCGCTTGTAAGCAGTGAGGACTGTCTGAAGGAAAACAGGTATCTTGAAGATTCAGGGACACCGTCCCATTTCCTGCATTGAGGGCTAGCAACATGTAGTGGAGGCCAAGCATTTTAAACCTGTCCAGCATAAAGAAGAGGTAGAGGAGCCTTATGTCCATAATGTGCCTGAGGTCTTTACCATCTTCGGGGCAAAGAAATAAAAGGTGAAAAACACTGTACCCCTCTTCACCACGGGTACCACTTGCATGGCCCCTTTTTTCGACAAGGCTAGACCTCTCCATTAAAATCGAGGTGTGTCATGGTGGAGAGGCCTTCCTTACCCTCTGTAGACGGTCTGGCAGGGGGGAAGGAGAAGTGTGGGGGTTTAAGAGAATTTTTTGATAAACAAATTTTTATTGTTTTCTCGACAAACAATGCCAGCCAATTATCAATATACAAAGAGAAGAAAAGATCACAGTCAACAGCTCGACTCTTCCTCAGCTCGGAGCCGGTAAGGTACAAAATAAAATGCAATTGAACATTCCCTGCATGGCTATTCCAACTCCCCCAACCACCTTCCCCACACCCTACGATACTTTTTAGGACAACCGCGTGCCTCATACATGAGTTTCTCTTGTGTGGCACACCAGCCAACCCCTCTCCGCCATTTCCCAACGCACGGGGGATTAGGGCATTTCCAAGATGAAGCTATGTCCCTCTTAGCCACCACCATCGCCGTAGTGAGAAACAGCTTTTCATTTCTGGACCCATCCAGCCCATCTGTAATACCCAGGAGTGCGTGTCGTGGGTCGTGAGGGACTTCCCACCCCAGTATTTCCGTGAGTTCTTCCCCAATGTCACCCCAGAACCGTGTCAAACGGGGACATGCCCATACCATGTGAAAGAAATCAGCCGGTTCATGGGCGCACCTGGTGCAGGCGGGGGTCGGGCAAAAACCTGCCTGGTGAAGGCATGTCGGGGTCAGGTAGGCTGCATGCAAATAGTATAGCTGGACCATACGGAGCCGGGCTGAGGCAGTGACCGTCCTGGGGGCCATAAGAGCATTGCGCCAGTCTTCCTCCTCTAATGGGCCCACCCACTCCTCCCATTGGTTTCAGAGTCGATCTAGCGTGGTCGGGGTGTTATTGACCAGTGTCCGGTAGATGCGGGAGATACCCCCCCTCCCCAGGTCTCCCAGCATAATCTGCGCCTCTGGCGGGCTGTGTTCAGGGATCCTAGTGTCCTCCGTGAGGTGTACGTGGAGGGCATGGCGCAGCTGTAGATATTTATAAAATTGTGTCTGATGCAGGGAGTACCGGGTGCGGAGGTCCTGGAAGGAGCGCATGTGACCGCTTGCCCACACATCACCCAACTGTGAGATCCCTATAAGGTCCCAGGATCTAAAGCCCTGTAGCCCACTAACCTCTCTGAGCCAGGTGCCTTGCCAGAGGGGCGTGCACTGGGTCAGCTTTTGTGTCCACTTAGTGTGTCGCAGCGTTGCCCGCCAGGCCAACAGCGCTGAGCGCGTCACACCCGGTAGTCGGGACGGAATGGGTTCGCCATATAACAGATTGGATTTTGGTCAGGCCTAACTCGCCCAGCTCAAGCCTGTAGGCCGGGTCGGACCAACCCCCGTTAAACCAGTCGTGTATGGAAAGCAAGCGCGTGGCCAAATAATACAGGTATAAATGGGTCATCCCCAGACCCCCATCAAATGAAGGAATCCTGCATATGCTCAGGGCCAAGCGAACCCTCCCCTTCCCCCAGAGGAACTTAGAGGCCATGCTGTCCAACTCCCGGAACCAGGCCCTCGGAAAGCAGAAGGGGGTGTTTTGAAGAACATAGAGGAACCTGCGGAGAATCATCATTTTAAACAGGGCGACTCTCCCCATGGGGTTTAGAGGTAATGCTTGCCATTTCTGGAGATCTGCCTTGACTCTCTTCACCAGAGGAGTAACGTTGATGGCCCAGCCTAGCTCAGGGAGCAGAGTCACCCATATCCCCAAGTATTGAACGACTGGCGTCGGAGCGGTATGTTGGACTGCCAGTCGTAGCATTCTCGAGACAGGTGGAGAGGGACCAGGACCGACTTGTCGGGATTCAGCCGGATGCCCGCTCAAAGGAGTGTAGAATCTGGAGGCATTGAGGGCCGGATCGAGCGGGGTCTGCTAGATAAATAAGGACGTCGTCCGCATAGAGAGCGATCTTATCAGCCTCTACATTGGGCCACTCCCATCCCCGCACACGCCCTTCGGACCTTATCAGGGCCGCCAGGGGCTCCATCGCCAAGGCGAAGAGCAAGAGGGAAAGGGGACATCCCTGCCTTGTTCCCCTGTGGACAGAGAAGGGCTCCGACAAGATCCCATTGACTAGAACGCGCGCCCTCGGGTGGGCTTACAGGACGCGAACCAGACCCCGAAAGTGGGGACCAAAACCCATCTCAGCGAGGACAGCATATAAAAACCCCCAGTCCACCGAATCAAAGGCTTTCTCAAAGTCCACAAGGAGGACCGCCAAATAGGGGGTGAGCAAGTGGCGGTGAGCCAGGGCCAGATGCAACCTTCGGAGACAATGCCGGGTACCACGCGAGGGCATGAACCCGCACTGGTCCGGGTGGACCAACACAGATAGGTAGGGTTTTAGCTGCTGGGCAAGAATCGTGGCAAAAAGTTTCATCTCCGTGTTGATAAGGGAGATGGGACGGTAGTCCGCACACCGTGGGGAGGGTGGCTGAGATTTGGGAAGAACCACGATGGTGGCCATGTCTGTCTCGGGTGGGAAGGAACCCTTTTCGGTCGCCTCCTCAAACAGGTTAGCGAGGTGCGGAACGAGGGTCTCGCGGTATAGAGCATAGTATTCCTGGGGGAGGCCATCTGGACCCAGGGTCTTGCCCAAGGAGGTAAGGGTTATTGCTTCACCAATCTCTTCGTGGGCGATAGGGCGGTCCAGGTCTGCCCGGACAGTGGGGTCCAGGCGGGGAAGACAAGCGCCCCGGGCCCCCAGCAAGCCCGAGAGCGAAAGTGTCGGGGTTTTAGCCGTATAGAGTTGGTGGCAGTAGGAGGCGAAGGCGTGAGCCATCTCCAGTGGGGATCGGTGCAACGATCCCTCCAGGTCTACTATTTCGGGGATAATGCGGTTCGCCCTGGGATAGGTAGCCAATCTATGGAGAATTGAGCCGTTCTTGTCGCCCCAGCCATATACTCTGGCCACCGATGATCGCCAGAGGAGTTTAGCTGTATCTAAGGAAAGCTGCTTAATCTCAGCGCGGAGGTGAGCGAGAAGTCTCTCTTTGGAAGCGTCAGCAACCGCAGAGGAGGACTGTTCGAGGCGCAACGCTTGCGCCTCTCGCGCGGTGATCTCCGCTGGCCCTTAGCGACACCCCGGATCGTGGCCTTGCTTGCTTCTCAGAGGGTGCCTGGAGAGGACACTGACCCGTCATTGGCCAGGAAATACTGCTTGAGCTCTTTCCCCACTACCTTCCGGAACTCCTTATCCTGGAGGAACCACGCGTTCATCCTCCACGTCGGACGCACTGAGGAGGAGGGGGGGGGGGGCCCGTGCTAAGTAGGACCGGAGAGTGATCAGATATACCCCTAGGGAGGATACGGACATCCTGGATCGCGGTGCAGTCCGTTGAGGGGACGAAGATCGCTTCGATGCACGCCTGCGTGTGGTGGGCTGCAGAGGGGTGAGTGAATTGTTTAGTGTGGGGGTGCCAGGTACGCCATGCGTCGCAGAGGCCCAGTGACTCGGACCAGTTTGTTAATTGTTTCGCCTGCGCGAGTCTACTGTGGGAGGGAGGGCCCGTCGTGTCCAGATCTGGGGAGGAAACCGCGTTAAAATCGCCCCCGATGAAAGTGGAACCCAGGGGCAGGGAGGTCAATAGCTCGCTGGATTTTTCCAGGGTCGCCGTGAGCATCGATGGGGGTGAGTATATGGATATTAAGTTAAGGGGGTTGCCATTCAACGAACCACAAAGGGCCACCGAAGTGCCTTGGGAGTCGTGGATGACCCGTGTAAGCACAAAGGGAAGGGAACGCTTCAGCAGGACCTCCACCCCGCGGGAGCTCCGGGTGAAGCCCGAATGCCATACCCTGTCATACCCATAGCGTGCCAGGAAGGGGCAGTGATTACCCAGAAAGTGTGTCTCCTGAAGTAGGAGAACCTCTACCCCTAGGCGTTGTGCGTATCGCAGTACAGCCATGCGCTTGAGGCGGTCCAGGAGGCCGTTAACGTTCCAAGACAGAACGTGAAGGGAAGCCCCTGGGATGGGCGGGTCAGTCATGGTGGTAGGTGGTCGTAGTGGTGGAACAGAGCCTTACAGAGAGTCGTGGCCACGAGAGGTATCACATGAGTGTATGACAGGGTGCCTGCGTGAGGCCTTATGTATCCCATGAGGAAATGAGACGGAGTGCCGTGTGATTGCTGGTGCAACAAAACAATAAAAAACAACAAACACTGAAAAAGAACAATCCCAACCCCCCTGCCCCTCCCCCCACCCTATACTTCGAGAACAGAAGCATCTGTCGGCCCCCAAATAGAACCAAAACCAAACTAAAACGCTCGGGTTGAGTTGCGTGGAGGACCCCTCCATGTGGGCGGATATGCAGTGTCTTGGCAGAAAGACTAAAGATCAGAGCAAGAAGTCTGCCAGAGCCCGGGTTCCCATGAGGCCGGAGCGTGCCCTCGGAGTGTTCACTTTATCAGCAGCCACCCACAGGATTGTTAGAGGGCCGGGCTGCGGGAGAGATCGGTGTCTGCCCTCGGGGAGTCATATTGGGCCGACAGTGGGGGAGCCACGCGCGGGCCGCCTGACGAATGGTGCCTTAGGCGGGGAGGGGAGTCCGAAGGGCTTGAAGAGTCTCGGAGACTTTGGGCAGCCAGGCTCGAGGATCTTTGGGACGCTGCCGGAGACCGGCGCCTCCTGCGGGATTGTGTATGCCGCATGCGCTGGCGCCCAGGCGATCGAGGTTGCGTGGACTGGGCGTCCGTTGGCCTGGGGGACAGGTTACGTTGTTGTTTGAGGGGCCGGTCTTCCGTTAGCCAGGTCCAGGCCACTTGAGGAGAGTCGAAGAAATGCGTATTGTTCTGAAAGACGACCCGCAGGCGCGCTGGGAACTGAAGCTGGTATTGAAGGCCCAGGGTTCGCAGTTTCTTCCTGACTTCTATGTATGAGTGGCGTTGGTCTTGTACTTCCTTGGTGTAATCCAGGAACACCATGATAGTGTGATTTTGGAATTTGAGGGGACCCTGAGAGTGCGCCTCGCGCAGGATGGCATCCCTGTCTTTGAAATTAAGAATTTTCAGGATGATAGGGCGAGGTTCAGCCCCGACTGGTGGTTTCGGCGCGAGGGACCGGTGCGCCCTCTCCACCACGAACCAAGCGGAGAGGGAGTCTTTAGGCATCCATGAAGTGAACCAAGCCTCCACAAAGGCGGTTGCCTGGGTCTTTTCGGCTCCTTCAGGGAACCCCACCAGCCGGAGGTTGTTGCGGCGTGCGCGGTTTTCAGCGTCCGCCGCACGCCGGTGGAACTCCCTGGTGTGTGATCGTAAGTTGGCCACCTGCTCTTTTAGTTGATGGATATCGTCCTCCGCTGTTGAAATTCGGGATTCGGCTTCTGTTATTCGGGCCGTAGCATTGCGGAGGTCTTGCCGGAGGAGGGACACATCCACCTTGACCTCTCCGATCTTCCCCTCCACCGACGCCTGCGAGGCGCTGATTGCCTGCAGGATGGCCGCTAAGTCTTTGCCCGGGATGGGGGGAGCCCCATCGGCCTGCCCAGGCGGCTCGTGCTCCGAAGTGGTGAACCGGTCCATCTTTGTTTGTGTGGGGGCGGCTGCGGACTTAGAGGCCCTGTCTCTTCCCATGGTCGGTGACCAGTCAAGGGTCCGCGTGGGCTGCAGGGGCCGGACAAAGGAGAGCGGGCCCCGAGCACACGCCTCGGCTGTGTTCGCACGGCTCTTCAGGATCCAGCGCCACGGGACCAGGATGGATGCCGCTGTTCAGGAGATCAATGGAGGGGTGGGCCGCAGCCTCTCCGATCCCATACGCCGGCAGAGCCCTGCGGTGCGGTAGGAGATGAGTGGAGCGATGAACAAGGCCGCAGGCACCCCTGCAGTGAACCCCCCATCGGGTGAGGCCCGGTGAGGAAGGAGTTGGGGACCCCCAGAAGGGCAACAGCCAACCAGCGCACCGCTGCCCGAAGTGGCAGCCGAAGGAGGAAGAAGGGGCACCACCCTCCACGGGAGGCAGGCTGGATGTGCCGGAAGTAGGCCCTCCCGGGCCCAGGTGATAGTGGTAGGCCCAGGGATGCCCCGGCCCCTAGCGACGGTGTGTTATCCGGCTCTTCGTATCTCCAGCCCGAAGATCGGTGAGAGCCAGGTCAGGGGGGGCAGAAGGCCCGCAGGAGTCCGTTAAGGGGGGGGGGGGGTAGAGACCCCGCCGCTCGAAATGTACAGACGGTAGGCCTCTCCAGCGCCCCACCAGGCAAGTCCCAGGGGCAGAACCAAGGGGCAGGGACAGCAGATCGAGCGTCTCTCAGGACACCACAACGCCGCAGAGGACAAGGAGAGTGGGGGGGGGGGCCCGGAAAGCGTGGCTCCGACCTCCCTTCCCGCTGCCCGATACGGCAGCCGAACCCCCGGCTTGCCCCCCACTCACTGGATAGTTTCTTCTTCCCGGGCTCCGGGCCGGTCGCCACCGGTGAAGTGAAGCGGCGTCTCCCCAGCACCTCTCACGCGGTTCACTGGTGGAGGTCCTCAAAGCGTCCCCTCTCACGGGCCGGCCATCTCTTCATGGGTCAGGACAGGAGTGAAGATGGGGAATAGGCCTTCCAGGCGCACCGGCCTCCCAGGCGCGGTCACCGAAGGCCGCCGCAGGCTGCCAGGCCCCCGGGACATCCAACGAGAGGGAGCGATGAGGACCAGGCCCGGGCGAGGGCCGGTAGGACTTGGCCCGGGGGGAGGTGGGGGAAATAGCGCCCGCTGCCCGAATTGCGCAGCCGGTGGGCCTCCCCACCACCACCCCAGAAGGCGAGCCCCGGGGGCAGGGAGGGACGGAGCGGCGGCAGATCCGAGGGTCCCAGGGGGGCCCCAGCACCGGGGAGGACCGAGAGGATGGTGGGGGGCCGGGAGGCCAAACGCCTACCTCCCGCACCGCTGCCCGATACGGCAGCCGATCCCTGACCACCTCCTCCTCACCGGTAATCTCTCCTCCTGGAATTCCGGGACGATCTTCGGAGCCGAGGTGAGGCGACCCCGTCCTCGATTCCGGCGTGAAGCTCCCCAATGCGTCGCCGTTTACACTGCGGTCGCCTCCTCAGGCAACACAGGCGGGGGATGAGCTCCGGAGGCTCAACAGCCGTGGGCGCCGGGCGCCGCCATTTTGTGCTTGCGGAGCGCGAAGAGGTCCCCGCACCGGAGCGGGCAACGGGAGGCCAGAGCAGGTCCCAGAGGTCAAGGCGTCCGCTGCGAAGAAGGACAGGAGCTGGGGCTCCGATCGGCCCTCCCAGGGCCAGAGCGCTGGGATCACCAACAGGGCGCGATGGAGGCCGCCATCTTGCGACTCCGGGTCCTCGGCGATTCGGGGGCCCAGCCGGGCGCCCAGAGCTCCGATTCGGTAGGTAGACGGTTCCGGGCAGAGCTCTGCATTCAGGGAACCGCAGCAGGCAGGTGTGGATTGCGGATGGGTGCCGCTGACTGCAGGATGCGAGGCGGATGACGGAGGAGTCCCGGAGCACTCTTAGAGTGCGACCGCCATCTTGACGCCTCAGGCCACACTATCGGTTTAAGAGAGTTAAGAAGAAAAATACTAGTGAATAACCCTTGTAGCTTGCAGATGGGATGAAGCGATCTGCTACAATCAACTCCCAAAAGGTGACAAAATGGACACTCTCCGCTCTACTGAAGCTAGTAATCGAGGGGGAAGGATTCAGACTGCTTTTGAAGCGGCAGACCCAGCAGAAAATAAGAGAAACTAGAGCATGTGCTGTTGCTTGCATCCCTTAGATCCACCACTGATTCAAAAAGAATAGTAGAGTTGTTATAGGGTCTCCACCAACTAGAAAGGCTGTTGTTGAGAGAGCTGTCCATACGAGAAGCCCCAAAAATGACAGTAGTGTGTTGGAGCCATTTCACTGGGGACTCTGGATGGACTAAGCGTGCTCTGGCTCTGCTGATCTCCAAGCTTTCCTAGGTCAGGGAAGGGCTTCTCTGAGCAGTTTTGGGGGTTAATGACAGCTATCTTAGGCAATTTCACAGGGCATGTACTTCCATCGAAGAAGGCATTTGGATAAGATGTGAGAAGTTGGCCTGGTATATGCTGTCCACTAATTAAAGTGGGCACCTTGCACCAGTCCAAACAACCCTTATGGTGATTAGGTCAAAGATAACCTTTTGAAAGCTATCCTAGTGGTAGCTATGGAGAGCAGCCTTCAGGCTAAGTCTTGAAGGAATGTTAAGCACCTTGTTTTACCAGAATGCAACCTTATAGTATTGGTTAAATGAAAGGGAAACCACACAGTAGTTATAAAAATATGTATTTATTATATATAACACTCTCTAGTATCCTCTACAAGAGGATAGAACACAAATCAAATAATACAGTTGCAAAGAATCAAACGTAAGTAGCACAATACACAGTGGGCTCCCGGGGAGACCAAACCATATACTAAGTAAGTGGTATAAGAACCACGACTCGGGACTAGACCTAGTCTAGAAGGTGTAGAATCGCTGGGACCCCAAGGAACCACCCAAGGTGAGTGAATAGGGACCCCACGGAGGACGGGTGCAGTGTGGGAACACGACCGCGTGCTCCGTACAATTCAATGGGAAAGTCGCGTTGGAAAATCACAGATTAAGGACCCTTCCCAGCAGATTACAAAGACAGCCCTTGGAACTTAAGGGTTTGGAGAGCCACCCCACCCGTGGTACCTTTATACCAGAGTTACCTATCCCAGAGGAGCCGGGTGCATAGGTGCGAAGTGGCGTCGGAAACCCTTGTCGTTTTCTATGGATGTCGACAAAGAAATGCTGTTGCGGGAAGAACGAAAAGTGTCCGGTGTAATCCAAACGTGGATTCTAGATGAGAAGATCCTGAAAGCAGAGGGGACAAAGTCTGGGTCACTTTGGAGTGACCAGGGGCTCGGTAGACGAATGCCCACCGATGTCGGTTGCTTCAGGTGTGTTGGCGGTGAGCTCGACTCTTCAGGTGCGAGGACCCGGAGACGTCCAGGACGACCAGGAGCCGGAGGCGAGCTGTCCCACGAAGGATGTCGAGTGCTGAGGGGTCGGTGTCTGGCTGGAACACCAATCAAGCCTTGGCAACAGCAACAACGTAGGTGGTCAAGTTCAGGGTCGATCTGGCCCAGCAAAGACCAGGAGACTCACCACAGCAAGGGGAGTCAGGGCAGGCCTGGAGCAACCAGGGGAGCCCAAATAAAGCAAAGTTGACAATCAAGTGGACCCACAGGCCGAAGGCACAGGAGTCGCGAGTGGACCTCAGGCGGTTTCACAGGATACCAGCTAGCAGGGCACAGAGTGCGAGGATGCCGGAGTCCTTCTCAGGAAAGATGCGCTGGGGTCAGGGCTACCAATGGCCCAATGCACGGAATTGTTGCACGACAACAAGCTTGTGCAGCTGCAAATAAACGCGGTGCACAGGGGTACGGGTATACGGTCCCCATGAGGGATATCCACCTCAAACTCAGTGAGAGGGCAGCTCAACCTCGGAGACCTTCAGGAACCCACCTCCTGTGTTGCTGGAGCCTTCGGAGTCCGCAGGAGCTCAGGGTCAGAAAACCGGTCAGATGCGTTACGGTGCCTGCGTTTGCAGGGGAGTGACTCTTTCACTCCAAGGGAGATTCTTCTGTTGTCTTGGAGATACACAGGGTCCTGCACGGAGCCTGTATGGATCACGGACAGTGGCGAGACTGGGGACGGCAAGGGAAGACTAAGTCGAGCCCAAGGGAGGTCCAGCGAAGTCCAGCGTGTCCAGACGGTCGAAGTGTAGTGGTATCTTCTTGCAGAATCTTGTCCTCGTAAATCTAATGTCCTGTAGCCAGGTAACCCATTTTATACCCACGGGAAAGGGTTGGACAGATTCTAGGGACCCTCCTAGGGGAGGGACAGGACAGGGGGGTGGCTACACCCATGTCCTTTGTCCAGTTTTGCGCCAGAGCAGGAGCGGATGGCTCCCAGAACTGGTTTGAACTGGACTATGCACAGGGACCCCAAGTGTGCCCCTCGTGCAGACTTTCTGGCACTGAGACAGTGCACCCACCCAGCCCCAATACACTAAATCCTGTCTGGGAGGTGGTAACACCTCCCTGTGACAGGATGCCTATTGTGCTTCCTTCCCCTGCTCGAGCTTGGCTCAGCAGCAGGAGGGCAGACTCGTGTCTGTGGCTGGCAGCATCCATTTTGTGCTGTAAGGCTCGAGAAAGTTGGTACCGGTAGACTTGGGTACCCCCAGAACCTCGGTTCTGAGGGGAGGAATCATACCTCCCACACCAGTTACTGGTGTAGAGGTATGATTCCAAGGTGTTTGACACCAAACACGACATACTTCGTTGCAGTCGTTTTCGAGATAGCATTTACCGCGAGGTTATAATGCACCTCTACCTATATGTCTGGTAGTATCACGTACAGCCCGGGAGAATGGTCTCCGAAGACTGCAGAGGGGCCCTGCTCATGCAGGAGCACCCTCTCACGCAAAACCCAGCACCCTGCCTTCAGTGATTGTTAAGGCCTGCTATAGGGGTGACTTACAAAGTTTTAAGTGTAGTGATATATATAGATATAGTGAACCTATATCTTAAGTAAGTGGTGCAATCACCAACTTACACAGGCTGCAGTAGCAGACCTGAGGTTCCATTTTGCATGGCCTCTAATGGGTGGCATAATACATGCTTCAGCCCATGGGAGGCCTCTGGGGTACCTATGCCCTGGGTACATGGGTACCATATACTAGGGACTTACAAGGGTACCCCAGTATCCAATCTGGAATGTACCAAAGTACATATGTTGCAATTTAAGGGAGAAAGCAGATAGGCTGGGGTCCTGAATAGCAGGATCCCAGCTAGACTAGTCAAAACAGTGGGTGCAAAAAGCAAAAAGTGGGGGTAACCATAAGAAGCAGATCCTACTTTCCTACAGATAAGTTTATGAACTTTCAGGCCTGAGTAGGGTTTCTTCCCACCCCCTGGAACAGACTCCAAGAGCATTTCACTTAACAGCAGCAGGGGATGCGGAGCTGCCAAAGTTGCGATGTTGGTCTTTACCTCAGCAGTCGGGAAAAGAAATTTCAGCGCATATGCTGCTTTTCGTATCACAGTCAAAAAAGACAAAAAGGAACAAACTTCTTCTGAAGTAGGACCAGAGAGGTACTGAATACCTCCCTCTGGAGATGTGTCAAGACCACTAGTGTTTTGTAGATCTGTCTAGAGACCAGCAACAGTGTGGCAAGGAGGGAGGAGGTTAACAATCTCCTAATCATCTTGTGCCGTGATCCCCCAGTTTTTGATGGACATGTATAAGGCAAAGTCTGAGCCACAGACCTTCTACAGTCGAGTGAATCACTAGGCTTTGAGGAGATGCTCTGTCTCCTGCCCTTGCCACTAAAATAACGTCTACTGTCTTCGATGGTTGACGTGGCACGGAGGACGGCTTTGACGGTGGTGCAGGTGATGATGCCATGGACCATGCAGGCAGTCGTAGTAGACAATAGTTTCCTTGGGAGCAGCGCTAGAGTCTGTGGAGGCTCAGTGAGGAGGCATCAGGCTTGAAGCGCCAGAACTGCCAAACCCACTAGAACGGTGCGGCAACAGAGGAGTGGCCTGGAGGGTCCTGTGCTGTTCTAAGGTGTCCAAAAAGGCCTCCAAAAGGACTCAACCTAGAAAGTGTCTGCAGAGAAAGCAGGAAACTATGGCTGCCTCTTTTTGAGAACCAGAATCAGATCAGGGGACGGTGAAGGAGGCTAGCATTGGGGAAAGGTGCTACCAAGTCTCTGATCGGTCCTGGGAGTCAGACCATTCCCTTAAGGACGAAGATGTCTTCTCCATCCTATGCCCTTTTTGCCCATAAGGATGCCCTTTTTGGAAGGGCATCCTTATGGGCTCGTCACTTAGAGACCATAGCTGGAGACACTTGGTCTAGTCGCTGTAGAACTTGTAGTTAAGGAACAGGGAAAAGCTCCAAACCTGCATTGGTGAGGTGTAGAAAAAAAAAAGGAACTGACACCAGTGAGCCGGTCCACACAATATACAGCCAGATGTCATAACACCTTGGTGCACAACTGCAATTGTAAACACAGTGCCCCACCCCGAGACACCGGGCAGCTATTGCAGGGTAAACATTTCCCAAATCAATTCTGGAGCCTGGAGAACATTCATGAGGAGAGGAATCTGCAGGAAGAAGCCTTTGTCAGAATATAAGAGTTGTTAACATTTCTTTCGAATTTTACAGAAGATAGAACACTGCTCTTTTAATAAAAATAAAAATGGTTTCTTTATAAGACGCACTAGACTATTAAAAGGATAACATACCCGCCAAAAGATTCAAGAGTAATTATTGCAAAAAGCTGTGCAATTATCGCTCAGAAAAGAACACTAAAAAATAAAAAGAGCACAGAGTTGGAAGGCTTGCAAAATGAGTACCAAGAAAGCTCACCTTCTGTTCCAACCATTAAAATGAATCAGATACTCTGGATTCTTTCTGCCTTTTTCATCTTTTCCAACAATAACATCAACCACCTGAAAGAAAAAAGTGTGCTATTAACCAACATAGCAAATCTTTAAAATGCCTGCCCAAAAGTTTTGCAAAATATATATATTTGAATTTCCAAAATGCATAACATAGCTTTAAAATATATTTCAAAATGGAGTATCACAAAGGAATTAAGATCAAATGAGACAGAGTCTTGCGGTATCTGAGAATCAATTTGGATACATCAATGCAGTAAAACATATTAAAAATCGACTTTTAAATACAACTGTTGCTAAAAAGCAATCAGACAAATAAGCACAGTGGTTAAACCACTATACAATTCATGGTGACATTCCAACTGGAGTGTTCCGTTCTGTGGTCCTAGTTGAAAAAACAAAACAGGTTACAAGGTCCCAAAAACAATAATTGATAGTATTATAAAAACCTTTGAAAGAAAAGTACAGGTCTTCATTCACAAAGTTACAATAAATACATTTCCTGCATACTATATGGGTCAGAAGGCAGACCATGGAGCAGGAGACAGTAGGCCACAGTAAAACTATTGAAGCATTTCTTCCGGTCGATTTTCTTAGGCTCCCTGCAGAAGTGATAAGGTTCAATGTTAATTAATTGTAGGAGACACGAGATCAAATTAGCCTAAATTCAGTGGTGGAGAGGGAATGAAAGAGCAAGGCCAGGTATAGTGTCGATAGAAAATAGTATGTCAGGTAGCGATGCTAATAGGGTTACCACCTTTGTCAGAGAAAACACTGTCCATTTGTTCATATTTCGACATTCTGGAAAGGCTGGGAAATGTCAAATGATCTTTATTTATATTTTCAACACAGCTATTGTGCCTTTGTTTGCTCTTATTATGGTTAATCACTTTTAGTAGCCACAGACAAGGCTTTTAATGTACTTATTCACCTAAGCTCTGTATTTAAGAAGCAATTAGTATATATTTAGCAGCAGTAACATTTCTACAAGAAATGCTTTAGAGAGAAACAGTACGAACGTATGGACAATGTCAGTTTGGTTGCATACAACACAATTGAGAGAATAAAAGTTAGGTAATTGAAAGTAGATGGGGAAAATATGTGCAGACTAATACGTATTATACATTAAGCACCGTGCTATATAAGTTAAAGCACCATCACGTATGCACGTGGTATTTACTGTCTGTCGCACATGGCGATGAGAGAATGAGGTTGTTAATGATTCTGGTATTCGAGGAAGAAGAGGTAGACTATTAAGGCAATCTTAAATGATGGGAGGAAGATAGTAACCTACAGGTCAGAGAGAGCACTAGTAGTTGCCAAATCAACTGCAGTTAAATTAAAACATTAAAATGAAAAGAATATAGATGATGCATTTTATTAAAACATTACTGGATTAAAATCGATTGCAAAAACTTCACTGTGCTGTAGAGTGGACTGAGCAAATAGTGTGCCTGATCAACTACTGGAAAAACGCAATTGTGAGACACATAAAAATGGAAACATCAAAACCTTCGCAAAAGACAATCCACAGCTCTATTCCAAGGTGCAAATGAATAGGTATTAATGCGTAATCCTTCGAAGACCCACCAGATGAGCTAGAAGGCTGAGATAAGAGCTGCTCTCTGCAGCATTATGAAACTGCTTTTCCAGACAGAATGCAACGGGGAGAAGGGGAAACGGAAAATCATGGGACCGGGCCGTCACTAAGTCACTACCACTGCCCTATTGTCGCTGGTAATAATGCAGGAGATGTTTTGGTGTTGGGCATGTGATTTACAGTCTCAAAACCTACGCACTCCCACACCCAGTCAGCTGTGAATCTGGCTTGGCAGCGTTGGCACGGCCTGTTTCATTGAGCACACTACAATTACAGTGACTCGTCAAGTGAAACTTGCTGGCAGTTTGCCAACAACTTGTCATGAGGCCTCTTCAAGGAGTGGGACCTAAGAAAATGTGTCCCATCTCCTCTCCCCAGTATGTGAACATGCTCTATGAAGCAGGACATATTCATACTAGGTCTATATTCCGGTGGATGACGCCTGACCCCACAGGTGCGATATTCAAGCATCGAAACTTGTTGATATAAGAGAGAAGTAGGATTGGCTGCTCTGCTCTCCCAATTTTTTTAAACAAAACTTGTGGTAGAGAGAAAATAGTAAAAAAATAAAAAAAGGTTTAGCTCACCCACACATAATTTTAATATAGGCTTGACAGTTTAACAAAGGAAGAACTTAAATGTTGACATAAGTAACATAACTTCACCAAACTAGGGAACTCATAAGTAGACGATGTGCACAACCAGTGTACAGTAATACTCTTGAATGCTTCCTAGTGCAGGATACTGAACCCTCTGATGAAGCGTAACATACTAGGTAGGTGAGCGTAAGCGCTCCTCATACTTTAAAGAAGTGTGAACAAATGGTAATTGCATATGTGGTTTGGCTGTGTCTTCCAGGAGTTTTGTACTTCTTGTATGATTTCCATAAACAGATAAACATACAACAGTTTAGTGCCACTCACTCACTCTTTAGCTACCTGTGTTATACCTGCCCTATATGTGTGAGTGAATTGGGATATGTTTCTTCTGCCACCTGTCCGTAACCTACTATTTGTGTTAGGGAAGGTTGTGCTGCTGCAGCCCAAGTTGTACCTTCATTGTGTTGGGAAGCTTGGTATAAAACGTTTCACTACACATACGAATACACGATTCACGCTGTCAATGCTTGTTTTAATGCATGATGTGAGTGAAAGAATGAATTGTCACAAAATAAGCGAGCAAAGTTTACTTTTGGTTTTTCGCATGACACAAGCAGTTTTTGAAATGGAATAGGCTACTTTGCAAAACGTAAGAACATAGCTGAAAAGTGGCTCCAAGCCATTTATAATACATCTACTCAAATCTGCCATTTTAGCCCAAAGCCCTCTGCAAGCTAGGGTTTTGATCCCATAATGAAATTGTTAAAAACTAAACTTGAATCCGCACAATGCAACATTCTGTTGGTTTAAAAATGAAAAAAATAGATGATGGTATACTATGTCTAGTACCAAAGTGCAGAGTTATGAAATACAAAATAAAAATTAATTCCTGGCTTTCTGCCTTTCTTCTTGTAGGCTTAGAACTTGGTGAGATTTTAAAGAGTGTGCTCACAACGCCACAGTGATAGCCCCTGCGTTCAACAAGAGCATCACATACTGCAAGGGTCATCAATGCTACTAAGGTAGCATCACCTGACGACAGAGCAAAGGGGGAGCAGAATTGTGTGTGATATTCCAGCAAAAAACATGTAGAATGTCTTAAACATTTTACACTCCTACCCTTTGCCGATCGTCATTGCGTTTAAGTTTTTACTGAATGCTGTACATCAAACACACACCTCAAGCTAGACACAACTGACATGCCTGTGCTGTAGCGTAACACTTAGCGTAATGGTAAACAGACTATATTGTGTGACTGGGTGAATCTAGAACTGTGCAAGAATTTTAACAGCGCAACGAAGCAATGCAGATGTTCAAACAGTGCTGCGCTTAGTGAATGTTAGTGTAACTGGGCCTCAGACCTTAAACTCAACCAGACAACTACACTGTTCTCATGAACGAACACATATAGTGAGGTGCTGCACACAAAAGGTAATGTTCCATAAGGTAATTAGTTGTCTCTAGTTACGTGGGCACCCCTCGCCCACGTCGCCCGACAGCACAACCTCAACATCATCTCCTACGCCGACGACACCCAGCTGATCCTCTCCCTCACCAAAGACCCTCACACCGCCAAAGCCCACCTCCACGAAGGAATGAAGGCCGTCGCCGAATGGATGAGGACCAGCCGCCTGAAGCTGAACTCGGACAAGACGGAGGTCCTCATCCTTGGTTCCAACCCTTCAGCCTGGGACGACTCCTGGTGGCCAACATCACTGGGAACAGCCCCGCCACCCACCGACCACGTACGCAACCTAGGGGTCATCCTCGACCCCACCCTCTCCATGACTAAGCAGGTCAACGCCGTTTCCTCATCCTGCTTCAACATCCTCCGAATGCTCCGCAGGATCTTCAAGTGGATCCCCACCGAAACAAGAAAAACAGTCACCCAGGCCCTCGTCACCAGCAGGCTGGACTACGGAAACGCCCTCTACGCAGGAACGACGGCTAAGCTCCTGAGACGGCTGCAACGCATCCAGAACGCCTCTGCACGTCTTATCCTCGACATCCCCCGACGCAGCCACATCACACCCCACCTGAGAGACCTGCACTGGCTCCCTGTCAACAAGAGGATAACCTTCAAGCTCCTCACCCACGCACACAAAGCACTCCACAACTCCGGACCAGCCTACCTCAACAGACGACTCAGCTTCTACACCCCCACCCGCCAGCTCCGCTCGACCAGCCTCGCCCTCGCCACAGTCCCCCGCATCCGGAAAACGACCGCCGGCGGCAGATCCTTCTCCCACCTCGCCGCCAAGACCTGGAACACCCTCCCCACCAACCTCCGACAGACCCAAGACCTACTGGCCTTCAGAAGACTCCTCAAGACCTGGCTCTTCGATCAGTAGCAGCACCACCCCCCTCTTCCCCCAGCGCCTTGAGACCCTTGCGGGTATGTGGGTATGTAGTGCGCTTTATAAGTGACATGATTGATTGATTGAGCCCTGATTCCATTATACCGGACAAATGGAACTCTATGGGCAGATTTACAAGAAAGTGATGCATCTGTAGAGATGCGTCACTTTCCCTGCGCCACCCTGAGAAACACTTGCGACACCATGGATGCGCCGTATTTACAATAGGGCGCACCATGGCGCATTTCTGACACATCTGTTGGCGTAAAAGTCATGCATTGCTGGAGTCGCACGACGCAACTCCAGCAGTGCATGTTGAGGCCTATCCTCATTGTGCTGCGTCACTCCTTACGCCTGCTTGAAGCAAGCATAAGGTTTTGAAGCAGTGGCATCCTAGAAGTGGCGCAGTGAAATCTTGTAGATTTCACTGCGTCACTTTTACGAGGCTTTCTTGCGTGGGAACGCCTACCCTGCATACATTATACCTGACGCAGATATGTGACGCAGGGCTTTACAAGATGCATCTCCCTAGATGCGTCACGTTGTAAATGAACCGCATTTTTATGCCGCCGCTGCGTCACAAAAAGTGACGCAACGGCGGTGAAAAATGACGCAAGGGGCTTGTAAATCTGCCCTTATGTCTTTTTGTCACAAAATAATTCACGAAGGTTTACAAATGTTTCCATGTCTAAACACTGACACTAACGCCCCCCCCCCCACCACACACACACGTTTTTTTGTAAACAAGAGACAAGACTATGATTTGAATACAGTGAAGGGGCGAGCTGGGCACGCAGATAAACAAAATAATAGGCAGAAAGAGACGCATTCTCCACTTGTTTGTGTTAGGGGTGGGGGAGCAGTAGACAAACAGAATTTGGGACGTGAGTGCAATTAAAGATAAATTGGGTACAGACCAAGGTGGGGTGGCTAAGTAAACAAAGAATGATTGAAAAATCCCACAACTAAAAAGGAAGGTGTAGGTGGGGCACAAACGGGTAAGGGCAAGGGGTATTTCCAGCACACACTCTTGACTCGGGCATCTACACACCGCACCTTAGCATCGTACAGCACTTTGGCCTTCGTGGGATCCGGTTCAAAGCAGAGTACTTTCTCCCCTGTCTGAAATTTATATTTCATTCCCCGGGCGTTCATTTGTTCCTCATGGCGGGAGAGGCAGGGCAAAAGGGGATCGGATGAGGAGACTGCAAACTGTGCAGGACAGAGGTAAAGGTACCCTAGAAGATGCCACCGCCGGCAGCGAGCAGCACACCAAGCTTAGACAGAGAAAAGGGACAACTACGATGAACGTTACCTGAGTGGCCATTTTAAAATGTGAATTTTAGTGAACAGGCAAATAGAAACTTAATCGGTACACTATAAAATGCAGCTTGCAATTATTGTTTTTATGAATCCTAATTTAGTTATTCTATTTTTGCAAAATAAATGGCTCAAAAGATTAATTGTTGAATTTTAAAACTAACACTTCTAGCGAATTATATAGAATGCAAGACCATAATAAAGTGACAGATGTATTAAAAACGATAGCACTACTTTAATATTTGATACTGTAATCCGTTTCTTTTTCCAGTATTTTAATTTTTTACCGTCGTCTTCAATACCAACGGTTCGACTAATGATACATTACAGATAAGTTGTCTTTCTTTCATTTCTGTCTCAACAACTGATGCTTCATCCAATCAAATGTCTGTACCTTTTGTACTCAGACCACGCCTTCTCGGCTCACCCAAGCTTGTATACCGTAGATGTACAAAGTGTTAGGATTCGTTGAAAGCAAGACCCACCCATCACTGTGTCAACCTATTAGAAGTGGGGGATGTCTGGACCTCCCCAGTTTGTTGTTTTCATGCCATCCAAACCACCACTGTAATCATAGGTTTGGGTAGTGACCGTCGATCGTTAAAACAGCCCGTTTAGAATATGAAGTTAAAAAGTAGATTAGTTCATGCACCTGGGCCGATTTTTTTTTTTTTATACATTGAACTTTTTGTGTACTCTGTTTTGTTTTTACATCCAGGACTACCAGTACCCGAATTCTTTTTTAAAATAAACTGGTTTGGATTAGCTAGTTGCGGTTGGAATAGCGCAAGGTGAAGGATATGTTACTACATGATCCGCTTACTGATGTCGTACTCATGACTAATAAGATGTTATCCTTTCTTTGATTAGTTTTGGACTAGCGTTTCGGTCAAACTTGTACTGCAGGGTGGGCTTGAAAGGGAGGTGGGGGGCATAGCGCAGCGCGCGCGGTTGTACGACAAACCAGAACATGAATTGCAACTGCCAACCTCCCCCCACCATCGGGCTCCTTTTAATCGTATGGCCAACCCAACACAGAGAACATTGGGTTCTCCCCGCGCTATGGTGCGCTGCACCGCTCCAAAATCTCCCAATATTACATTGATTCTTAACTACCGTCAACGTGAAAGTTATCCTAAAATACAACTCGGAGCATACTCTATCGTCTTCCCATCCCCGGAGCATGCAGATGAAGTACACTATTCTTGAGCTGTTAAACACTTCTTTATTCCTCAGCATAAACTCACACACTGCACATTACATCATACTCTATTAACCACCCCCTGATACCCCCCTGTCTATTATCATACATGTCAGCATTTTGGAAGAGGAGATAAAAAAAAAAAGAAACATGAGAATGTATTTCTCCCATGACTTCTATTGCAACCTGCATCTATTGGGTCGATTGGCATGTATGCAGGGGTGCAACTAGACCAGAACTTCGCGTGGGGGGGGGGGCCTAAGACTCCCAGCCAGGGCTGGCCCTAGCACTGGTCGCGCATGGTGCAACAGTCAATTTTGGCGCCTCCCCCATTTCCTCCATGAATTCCCTCACATACCACTCGCCAACAATGCTCCTCATCTCTCTATAGCCCCTTTCTGATGGACTTGTTTGAGTGAGATTGCAGAGTGAGCAGTGAGGGGGACAGGTGAGTAAAGTGTCATATGAGTGCAGGGTGAGTAGTGTGCTCGTGTGACTGCAGGGTGAACAGCGCAAGTGCACTGTGATGTTGTGTAGTTCCTATATAACTTATACAGGATCTGTGCGTTTGGATAACATAAACTGTGGGACTGGTGGCAGACTGATTCCGTGCACCCCCACCGGATACGTTAGCCTGTCTGTATTAGCTAGCTCACAGTGCCACTAGAGTCTCCTCTTATCGGGGAGAGAATAGCTCTTGGCAACCTCAGAACATGACAACCCTGATGCCCCCAGGATCGTGGAAACAATATACTACCTTTCGCTCAGTCACTCGTGCTCACTTAGTTTGTCTCAGAGAGATACACAGAATAAACAGGCTGGTCGTTTTCAATAAGAATTTATTGAACAGTTGTTATTCTAGTGTAGAATATATGTGCTGCAACAACCATTAGACAGTAGCAGAGATATATGATTAGCAATATTACAAAAGTAAAGGGATGGTATAGTTCTACCATCTTGCATAAATCATGAATATATACGAGTACATAAAACACATGATAAAAAGTGCCTACTCCTACAATGCCTCCCTAACTAGATGTACCTAACTGTACCTAGCATCTGTGTAGGTGTTATGCCAAGAATCTCTCTAGGATCTAGTCCACCCCATTACCTGAGAGTTTAGAGAATGTGGGACCCCGTCCTGGTCTCGAGTTGGACACCCTGCGAGGGATGTTAGACCACTGCTAGCTGGAGCGTCTGCATACAGGAACCTCAGCGTCTCTGGTCAGTGTGTCAGCCGGGAAGTCACGGTCTCCTCTATCTTCCTAAGCAAGATGTGCTGTATATATACCCATAGGTCGCCCCAGGGGTCCTACCTTGCTGTGTTACTGTGTCGGCCTAAAGGATGACGTTGGGCCTGAACTTTATACAGAGATATTATACAGGAGATGGTAATCCTACTGTTAGTCCTGTTGTGCTTCCAAGAAGTCTCATGCATAATGTATGAGAAACGAACCAGGGAAAAACCAGCGCTCTGAATGCAGTGTCATATCTAGGTAAAAGGTCAGTGCCTAAGAACCATTATGTATGTAATGTAGGGAAGAATATAGGTGAAAGGTTGCAATGTTACCTGCGCCTATATAGGGTACCTATATGGAATATAACAGTGAGTGCAGAGTGATCACTGTGAGTGCAGAGTGAGCGGTGTGCTCATGTGACCGCAGGATAAGTAGAGGGAGAATTGTGCGAGTTCATGGCGAGTGGCATAAGTGCAGTGTGGTCACTGTGAGTGCAGGGTGAATGGTGGGAGTGCATGGTGATCAGTGTGAGTGCATTGTGATTGCTGTGAGTGCAGGGTGAATGGTGTGAGTGCTTGGTGATCAGTGTGAGTGCATTGTGATCGCTGTGAGTGTGAAAGTGAAGGGCGAGAATGAGGAGTGAGTTGTCTGAATGCAGGGTGCATTCCCAGATACTTGAAGTAACTCAGCATGTTGTTGAGGGCTGGCCTACGGTTTCAGATATAAGTTAAACTATTGCTATTATGGCATTATTCAGGGTCAGGGCCGAACTGGCCGTAGCGGACACCAGGCGTTTTCTCAGTGGGCACGAAGGGTGGGGGCAGGTTTGGACCGGTGGGGGCCGTTTTTGGTACGGGGCGGTTTAGCAGCAGTGCTGCAATATCAGCCCCCTTTACCAAAAGCTGCTGCAGTGTTTTCCAAGCGAAAGTCCCCCAGCAGCCGGTCCAACTCAATTGCCAAGGCCGGTTTGCGCTCCCAGGGATCGAGGGTGGAGGAAATAAATATTGTGCTCATCCTGCAACAAACTTCCAGTCTTGTGATTAGGGTTGCCAGCTCATTATATTGATGTCCCAGACTGTACAAAAATAAGCAGTCACCTAAAGCATATTTTCAGCACTGATCTGTGCATACTTGGAACAGCAAAAATACATAGAAAGCATTTTTAATTGTGTTCTACGGCTGCCTGAATGATCTATGACTGATAATTAAAGGGACCAAAGGCAGAAAAGTCACATTTCAAATGAATACATACTATTTTGTTTATACCCCTGTCATTGTCACGAGGAGGCCTTTGCAGGCTCTTTAAACAACAAATGGCTGGTATTTTTCTTTTGGGAACCCTACTTTATATTCTTTTTCATGAAATGCATTCTCACACTATGGCAGTAAAAGTTAAATACAAATGTAAGGAATAGGCAGAGTGGGGGCCCAGTGGGTACTGAAACCAGAAAAAACCTAAGCCTCCGTAACTAGTTTACAAAGGTATGTAAATATGCAAATGGTCTTTAAAGACCTGTGAAAAACGTGGGCATGCCGGAGGTAAGACTCCAGACACTGCCCAACCGAGCCCACAGCAGCTCGAGCTTCATCAGCCCGGGCTGAGACACACGACTGGGGGGGTCCACGTGGGAGCGAAGCCTTTTCAGCCCTATGGGTGTTGCATGCCTGCATTTATGGGACTTGCATGTGTGCTGCTGCAGGATCGGATATCAGAAATTAAAATATAACTTTTTATCCATACCTGTCGGGAGCACAGAGAAATCGCTATGGCAGGCAGAGAAAGCATGACAAAATGTGGTGCACTTGCTTGCAGGAGCAAGTTACTGGCAGTGCATACTCCAAGTCACACAAGACCAACACCTGCCATCTGAAGTCCACTGAGGAATCTGGGTTTGGCAATGCAGGAATCGGGAGGCGGGAGACTATCCTTGAAATCAGTAGTCTCCCGGCTGAATTGGGGAGGGGGAGCAGGGGGGGGGGAGTTGGCATGTATGTATTACGCTATTCCTGTCTAGAGTCCGCCCCAGACCAACGAGGGCCCTAGTGCGCAGTGCCGTTTATAGGACATTTGGGGCCCCGGGCAGAAAGGGAATGTGTGAGGCCCCCCTAATTTGCATACAACATGAAATCACAGAGAATGACATCATAGGAAGTGCCATCAATTGACTATTGTTGAGGGAATTTGCAAGAAGAAACTTTCTTGGTGCGGATATCAGTAAAACAAAAACATAAATATTAATACTAATAAAATAAGCACATATATTTTACATTTTAATTAAATGGAGATACATTATATTAGTCACACTAGATGGAAAGGTTTGGTCTAGGTCTCTCCAAAACGTAGAAGTTCAATCAAATGTTAGCAATTTGTTTCCAGATTAGTGCATTAGATACGTATATGTGTATGCAGTATCTATATAGCGCAATCCAAACCGAAAGGCTGCTATACACTGTACAGGGTCAAAGACACAGTCAACATGTGATAGGAGAAGATGGTTTGTGTATCGTAACTGCATCATGATTTTTTTAAAGTTGTGTATTGACTGTTTTCTAAATTGGAGCTGACTTTGGGCAGTCCGGATGGATATGGGAATAACATTCCAGATCCTTGGGGCACAGATGGAAAAGGCTTTTTTCTTGTTTTTTTCTCTTTTTAGCACACCTTCCGTCTGAAGGTGTCTTTGCTGCGGGTGTGGAGAGCCACTAGAGATCGCAGGCTTTTTATCAAAGAAGGTAGGGGAGCCAGTCATATAGTGCAAACCTAGCCAACAGCAGCGGAGTACTTACAGGGTTAATGACAAGCGTAACATCAAGGTGTGATGGGTAAGGTAGCTGGTTTGTTAACGCATTGTGATACCTTTGCAGATAATGCAGCTGAGTTTGAAGATGGTGCGGGCCGGCAAAGAGGACCTGTGGAGTTCCATCACGGTGTTATGATGTGGTTATATATCTTCATGCCCTGATGAGGTGTGCGGCAGCCTGTAAAATGTCCTTAAGGGGGCCAGTGTGGATTAAAATTCCAAGATGGTTTCCCAGATACTTAGTGCAAGATAGGGCATCTGCAAAAAAGATCTGAAATCACATAAAACAGTTGAAAATAGCTTGACGTCTATTAAAGGCATCACCCTAGTCACTGAAAACACCAGAAACTACCAGAAAACAATCATATGTAGGCCAAAAGGGTTTAATGTCATGTACCATGTGCCATGGCTACAACACCCCTATCAGTGTCCTCTGAAACCTTTAAAATGTTCGGATACTAATAATTAGTATACACTTACATGGTTCCAGAGTGCATTTCATTTTGTAAATTAGCATGGTGCAGATTCAATTAATTGATTTGAGATATATCTCCTTTCATTTGATTTCTCCTAATTTTGAACAAAACCTGGAACGCACACGTTTAAATGCAATTAAATAATGCTGCAAACCAGGCCCGCTAACCGGTCCATTTCCTTGGGCCTCACAGTGCTGGACTATGGCTGCAAGGCCCATGGGAGAGAGGCCAGGCCTCCAGGGTTGTGCCTGGTAAGTGTTTTACCATCATGAATAGTATTTTCATGTTTAAAACAGAGCAAATAAGCAAAAAATCTCAATAGAACTTCTAGGGATATAACAATATAAAACAAAACATCCATGCCTCATCAGCTAAGTAAAAATTCTCATATTGGAGGTGCACAAAATATAAAGCCAAATGGCATACGTAGAGGTCTTCAAATTGGGACAAGGCTCCTCTGGTGGACCTCAATTTATCATAGGGGGGCATCAGCCTCTGCAGTGGTTGAGATTAATTCAAACATTCAATCCGTCACCTTTTTTTATACTTTAGTGAGTCGCCCTAAGTGGGACAGGTATGCCTAGATGTGGGTCCTGTGCACACTGTGTCAAAGGAACCAAGCTATACCTGGCTGAGGATCCCTAACTAGGGTGACACCTGTCCTGGGTTGCTTGTGTTCTGGGTCAGGGAGGACCTGGACTGGTATTTCGATCGGGACTATTCCCACTGGAGCAGAGTCAAGCCTGATTTGCATATGACTGGGTCCAAACTGAGGTGCCATGGTGTGCAAAATAACAATGGAGTGGGATGCAGCCTGAGTGCTTACCAGTTGATGTGATTAATTGAAGCATTCCATCCATCACTTTTTGTATGCTTTTTTTGTCGACAGTAAAAGGCATCCATAATTTGGCCTCATTGGACCCATAACCCCACAAGGCCAAGGTCCCAATGCACTTGCTGCGCTATTGATTGCTATGCCCTGCACAGGGGCCTTTTGCCTTGGGCCTTGCAGCCATGGACCGGTGCTGCAAAGCCCAGAACAGCACGCTTCCTCCCTTGGGCCTCTCAGCACTAGACCATGGCTGGTAGACCTAGGCAAGGGTGGACCTTTCCTGACCTTCGCAGCTCTGGAACATGGCTGTGCGGTGCATGAGAGAAGGGACCAGATGCATAGTAATGTAGCCATGGGCCCTGATGCAAGAAAATGATGCCGGACAGTAAAACCCAGCCATAATCTGGGTGCATTGGGTCCAGAAAATCCATGAGCCCTGGTGCCACAGCACCTGCTGCACTACTTATAGCTTATCCCCTGAGAGAGGCCTCAATGAACCTCACAGCCATACTCCTCCTCTGCTAAGCACACAGACTGGTGCCTCCTCCCCTGAGTGTCCAACCACAGTCAGCTGCAATGCCCAGAGGCCTCACAGCTCTGGAACATGGCTGCAATGTCCATGGAAGAGAGGCAAGTCGCACAGCAGTGATGCCATGGATGCTGGTGCACAGTAAAAGCACCCCCTCACTATTGTCCACTGGCTGCACAGTAAAATAAAGCCATAATTTGGAAACTTTGGGCACTTAATACCCCTGGGGCCACTGCACCTGCTGCACTACTGATGGCTATGCCCCTGACTGATGGTTATGCCTGGGCAGAAAGGGAATGTGTTAAGCTCCTCTAATTTGCATGCAACATGAAATCACAGGAAATGACATCACAGGAATGCACATTGATATCTACCTATGCACAGAGCCTTGGAACAGAGCTGTGAGACACATTCAGTGGGTTCCAGTGGGGGGGGGGGGGGACACATGGTGACCTCCCCTCCTGGTTCTCTCAGACATGGTGTAGTGCTGAGAGGATTAGGGAAGGGAGCCTACCAACCCATTGGCCTTGCAGCACATAAGCATACCTGCAAGGCTCAGGGGAGATGTTTATTGGGGAGCAGGGGAACTAAAAGTTAGATAGCAGATTTTTTGGGTTTTATTCTAAATACCCCCTCTAAAACAGGTCATGTTAAAAGATAACTCAGCTGGATATTGAGTTTATCGAGCATGAATACTCTTCCTACTATATTTGAGCTCTAATCCTTTTACCACCTCCTGGAGTAAGTCTTGAATGCTCGCAATTGCAAATTATGAGCGACAACTTTAGAAAATGAACTCTGGTGTTAAAACAGAATGAAATAGGTTTAAGCTTTGAAACACCATTGGTAAATATCGGTATCTACCACTCACACTGTCCATTAAGTACCCACTGCCACAGAACCTGGTTCAGCTGGTATGTTTTAACCATGGAACTAGGATAATTGACATGTAATCACAGTTTTATGATGGAAATAATCGCCATGTTCTAAAGCTGAGCAGGGACAATAAGAGTGGCGATTTCCTGGGAGGGGCAGCCTCTTTGCCTTGCGATCAGAATCACTGATACCCCAGTTGTGATCTAGTGGACTATTTGGAGCTATGGAAACAGGAGACAAGTTTTTTAATCCTAGCCTCCCATTTGGCCAAATTGTGTGCTCTTGGGAAATCACGTTTCTGAATTTATTGCCAGGGCCACTGAAATTATGCGATTGTGCGGGCGCTGCATTTTTCGCATAATTGTAGATTTGCTGCATTTGCCACATAATCCATCATCTGCTGCATAATCTGCAGGTTTTAACAAAAACTATTTTTGTTTGTAGCTCAAATGGTTCAACAGTTCCTAATAACACAACCACATGTGTTGCAGCACAGCCGAAGATCTTTTGCAACACTAGACTTGTTACCTTTCTGTTTCTTATTGCTACATTTGGATGTTAAACTGGTTCTAATTAAGTGCAACCAATGCCAAGGCAGTGTTAATAAGTGCAAAAATCAACTTCCTGCCTCATGACACACAAGTCACTGTGGTCAGGGTGCTGATTCTCTCTAGGCTGGACTATGTTAATATTTTGTAACTAGGTCTTCCAGAATATTTAGTTCAGCATCTACAGGTGGTCAGAACATGGCAGTCCGCTTACTCTATAAACTATCAAAGCAGCCCTCAGTATCTCTGTTTTGAGAAAAGCTATATTCGATAGCGGTCCGCAAGCGTATCATGTTCAAAACTTTGAGACTGGCCCACCAAGCCCTCCACAACAATGGTCCCACTTATTTGAATGAGAGGATCAAGGAATATAGACCAGGGAGGTTGCTGCACTCTAGTAACACTGACTTATATTGTCATAAGGTTTCTGCACATACAGAGCTATGCACAGGATAATAGGACCTCGGAATATAGTGGTGAGCCAACCATAAACCTTAGCACCCAAAACCCCAACCCAACTAGCCTTAGCGTCCCATTAGTACTAATGCACCAATGATTAGACAACCCAGAACACGGTATCTCTCTCTCAGGACTCGCAGAGGCAAGAACACTCTTTCGTTACATTCGTACCTGTCCACAACATGCGTATGAAGAGACACTGTATAGGTTAAAATGTTTATTTCAACTTACGTGCTCTAAGATACAGTACACGTGTCAGTACTAGTAGCATAATACATAAGAACAATATAATCAGCATAGTTACTACTCCATAGAATACGAACGGGGAAAGCATCTCATAAAGCAGTGGATATATGTCTAACTAACATTACCACCCTCCCCGTGCTAGAAGCCAGTTTATTATAATAATAGAAGACCTTTGGGCTTTGACTAGCGAACCCCCATACCTCAGTCTCTTGATGCAAAACTACATCAGCAAACAATCACAGCTCTTCTCTCTGGAAAGGTCGTCTCCAAGTGCTATCTTAGAGCAAGCGAGCGCATTATTAAAAGCACACTAATTTCTCAATGGCAGCTGTACATGGTGTTATGTCTAGGTGCGAGGGACGGGCCAAATCAGTAGAAACCAGGGATTTGTTATTCGACCTTGTAACTGTTGTTCAGACTGAGCCCACAAAGGGAATAGGAGAAAAGGTGAGAAACAGAAAATGCAGACTATTGTAGAACAACTTGGCAATAACAGAGGGCGACAGAACAACATCCAATAGTAACGTGCGCAAGAGTCATCATGGCAGCCAGGCGTGGTAACGTAGCCAAACCTGCCAGGAGGCCATGAGCCACAAGACACCCTCCCCTGGTCAGTCCAGCGGCCACGACGAAAATGAAGACAGAGTTCCAAATACCTGAGCAGAATAGAGGCGGTCTACTAACAACTAACGGCAAGTCAATCAATCCAAAAATGTGAAAGAGCAGAAAAATGCTATACCGTCCAGAAGGACATCATTGGAATCGTCAAAAAACGTAGACGCCATCCAGTCCAATAGGTCAAAGCTGCAGGAATGTTCTTCAGAGTATGGAGCATCCAAAAGCAATGCGGGACAGCTTGCGTGATATTCAATATAACTTTGTTGTAGGAGATTCTGAGCAGCCGCCCAGATATCCCATTGTGCCAAAATCCCCAGTGCAGCCGCACGCATCATAAAGCCAGCAGCGGAACAGTCCCGTTCATGGGCCTCTAAGGGACCCACCAACCGAACAAAATCCGGGACCGGCAATGACGAATTGGAGAGGCAATAATCCATGGTCCATGTAAACGGACAGCGGATGCAAGACATCACAGGTTGCACGCAAGTGAAATACGCAAAGCGAAAGGAAAGGGTGTAGGACACACTGATAGTTGCCAAGGGCAGAACATCGAAGCCAACCAGAAGTCGCTCACGGAGCAGCTGGAGGCGTTCGGGATCGAGAAGGGCCCAGTGGTGTGCAGCCATTGCGCAGAAAACAGACCAACAGCAAGACACCAGCCGCCAAAGCGAGGATTAATGGGAAACCACCAAAGACGCTAGAAAAAATAGAATGTATGAATGCCGGTATCACACCGAAAATAGTTTGAAAGGTGGACACGAGGCCAGACCCCACAACCTTAAAAAAGTGCACCAGACCCTCAGTGTTTGATGCGTTAAAAATACGATGAATTAACTCCCCAAAATGTTGGGGGAGGTCAGTGTTCAAAAGGGCCTGTATTTCACTGTGGGTGCTCGCCACCTGGAGAATGAATGTCTCCCGGGCGGATGTGAGCATAACCTCCTCATTCAATAATAGGGCCTTTATTCTGCTCAACTTATTGAAATCTGCCTCCATGGTAGGAATGGAAGGCCAAATAGAGCTATCAACGATGTCGTGAGGGGGAGGAAAAAGCACATTCTTGCAGCAGACAACTCTGTGTGAGACTGTAACAATATACGGAATGCCGGCCTGTAGGCCACAACAGTCTTCGTTATTTAAAAGCAAATAGCTACCGTTGGTAAGCAAAGTAAAAGTAGGAGAAATAGCAGGAGCAGGAATACCCTTTAGCACACATGCAAGATTCGGAACTGAAACGCTACAAGCCCCGTGCAATTTAATATGTTTACAAATAAGCGAATGACCCACAGTTGAATCACAAGACTCCCCCGTGAGAAATACCTCCTTGCCATCTCTAAGGCATTTATACATGAAAGGCAAGGACCAAAGTTCATGCAGGAAAGCACTACCCAAAGGCTGGAAACGGCCTACAGGATAATGTTTCATGCACGAACCGAATTCAAATAGGGAAAAAGGTAAAGCTATAACCCCATGAACTAGCCACACCGCAGAATCTAGTTCCGCTACAGAGAATGGTAAAGGATCCACTTTTTCAATATGTAACAAAGTGTAAGATGCATCTTTCATGGACATGAACTGCTGTTTGTCAGTCAAATTAAAAGGCAGAAAGAGGGCAGTGGTGTTTAACAAATTCCAAGGAACTTTACCCAACTTAAGGGTTTGCAAAGTCCATGCAAACTGCATCACTGAACGCAACTGATTCTGACCATGATACAACATAGAGACATCATCTTGTACAATATCAACAACAGAGGATACAATATTGTTCAATGTGTAAATGCGGGAAGACAGGGTATTTATACTATTGTCAACAACAGCAAGCACCTTTTCCAAATTTGCTTGGTCTATTTCCCTAAGACGGGAAGCAGCTTCCATTTGTGACAGCTTCCAGAGCTCATTATACGCTTCATAAATGAATCTCTTCGGTCGGGGACCACGAGGTCCCAAGATAAAGTCAGATAAGTCAATAGTGCCTGATAGGAGGGATAAATGGTTCTTAACAGAGTCTAAGGACGAATGTTGTAACCATTGTTTACATAATTTACCAACCGAATACGTGGTCACAGTACGAGTTTCAGTAAATCTTGGATCAGGCTTGTCCTGTATGTAACCAGGAACTGTGCCATGAAAACGAAGTTGGCATGCATTAGATGATATGGGCCATGCCAACCAGGGTGACTGTATTAGTGCAGAAACGTTAAAGGAATTGTTCTGAAACTGAGCCTGTAACGCCATAAGGGACATATTAAAATGCAAACTATCATTTGGAAGACTCGACAAGGATGGGATGGTTGGCGCATTTAGTTGTTTAACGGTAGCCAACCCCCAACACGTGGTCTGATAAATGGAAGTATTTAGAAATAGAATTTGGGCTGGGATAAGGCAAGCACGGTGCAGGGCCTCAGTGCCCTGCACCTGCCATAGCTTCGAACCCCAGATTGATTTTAAATCCACTGTGTCTTTCCAATACTCATAACCACCCACCGCCAAGGCGCTCAAAAAGGAACCCGAATATAGTAATTTAGTGTGGGTCAACATTATTTTTTGAGTCGATGGAGATTTTAATTTAAAATAATAGGACCCAGGGTTCGATCGATTAAAATCAGTAAAATAGGTGAATTTATTTCGAAGAGTCTGGGAACTACCTGGTATGGGGTTTGGGCAGTGTTCCCATTGGGTGTAAGTAACAGGGCTGCGTAGTGCACTTGGTTTGTGGAGAAAATGATTGCCCCAATGCTGGTAGCAATACAAATCGGCATAATTCGCAGAATTCATATACAAGTCTTCAGCATTAAAAGAGGCATAATATTTTAAATCAGCAAACAATGCTTCAACTGCATGCACATCCCAATCATCAGAATGAATATTACTTTTTACTACATCACCCATCGAGACTCGAAGGACATTTGGTACATTAATAATTTCTGTCGGGCCATGTATTTGAAAGTTTACCGCATCCCATACGATGCCATCAGCAACTGGAAACGCTGAAATGTTCACAAATGTGTGGTCACGCTTCATGATGTGTGAAGAGGAATGTGGAGCCAAAGTTCCAGCAACACTGTTCACAGCAGAGCGTTCAGGTAAATAGTGACCATTGATGAGTAGAAAAAACACTGTGACAAAGCCAATGGACATGAACAAAAAAACCAAGAAAAGTACCATCCAAATGTATGTCCAAGGTGGAATCAAAAAATTGTCTCTAAACCAGGATACAAAAAGACTAAACTGGGACGGGACTTGTGATGAGTTGGAATCTGAATCAAAAGAATAACGTGTCGGGCTCAGTGGTGTTGTTGGTTGGTGTGCCACTGACTCTGTGGCGGGATAAGTATATTCGTCCTCGGCTATGCAGGGTGATGCAGGGGGTTCAAATATATTTTCAGGCAAATCAACCATCTCCATGGTAACATCAGTGATTGTTCGTGCAGGCGTGCCTCGAACGCTTGTCCGATAAATGGCAGGACAAGAGACCGCTGGTGTGACACTATTTAGGATCGGCCAGATGTTGTAGCTTGACATTTTCCACTGAGATGTATCTGTTTTCCTTGCGACCGGGAAGCGGTGGTAGGATGACTGTACGTGTTCCCTTCAAGCCCAGTACTGGAACCGGTGCACGAAAAGAGGGGCCGAATTCTTTTTTGTTCTCCACCTTCTCTCGTACCAGGTCGCCAATCTTCGGAAGCCAGCCGGCAACCGGAATCTGCACAGCAGGGTCTGTGGCTGAAGGTAAATGTGCAATCGCTAGTTTGTCTCGGGCTTCTTGTAAGTCCTGTAACATAGTAGAATGATTATCTACATCGAACTTGGCGGATTGCGCCGCCATGTCTAGACCATCAAGGTCAGGCACAAACATTCGTATGCCAAAGAGCATTTCGTAAGGGGTCCGCCCACCCAGAGGCCTTCTAGGGAGATTATTAAGTGCACGCTGAACAGTATACAAGTGGGCCAGCCAGTTCCTGCCAGTACCTATAACTCTAGCTGTCAAGGATTGCTTTAAGTCACGGTTCATTCGTTCAACGATAGAGTTGCCCTCAGGCCTATACGGAGACGAAAATTTCACCCGCACCCCTAAGGAGCCCATTGCGTCCTTGTAAGCCTTAGAGGCAAACGCCGGACCTTGGTCAGAATGGAAGGTGCCGCATGCAAAAATTCCCACAAAGACACGCAAATCCCTAATGACATTTCGTGCGTCAGCACTCCGTTGTGGCCAGACCCAGATGAACCGTGTGCACGAGTCCACTGCCACTAAGATATATTTATAGGCAGTGTCTGAAGAAAATGGACCGCAGTGATCCAAGTAAACACACCCAAAGGGTCTGTTCGAAATTGCAAGCGAGGTCTGCGGTGGTCTTGTGACTGTTGAAGGCTTGATCTGTTGACAAACGTCACAGGAAAGCACATAAGTACGTGTATCTTTGTATAAACCACGCCACCAGTAACGCTGCTGCAAAATGGAAATTGTCGCAGACACACCAGCGTGCGCCGAAGCCATGCCTTCGTGTGCCGCTGCCATCAAGGAAGGTCTGCGGTCCGCGTTGGGGATCAGCCGAACCCCAACGTTAGGTATTGTTACATAAGGAGCCTGATCGGGACCTATCTGGTAAGAATATTTAGAAGGGAAACCTCTAGGGTAATTAATTCCTTCTTTTGTTGCAGCAATAGCTGCCAAGATATCAGTGTCTATTTTAGACATGGATCTAGTAACTGCTGCTACTGAACACGTGAGTACTGCTGATCTGGCAGCTTCATCTGCCAGACTGTTACCAACAGCGTGTGCGCCCACTCGCTGATGGCCTAGGGTGTGAACCACCTGTGTGAGTGGCAGACGTCTTTGTAATTCTGCCACCCTAACCCAAAGCATTTTATGCTTGATTGTGTTGCCTTTAGCGTCTCTATAGTCATTTTGCGACCAAAAGAACAGATTGTCATTGTATGATTGAACACAGTAGTAAGAATCGCACACGATTAAAGTGGTCACATCAGGATTTACGAACTCAAGCGCAAGCACCAAGGCACGCAACTCGGCCAATTGTGCGGTACTGTCCCCGAGTGCCTGTGTATGCACTACAGTGGATTTGAACTTTCCGTTCACAAACGTACCTGCAACAATAGCACATGCGGCTGAATAAGCATGCTTGGACCCCGTGGCCGGTTGTGCCGAACCATCGGTGTAGATCACACAGTCGTAATCCTCAAGCGGCAATAAGGACAAAGGAGGAGGATGAATGAATTCATACTGTAAAAACTCCTGAGTCTGAAGAGAAGAGTCGAAAATGAAAGTGACATCCGGAGACGTCAAAGATGTTGCCCATTGAATCCAACGGGGGTGCAAAGCTTTAGAGTTCGGAACACTTGCTTTCGTCACTGCCTCTAGGGCAGGATAGGGTGTTACCACCAGAATGCGTTTTCCCTGTGCCAGTGCGCGCTCCTTCAGGATCGCCATTTGCACTGCTGTTAGCACTTTCTCCACAGATGAGAACCGCATTTCTGCAGAGGTGTATAGATGTGACTTGTATGCGATGGGTACTGTATCACCTTCATTAAAGGTTAAGTACGTGAAACCCACTGCCCCTGGAATGATTCTAATCACCAAGTTTGTGTGGTTATCACGCGTCAAAAGGTACTTAGACTCAAGAAGGTCTGTCTGCAAAGACTGCAGAATGGAGGTATGCTCCGGAAGCCAGCAAGACTTCGAAAAAGTAGGTTGTATCAAAGCATACAATGGCTTGATACGCTGGGCGTATTCGGGAATATATGTACGTCCGAAGTTCAGAAAACCCAGTAAAGACTGAAGCTTCTTCAGATTAGTAGGAGGGCACAGAAGTGCACATTTCTCCAGAAAATGGGGGGCTAAACCCTTACCTTCATTGTTGAGCTCATAGCCCAAGAACAAAACGGTAAATTCAGCAATATGGGATTTGGCAAAGTTAATTTTGTATCCCTGAACCGCAAATTCAAGAATAATGCGGTCCACCCGGGTCAGATGCGGAAACAATTCATCGTCTGTCAGATAAATGTCATCCACATATGAACAGGCGTCTGGATCGATGCCGTCTAACAAAGAGACAACACGAGCGGCGAATACGCCTGGACTATTCTTGTAGCCCATAGGAAGACGCCTGAATTTGAACATTTTACCACCGGAAGTAAAGGCACACCATTGGCCACTCTCCGGGGCTAAGTTGTGCGTGTAGAATCCATTTGAAAGGTCAAGGGTCGTTTTGTATTTTTTACGAACAAGACTGTCTACAAGCGCAGAACTATGGGTATTTTGCACCGCAAAGGTCCGACAATGAGAGTTCAAATGCCGGTAATCCAATACTAAACGGTACGATCCATCGGGTTTAGAAACCGCGAAAAGGGGATTGTTCATAGGTGATACACAGGGTTCAATTATTCCCTGATATTCCAACTGTGTCAGAATTTCGGAAACGGGGCCTTTGGCTTCACGTTTTATGGGATATTGGGGTTGTGGCTGCGGCAACGATCGCAAAGGTATTTCATGGGGGGAGATTCTTCATCCCAACCCACGTGATTGCGGAATAACGCTGGAGCCAGGGACACAGCCCACTCTGCTGCAAGAGCCTCTGCTTTGTCCTTTGGGACATGTCGAGAAAAGCTCGGAAGGATTACCTCCTCCCCTTTACGCGCAGTAATTACGAATGGGGGTGGCCAATCCGCCTCTGCCAATAAAATATCATATGAAGAGGTCAGATTTTCCCAAAAAATACCTTTAATTACTCGCTGTATATCACCTTCAATTTGGAGGACGATATTAAATAGTCTGTCAGGGGGTGCCACTCGGGTGTCTGCTGTTTCAACAGTAATGAATGTTTCAGTTGCTGTCGCCTCCATATGAGGACGTAGCGCCTCCCGCACTATGGTTACTTCCGCGGCGCTGTCTAGGAGGGTTACTGCCCACGTCCAATTCAGGAGTCTCGTTCTCACCGTCTGTGGCATATTTCGCTGTTACAGCGGCAACTTTCTTCTTCTGAAATTGTGGTCGAAAACGTTGAGCGTCTTCTTCTTTTCCTCTGACTTGTTGTCGAGGCTGGTCACGTCCCTGTGGGGCCTCACGGGCCCTTCCTCTATCCTGGCGGTCTCCTCCACCGGCCTGTGACGACGTCTGTGCCTGTGAAGAACGAGGAGAACGCGTATCAGGGATCTGAAACCTATCCGGTGACTTAATTCTCGCTCTATCGCGTAAATCATAAGTACGTTCAGAAGAAATCGAAACCGGGGATGCGCCTCGCGATCCCGGCTTTGTCTGTTGCTTACCCTGTTTTTTCAGCCTCCAGCTCTTTTTAGTGAAGACTGGTTTCTCATCCTTCTCAGATTGAGATTTGGTTTGTTGCTGTTGTGGTTGCGATTGTGTTTGCAGTTTTGCAAAGGCTTGTTACCCAGGCTGTTTCTACCAATAGTTTTATAAGCCTGGGTAATAATTTTCGGTAATTCTCGAGGCTTGTCCAATTCTGGGACCAAAGCCAAAGCGTTAGCTACTTGAAAGTTCACTGCATCGCCCTTGACATTCGCAAGGATCAGTTCAGCTACTACTTCAAACACTCCCACTAGTCTCATCCCTAATTCCACAGCCGCTTCAGGGCCGTGTTCATCCTGTACTTTTTTAATTACAGAGGGGAGAACCGTCATGGAAGGAGTACCAAAACATTTAGAATATACTGCTGCGAATACCCTACCCCAGTTGTCACATGCTGTCAACTCGGGAATCAAGTCTTTTGGCAAACTAATCGTCAAAATACGATGTTTATCCACTGGAGTTGTATGTGGAAAAACTGCCTCCAACTGATCAAACTTTTCTGCAAGCCAATAAGGAAAATCATCCTTATTTTGTGGTCGTTTGCCCATCACAGAATTCACCATGACGGGACTTATGGTCACTCCGCCTGCAGCAGCTGGTTGGCCAGGCACTCCAGGAGCGGCTCCATGGATGCTGCCTGTAACATATCGCACTAACGCTCGATGCACCTGCACCAAGGCCGCATACATAGTGCGCAGTTCCGCGACTGGTATTGTCATATAAAGCGGATGTGGGGTGTACCCGGCCAAAACAGGCCAAGTGGCCCCTGCTATAGATAAGGGGCCTAAACGAACCGTGGTAGTCGGTTGTGGGAGGGCGCCATTAAACCAAACACGGTGTTGCCAAGCCGTGAGTGGTACTTCAAGATTAGTATAAGGTCTATAGACAGCAGGAACAACGGTGGGTTCATATGCATGGAACAGATTATCGTTCGCATCCACCGCTGGAAAAGTGATCCAAGAGTAGAACACTTCAAAGTGGAAAGCCGGGTCGGCTTGCACCACAAAGACTAGGTCTACTCCCGCGTCTGGCACTCCATACACTCGTAAGTGATCCCGGAGTGCTGTGCGGCTATGCGCCGCTATGTCTATACCCGCCATCTCTAACGGGTTTATTCAACAATCCTACACGAGGCAGCACAAAAGGGTTTTTCTAAGAAACCTTTTTAATAACATCAAGCTTGAAAGAACCTACAAAATCTGCAATATAGGAGGTATCGCCGTCACGTACGCTTCCGGAAGCGTACGTGAGGGTTGTGTGGACAAGCACAAGTACTACTCAAGCGTCTCGCAAGTAAGCTGCCCCACTCGTTGGTCGCGCCATGTCATAAGGTTTCTGCACATACAGAGCTATGCACAGGATAATAGGACCTCGGAATATAGTGGTGAGCCAACCATAAACCTTAGCACCCAAAACCCCAACCCAACTAGCCTTAGCGTCCCATTAGTACTAATGCACCAATGATTAGACAACCCAGAACACGGTATCTCTCTCTCAGGACTCGCAGAGGCAAGAACACTCTTTCGTTACATTCGTACCTGTCCACAACATGCGTATGAAGAGACACTGTATAGGTTAAAATGTTTATTTCAACTTACGTGCTCTAAGATACAGTACACGTGTCAGTACTAGTAGCATAATACATAAGAACAATATAATCAGCATAGTTACTACTCCATAGAATACGAACGGGGAAAGCATCTCATAAAGCAGTGGATATATGTCTAACTAACATTACCACCCTCCCCGTGCTAGAAGCCAGTTTATTATAATAATAGAAGACCTTTGGGCTTTGACTAGCGAACCCCCATACCTCAGTCTCTTGATGCAAAACTACATCAGCAAACAATCACAGCTCTTCTCTCTGGAAAGGTCGTCTCCAAGTGCTATCTTAGAGCAAGCGAGCGCATTATTAAAAGCACACTAATTTCTCAATGGCAGCTGTACATGGTGTTATGTCTAGGTGCGAGGGACGGGCCAAATCAGTAGAAACCAGGGATTTGTTATTCGACCTTGTAACTGTTGTTCAGACTGAGCCCACAAAGGGAATAGGAGAAAAGGTGAGAAACAGAAAATGCAGACTATTGTAGAACAACTTGGCAATAACAGAGGGCGACAGAACAACATCCAATAGTAACGTGCGCAAGAGTCATCATGGCAGCCAGGCGTGGTAACGTAGCCAAACCTGCCAGGAGGCCATGAGCCACAAGACAATATCAGTCCCCCGTTTTAAAAAACACAACGGAGAGGGGAATCCTCTTTCATGGTCAGGTCAGCAGGCATGTGGAAGCAGATGCCTGTTCATCTAAGGTCTATCACAGAGGAATCTCCATTCAAGAGAGAGCTAAAATCCTATCTATTCAAATTATAGGGATTAGTGGACACCTGAGAATTTTTGCCACTATTTTCCATCTCTGAATGCCATGCCCCGGGACACTCTCTGAGTAGCCAAGCACTATATAAGAACCATTCATTAATTCATTCAAAAATGACAATATAGTGACGTTATACCATCATAAAATGTGCAGAATTAAGCCGCATAACAAGCCTTTTCTTTGTGCATAATTTACTCAGCCCTGCCTCATAATTTAATCCCGCCACATAATTCCAGTGTCCCTGCTTATTGCTCTGCTGCTCCCTTTTTGGCAAGATTGGGAGTATTTTGATTCAATGTAGAAACTGCTAGTCACCGGGATTGTTAAAAATGGACTGAATATTTCCTGAGTGAAGGGAGGTGTCCAGTCGAGTGATAGTCACCTAAATGCAGTTTAGTGGTAAATATATAGCCTTTGTACCAAGGAACAGTGTACTTGGGTTCTGGGTCTACTAATTTAACAAACTGTTTAATCCTGGGCAAATAACACTCTCCCTGTGCCTTGTCTACTGATCTGACAATACGGCAGCACTTTGAATCAGGCTTAATGTGAGAAATAGACAGCAAAGGCAAACTCCCTGGCTGTGGCTCAGCTCGAGGTCCAGTTTGAATGACAAGTCCATGAAGAACCAAGCTTTCATGTGGCTTCTGCCTGCCATCCTCCGTCTAACCAGGATTTGGCATTATGGCTAGAGTTCCCGACTTTGTAACTGGGTAACCGGGTTCCAGTCTTGGCGTCAGCTCAAGATCCTGTGATTCTGGGAAAATCACTTAATCTCCTTCTGCCTAAAAAAGAAAATGTGTCCTTGTGTTATGTAATCGGTTCTCATGTAAAGTGCTCCAATTCCTTTGGGTCGAGTTTGCTCTGTACAAAACTGCAAAAAATGGGTTTCATTCCTCATTCAAGGCTGTTTGCATTTAGGGTTGCCACCTGGCTGGTTTTCTGTCTCGTTCTGTTCTGTTTCATGTCCCGGCCTGCACAAAAATAGCAAAAAATAAGCAAATCACCTAAAGCTGTTCTATTTAGCCCCTATCTATACATAATTAAAACAGCAAATATAACCTGAAAACACATTCAAACATGTTCTAGACCCGCGTTTGATCCCTGAGTAATAACGCTTAGTTACAAATGAATAAATATGATTTTCTTTCAAGTGCTATTTAGTATTGTGTCCCTTAGCAGACTCCTGAAAAAGCAACAGATGGCCTGGATTTTTCTCTTGGAAAATTCCCTATTTGCATTCCAATAGCTGAAGGTGATCCTGAACCTGCATGCGCAGGACCCCTCTTGTGAGGCAACACCCTCTTCCAAGCACTGACAATCATCTCTTTCACAGCTCATTAAGGGCTGAAAAAGTGAAAGTTGCTTGTTGTTCAGAAGGGCCTTCCCCGATTCCTGACAGCGCTACACATGCCTGTGAGGCCCAGGAGAGAAGTGCCCCTCCCCGGGGCCTCACTGTTCTGGAGCATAGCTGCGAGGCCCAGGTCAGGGGAGACACTGGTCCGAGGCCCCATGTTGGTGGGATGAGCACGGGGCCCTGGGCAGCTGCCCATGCCTAGCGCCAGGTCTGCTACTGCGTATAGTCTCAATATGCTACATCTCCCCCTTTGTTAAATAAAAAGTGGCAAAGAGCATTGAAACATCTCTTCAGTTTGTCAGTGAGGCGCTCGCACTGGTCTGCCAGCTCGGCTGATCCGAGATGATCGAGGTCCACCCTGATCTGGCAACGGCGACTTAGGCTCAGGCACTTGAGCTGGATCTGCTGGCGCATCCACCTCACACATGGTTTCAGAATTCGGCCAACGTCACGGTAGGTGTTTAAAATGTGATATGTCCTGAGTGATAGTCTGCAAAAGAAGTGTCTTTTTTCCGTTTTCGTCTCTGTTTAACCGTACCCAGTCTCCTTCGTCAAAGACTGTTTCCTGGGCCAGGCTATGCTGGTCAGTATAGGTCTTCATTTTCCTTTTCCGCGTTGCGTTTAAGTCTTGAACCTGGTTAGTGCTCACTGATCAATCCGAGGTCCATTGAGGTAGTTTTGTTCTCATGGCTCTCCCAAATAGCAAGATGGCTGGACTCTCACCAGTTGTGGAGTGAGGAGTTGATCGATAGGCTCGGAAGGCCTGACACTAGCCTTGGTTCAGTTCGATTCCTTCCATGGACCCTCGTTGAGGGTGACCATAAATTGTTCAACTACACTGTTGGCTTGCGGCCAGAGGGGTGTACTCTTTTGGTGTTTTACGTTGAGTTGAACAAAGAATTCTTTGAACTCTCTTCTATTAAGGGGCAGGCTGTTGTCAGATTTGAGAAGTGCGGAGATGGCCCACGTTGCAAAGGTGTCATCAAGTCATTCTATGACGTTGTCATGAATTGTTGAATATAGGTCTTCCACCAAAGGAAAACGCAAATATTTGTCAATGACTCCCATGAGATGGTGTCCATTTACTAAAGGCCCAAAGAAGTCAACAGCAACCCTCTCCCAAGCAAGAGCAGGAAGGTCAGACATTGTCACTAGGTGCTGTGTCACTTTAGAAGATAAACAATTGTAAATGTTTCATGCCTTCAGTTCTTTCTCGACTAGCTCATCTAGCCAAGGGAACCACACTCGATCTCGTAGGGCTCTTTTGGTGGCTACAATACCATGCTGTCCATCATGTGCAAGCTTGATGAACTGCTGTCTTAGGCTTTCAGGTATGCCGATTCTTGAGCCTCTTAGGATCATGCCTTCTTGGGTGACTGATAGCTCATCCTGTATATTTTTGAAATTCAACATCATCAGCAAGATGCCAGGTACTTCTAATTTCTCTGATGATGATCATGTCTTTATTAGTGTTGGTGGCAGGAATGATTTGTTCCACTGACAGAGCCACTGATGTACTGGGTTTTCATCTTTCCCTGGTTTGTGCACAATCTCATAGTCATATTCTTCTAGTTTTAACCCCAACTCTCAATGCGAGGGGTCATCTTGGCCTTTGACTTTCCCAAAATTGTGAGTAATGCCTGGTGGTCTTTTACAACAGTAAATCGTTTTCCATAGAGGAATACATGAACATGTTCACAGGCCCACACCACAGTCAGACTCTCCTTCTCCAGCTGAGAGTAGGAATGTTCTGTCTCTGACAGACTCCGACTGGCATAGGCCACAATGTGTCTCTGAGCATTCAGATGGCCATTGTGTTGAGCAAGGATTGCCCCTAGCCCTACCTGGTTCACATCAATCTTTATTTCGGTATGCAACTTGAGGGCGAAGTAGGCCATTTTAGTTGCGTTCTCAATTGCATGCTTAATGTCTCTGAAACTCTTGTTACATTCCGGAGACCATGGGAATGATACATTCTGCTTTGTCAAGTCTCTTAATAGGGCACTCACTGTAGCAAAATTGCGGATGTATCTTGAGCAATAACTGGCCATGCCTAGAAGGATCGCAGCATGGTAATTTCTTGGGGGTGGAGGGGTAAGTGGATGACTGTCCTCGCACCTTATCTGGGTCTGAAGGCATTCCCCCATCAGAGAATATGTGCCCAAAAATGTAAGTTTGGTTTTGTGAAACTTGCACTTTGCAGCATTCAGAATGAGACCTGCTTGAGTAACTGGCATATTTGGTTGAGAGCTTTGTCATGTTCTTGTTGCATTTTCCCAAAATCCAGTATGTCATCACTGTAATTAAAAGAACATGTAACAGGTTGCATTACTCGACGAATAACATCCTGAAATATTTCAGCAGCCGAAGATACTCCAAAACTCAGTCTCCTATATTTGAATAAACCAACGTGAGTTGAAAAGGTAGTAATGTACCTGCAGTTCTCCTCGAGTTCGAGTTGATGGTTGATGGAGCACAGAGGTTGTAGTTGAGGGATATCAATCCCATGTCAGCAGCGGTGGCAAACATGAGTATACAAGCACTAGAGGAATTCCTTGTAGAACATGAATGGTGGCTTGCACCAATGTCTCTTTGTATCGCATTGTGGCTGTGAATGACCCTTGGCTTTGGAGTGGTTCAGACGCAGCCCGGGTGTATACCTTCATGCAAGATGGAGTGAGGCAAGGCATGGGAGACAGGTTGTTAAACTTTACCATGGGCATGATGTTAATCGATGCACCACTGTCTTTGATGAAATTTATTGGGTGATCATTCACTTTCAATATGATTTTGGAACAGTGTCCAAAAGAAGTCTGTTGTTTTGTTTGGCTCTTTTTCTTTGACTCATGATCTTCTTCACATGCAGCTAGTCCAACATGTGAACGCCGCTTGTAGGTTGATACCATTAGAGTACACTCATCTTCTTCATTGGTACTCAATAGTGATTTCAAAGTGCCTTTGCACAACAAGCTTGAAGACGATTGATTTTTTACTGATCTCCACTTATCGTAGTTGATGTTCCTTTTTAGGTCTCGCCCTGAAGCCAGCGCTTGCGCTGGTCTGGGTGAGACATTTTGTAAGTGGGCTTTTAGAAATGCGACCACTTTTTTTTGGGCTTGCCTAGAGCATGCGGGTACGCGCACAGTAACGCGCATTCCTCGCATGCTCCAGGTGCCATATGTCTTTCCTCTCACTTGCTCCTCCCCTCCCCCACCACAGAGCGTCTCGGGGCCGCGCGGCCGTGTCACTTTCACGGCCGCGCGTCACTTGCTCTCCCGCTCCTCCCCCTCCCCCACCACAGAGCGCGTCTCGCACGGCCGCGCGGCCAATGCTTGTTTTACAAACCACTGACCTGCTGTTGAAGAATGTCATGGGATCCCGGAGGCAGCCATGACGGCGGTACTACTCAACACTTTACCACAGAACAGTAAGAGAGAGAGTGTTTTCTATAGCAGAACAGAAGAGCTGCGGAGGAGAACGCGAGGTAAGTTCCTCATTAGCTTATATAACATCTGTCTCATTATAACTATGTTTTCCATGTCTTTAATAACTCTCGCCTTGCTCTTTTGTACCCCCTCTCTCCATCCATCTCTTTATTTCTTTGTATATTGGTCTTCTGTTTCTTCTGTCAACTTCCTATCTCATTCTCCCCCCCGGCTCCCCCCACACCCCCAACCTCATGTCCAGGGGGCGGGTGCAACTGGCACTCTTGTACCAGGCTGGTGTAATGCACCAAGACCTTAAAGCCTGGTCCGTCTCATTGACCCTTATGTGCTTTCGGGATTTACGTAGTCACCAGCCGCTGAATAATCTACAGATTAAACTCTGCTTTCACTGTTTTATAATTTATACTATCAAATGCTGCCTGGTGTTCATCACCTTATTCCCAGGCTCTGGTGGCCTATGTGGTCACTTTTCTGAAAACGAGTGCGGGTAGGAGTCCACTGCTGTGTTATGGCGTCTCATTTCGTCATGTTCTGTCACATAATTTGGAGCTCCATCTGAGGCAATCAGTACTTCCCGAAGCTACCCAGAATCCTGCAGCTATATCTAGGGGTTTGCGATGGCATAGGTTGTTTGATGCTGGCATGCAAGGCCCAGCCCCCTGGGTGCTTTGCACTGTCAGTTCCTGCCAGGTATTTTATAGCCGATCGCTTTGCCTCAAGTGCCTTTTACTCTAATGCGCCCATGAATTTTTGAGTTTTATTGCTTGGGCCTTGGTTGCCTTGTAATGTCACCTGATTCCGAGTGTTTTTCAGCTTTCTCTCTGGGCTTTGTGTATTTTTTAGTGTCACCTGCTGCCATGTGTTCTGCAGCTTTGTGTCTGGGCTCCTTTTACTGTCTCCAGCTACTGTATATTAAACACACTTTTCTCCAGGCTTTGCGTGGTTTATGCTGCCACATACTGCCATGTTTATGCAGCGTGTTCAGACTGCAAATTTTGATCCTCCCCCAGAGGAGGAGACATACAAAACATGTTTAATAGATGTGAATCTAAATGGATCATGCAATGTTCAAATACCCTCGTTGAATGGCATTCAAGTGAGTGGAAACTGGGAACAATGCTAGGAGCCTGGCTACATAATGGTGCACAGAGGATTCATTCAACCTGTGCCTGTCTGTGTACGTGTGATTTAGATTGCATAATTCTTCTTTGAATTAGAAAGGCAGATGTGTTACATTCTTTTTGGGGAATCAGTATCTTTCAGGAAAACTAGGGTGATAGTGTACTGAGTCCATGCTGTTCTTCCATGTTTGTCTTTGGGTGTCACTGCTCTCAACACTGCCCCTTTCATGAGCACTCCTACCACACATCAGAAGACGGCAGGTTAATTTTGTGTACACAGGACAGTTGTGGTGGGTTGGTGACATTGTTGGCCCAGGTTTGCTAAATGTTCCTCCTCTTGGTTGTTTGTGTGGCGTCCTTTCTTTCTTGACCCTTTAAGTTTTGGTCTCTGTCTAATAAGTTGCTGCTATTAGCCCACTTCCTGGTGAGCTGAAGCTTGTTTCATTGGAAGTTCATCTTGGTAATGAGTTTCTAGTGCTGTTGACAATCTCAGAAGAGAGGGCAAAGAGCGAGTTAGCATAGAGATGCACTTTTGCAGATAAGATCAGGTGCTTCGGAATGTTCTTATAGGATATTGTGCACTACTAAAAAACTTCTATACATGAGTTACGGGTTCAACTTCACTTTCATGGCTCTCAACTGAATCCCTTTCACCAGTGATACACAACTCACTAGATAAAAAAAAACACTATTGAGGCTCTTGTGTTTACTCACCTAGAGTTTTGATGCTTTATGTTAATAATACAAATATCTGGTGCCGTTCAGATGAAAATTTTCAGTCCAAAGAATCCAAAATGTTGCAACTTCACTGGGTGGAAGCGAGAGAAAGGGGCTTCCTGTATCGTATTTGATGGTGGAGCAGCAAGGATCCTGTTAGGCACCCTATTGTTCAAGAACATACGATAGCCTGTTTGGCGGGTGTGCCAGCTGCTATAGGATATTCCAGCCACTAAATAATTTTCTATTTATCTGTGGAAATATCTGTTTAGCTATCTGGCTCTTTGAGTTTATGTACTAATTCCCCAATAATCCTGTTTGGGATCCAGAGCAGCGTGCTACCCACCGAAAAGCACATCAACACCTCATTGGGGTAGCAAGCGCTATATAAATGCAAACCCTTCCCTGTTCCGTCCCTCCACTATCTTATTTCAATCCAAATAACAGACAAACATGTCCACTGCTCAAATTAATTTAATATTTCCCTATACTAATTCACCACTAATCCTTTTTGGGTTCCGGAGTAGATTGCTACCCTCCGAAAAGCACCTCAACACCTCATCAGGGGTAGCAAGCGCTATGTAAAAGCAAACCCTTCCCTCTTCTATCCCTCCACTGTCCTTTTTCAATACAAATAGCAAACTCGCATGTCCAGCACTCAAATTAATTTCATTTTCCCCTATACTAATGCCCCCACTAATCTTATTTGGGTTCCGGAGTAGCGCGCTACCCGCCAAAAAGGGATTTAGCACCTCATCAGGGGTAGCAAACACTATATAAATGCAAACTCTTCCCTCTTCTACCCCTCCACTATCCTTTTCAGTCCAAATACAGACTAACATGTCCACCGCTCAAATTAATTACATATTTCCTTATACTAATTCACCACTAATCCTTTTTTGGGGTCTACCTGGATAGACATTGTTGCTTCGATAGATAATCATTGTGTGCCTGTAAAAGAAAGTAAGAACAAGTATTTGCAATGCAATAGCTCTTGCATTACTGAAAATTTGAGCTATTGGCGTTGCATTATTATTTGCAACGCCAATAGGTCAAACTTTCAGTAATGCGAGACCTATTGCATTGCAAATGCTTGTTGGTTTTGTGGGCATCGCAAGAGGGCTTCTGGGATGTTCTCACCGCCATCTTGTCTTTCCATTGAGATGTACTTGATGTTTTCTTAGATCAGCACACAGTTATAAAATGGTTCTCTTTCCCACAACCTTTGCAGATTTGACCAATGGATGGGCATTCACCTTCATGGGAAAATGAAAATCCACATCGGAAGCATAACTTTGATTTCTTTAAAGATGTCGACTTGCGTGCATCACGTTTCTGCATATGCTTGCTTTCCACAGTCAGGGCTGATTCATGTCAGTAGCTTGTTGGTCTGCTTGTTCTTCTGCTCTCACATCCATCAGCATTTTCTCCAAACTGTGCATTTCTCTCAACATGCGTCTTCTAGATGAGTCTGAAAGACAGTCATCAATGATTCTGAAGCGCATGGCTTCTTTGTCAGTGAAATCCCAGAATTTGCAATGTTTAATGAGTACATCGTCTTTCAAAAAAATCATCCATTGTTTCACCAACCTGTTTCCATGATTGGTTGAAGATATAGCTTTCATAGTCAATGCTCAACATTGGATTGAACTTGGCTTCTAACGCTTCTTTTACCTTTTGGTATGATTTTACGTCATTTTGTCCGATTTTGTTTAGCACTTCTTTCATTCCATCACCTGCAAGGTTTTTCAAGTATTTGATAATCCTCTTTTCATCTTCTTCTTCTAGTGCATCTACAAAAAGTCATCAAATGTTTCAATCCACGAATTCCACCTTGCATCAATGTTCTGCTTCTTAGAAGTGTTGAAAGGCGTGGTGGCTTCAGGAATAGGGCTGTGTTGTATTTTGTGCTCTCTTTGTATGCCATTGAAAGCACGTGCTGTTTGGACAGCTTTTGGACCCGGCTGCCTTCAACTTCTGCAAATACAACCCTGTGCTTGTACACACGATCTGAGGTCGTGGAATGCTTCACTTGTCTTTGTTGGTGAGTAAATTCTCTGTTTCTCATACCTGGTTGTCGCTGCCATCATCTTTTTGCTTTGTTTGAGTAATTGCTCCATATTCATGGCGTAGTGCAAAGTCTCCGTTGACCGCTTCACTGGCAGTTTGGCGAGTGTTTTGAATGTGCTCCTCTGCAGGGCCTTCACTTTCTTCTTTGGCCGTGTGTGGACTGGTTCAGGTATTTGACTCCACTTGTGCCGGTCGCAGACTACTTTGCATCGATCTCGGGCACACGTGGCATGCACAAGCAGTTTGCTGTACCATTGGAAACTCTCAGGGAGAGCAGCCTTGTTTTCTTCGGGGCACTTATCTCCCTACTCATCACCAAATGTAGCATCTTCCCCAGCCGTGGAGGATGCAGATGAAGTACACCACATGGAAGCTGTAGTTAAATACTTATTTATTCCTCAGCATACAGTCACACAATGCACATTACATCATACTCCTTATTAACAACACCCTGACACCTCCCCGCCTATTACTCAGTTCCTGTCTAGAGGCCGCCCCAGAACCACTAGGGTCCTAGTGAGTATAGTCTTAATACGCTACACACGCCAATGGCTAGGACTTAGAGCAGAGTATTCCCGGTACTGACTTTGGTGCTCCCTGACTGGAGCTGTCACTATTTCGATTTGATTAAGTTCAAATGCAGAAGCTGAAAGAAAGACAGACGAGGTTTGTCTCTTTAAAGCTTTATATAAATACTTAATAGGCAGATTACATAGAACATGCCAAAGGTAAATTTATTGCCAAAGCATACAAATCATAAGTACAGAGAATTCAGTACAGTTCTAAGTGAAATCCTGCATAGATTCGCCTTGTAAAGGTGGGGGAAAGGGTCTCCCCTATACAGAAATCTACATGTCCTTTTAAAGGGCTTTAAACAAAGCCATTAATACATTCTACACGAGTACATGGTTCTCAGGATATACACCAATAAAGAAACAAGCAAGAAGAAAGATTTTACCACAGAGTACATTAAAAGAATCTCTCATGGTAGTAATACATTGGATTTGAGTCATTTTCACAGCTTACTCAAGCAATTCAATTGATACATTGTATAGCAATAGCCTGGGATAGTTAAAATGTTTTTGGTTAGGTACAGTGAGAGAAAGTCTTTTGACAAACCCTTTGTTTATCTGTGTGGATCCTAGCAATGCTTTATTTAGAACAGAAAGACAGAAATATTGATCAAGTGATATATTATGTCATCGATGCATGATGGAGGATAGTGTAAACTCAATCTAAGTTAGCATATGGTCAGTTTATAATGTGTTTAATAAAAAAGAAAGACAACTCCACAACCCCCCTGCTAATTTCTAAATCATCACTTCACTTTCTTTTATTACAAAATGTCATTCATTAACTTTGGGTTCTTCTTCTCGGATAATCCCAGGTCCTTCAGGGTGTTGCAGAGTTCACTTTGCATTTCTTTGACCTTTACATCAAGCCTCTTTTTTCTCCTTCTCGTTCCTGACAGCTTTTTATACCCACAATCCGTACCGTTCCATGATGAAATTCCCTTGCAAAACATCAAGGAAATAAGCATACATGCAATGCCAATTAGCATAATCAAGATAGGGGTTAGAAGCAATTTCAGAATTCCTCCACCTACACTACCAAGTCATTCCCCTATCTTAGCAAATCCCTTTCCAATAGATCCAAATATAGAGCCTAATACTTCAGAGGCTCCTGACTCTTCCAGCTCAGTTAGTTCATATTATATGTTCATATTGTTAGTGATGTAGCCGCTAAGCTGCTTGTCTACGTGTGGTACATAAGCGCAACATTTCAGAGCGTAAATTACTTTGAAAACTCCGCTTTCTTTCACAAGGAGTAAATCCAATGCAAGGTGAATTTGCATGATCATAGCACTCATTGCAAGCAATTCTGCATTTATCACTGTTAGGGCATTGTGGGAGGGACGGGCGGAAACACAATCTAGGAGGCTTGATGTGTGGCTCAATTTTGACGTAGTTTTATTGTAACGATACAAAGCAATGCTTCAGAACAGAAAAGGTAGGGATATTCCTTGAGGTCTCCAAACAGTCACTCTTCTCTTTCCTTTTTCCTCTTCGGGTATCTTCCGTCAAGCTGTCAGCACGAGGTCCCCCGGAGTCTCAAAAGAGAAGAAAGCAGCGGTAAGTATATTGGCCCTATGCTTGGGCTTCCAAAGCTACACCGTTACCACACCAAAGTGCAGGGAATTAGAAGTGAGAAAAGGGTTTGAGAAGGTGCTGGCTAACGGACGAAGGATGGGGTCCCGTTTTAGCTTCTTCCTCCCTCTTTGCCCATTCTGTCTATCCCTTGATTTCAGGGAATAGACCGTGTACCCCACGCGAACAAAGAAAAGAAAGGCAGCAAGGTACAGTTCAGCATGCGAGTTTTCAGCGCGAAACGTATTGCAGTAGTGCAAATTTTTAGGATGGTGTCCCTTCGTGACCCCTCTCCTCCTCCTCCCTTGTGCCGGACCCTTGGATTTCCTCCCCCTACCTGAGTCACCTACCGCAATTGCCGCAACTCTCCTGACTTGCAGCGGCTTGAAGGCAATCCCCGGGTGCGTCCACCAGTCTTCGCACCCGTCGTCGGGCTGTCGTCTTCACCGGTGTCCTCCTCCTCTCTCCTCGCATCAGCCGGTCTGTCTTCTTCCGTCGGCTTGGCGTCTTCGTTCTCCGTTACCGCTGGGCTTCTCCAACACTCGGCGTCTTCCGGGTTTCCTTCCCCGGCTCGCTGGGATTCCCTCCTCTTACGTTCCGACGGCTCCTCCTCTTCCGCCTTCGTCGATGCCGTCCATTGGTCGTCCTGCTGTGTAGAACGCTCCTCTTCCTGTGTGGAGGAGGCGTTAGTAAATGTTAACCCCTTCCTCTCCATTGGGTCCCAGCCACATACATCGGAGCGTCGTAAACCGGGAAACAGGCACGGTGAGTTACCGGCCCCTGTTCTGTCGTCCCCCTCACATCCATCTACCTTATCAGTAGCAAGCCGATCAACTGAAGTGGATAATTTTCCAATCTATACATTGCTCAAAGCCACTCCTATAGGTGGTATGAGTGCTCTAAAGCTATCATTGGGAATCTGTTTAAGCTACATTTAGTTTGCCTGAAATATTGTTCAAGAGGAAAATCTAGCTTGTTAGTATGATAAATCCTAGGGCAAACTAGAGCTGCGTAGCAATTACCTGTCCAGTTGTGTGGTAGCTGGAAATAAGCTGGTTTACCACACACATAATAGATTCCTTTATGCTCACCTCTAAATTTGAAAAAGTTTTTCCCTTAACTAAATTATTTTGCTGACACTCGCTCCATCCTGATTTCTAAACTGTCTCATTTCCCTCTGGCTTCCGTATTATACATAAAGATCCCTTCTTTGTGATATCAATACTTTACCTTGGGAGTGATTCCCTTAAAATCTCTTTCCCTTTCCCAATGATGTGTTCTTCACTTGTCTGCTGTGTAGAACGCTCCTCTTCCTGTGTGGAGGAGGTGTTAGTAAATGCTAACTCCTTCCTCTCCATTGGGTCCCAGCCGCATACATCGGAGTGTGGTAAACCGGGAAACAGGCACGTGAGTTACCGGCCCTGTTCTGTCGTCCTCCTCACATCCCCCTTCCCTAACTTTATTGCCAGCAAGAAATGAATCCAGGGGGTATCGGGAATGATAGTCCGCATTTGTATGGTCTTTTCCTTTTCTGTGGAGGGTGGTAAATCGAAAGGGTTGTAGAGCAAGAAACCATCTCATGATTCTATCGTTGTGTCCCTTGTTCTTTGAGAGCCATTCCAATGGGGCATAATCGGTAAACAGAACAAATTCCCGACCTTCTAAGTAATACCTAAGGGATTCAATGGCCCACTTCATAACTAGAGCTTCCTTCTCGATTACTGCATATCGTTTTTCACGAGGGAACATTTTCCGGCTGATATAAAAAATGGGTCTTTCCTGTCCTTAGGGATCTCTCTGTGATAGGACAGCACCTAACCCATGTTCCGAGGCATCTGTCTGTAAAACAAAGGGTTTGGTGTAATCGGGACTGAGGAGAATGGGTTTTGAGGTTAGGGCCTGTTTCAACTGATGGAAGGCTTGAAGAGACGATGGGGAAAGGAAGCAAAAACAGAAAAAGAGCTGAGACAATCCTCCCCATCGTCTCTTCAAGCTTCAAGAGTTATTCCATTGCCACTCCTCCCATGGTTCCGCCCTCATCTTGCCTCATCACTTCCTTCTTCTGCTTCAACTTGACCTTCTCTTTCTAGGGCCACAATTCTCTGAACTTTTCAGTATCACTCCACTCTAATGCTTTCAATCAATTCCCTCACGTGTGTTCATATCCATCTCAACTTCAACATCCGTAGCTCCTTCTCATTCATTGCCATCCTAGTATTCTTTCACATCTTCTTTCGCTGAGTTAGATCAATTCCACATTCATCTGCAACCTTATCCATCCATGCGTGTGCCTCTTTTGCCACTCTCGCTGCTTCCTTAAAGCAACTCATTCTCCCCGTAAGGTCCTAAATAATCCCTTTCCACGTTTCCCTTCAAAATATCAAATTCTGTTTTCAGCTGCGCTAGATTGATTTGGTGTGGTAATTGCCATACACTTGGCAAGCTAACTGATAAGTCTGTACTGATTGTTTGACTTCCTATCCCCCACTGACTGAGTTGCTTGTAGAGGAACTAATGACATCCCTCCAAGCCTCGGTGCTAAGTCCTGAGGTATACTTGGGAGAGGTTGACTTGGGATGGTACTAACAGATACCTCAGCCGGGGAAATGATTGGGGCACCTGACAAAGGCAAGGTACTTATTGTAACTGGTGCGGGGGTCTGAGCAAAGGATGGGACGGCTGTTTCTGTATAACTTGAGGGTGCGCGGGCCTTTGTTGAGGGTTCCGCAACCATTGCCAACTCAGTCTGTACATTGACAGCAGCACTTGGTGCAGCAGCTGATGCATTATATGAGGGTGGTCTTGTGCTAATGAGCTCATCTATGAAGGCGTCTTTCTCCTCACTCTTTGTTTCTGTCTCCCTCTTTGTTTTTTTCTTTTCGTTCTCTTCACTTTCTACCAGGGCAATGGCTCCAACACTCTCTATGTCTTCCTCTCTCCAGTTTCTCTGCCTTTCCTCTTCCTCCCTGTTTCAATCTCTCACTTATTCCACACTACCAAGCTCACGATCTACCCGCCAATACCAGCGCGTCCCTGTCAAAGGTCACCCTATCACAACGCTTCTACAGCGCCTGACAGCCAATCCCTGTGGTGAGGCACCTTAATGACGCAATGCTCTGATACCAAAAGACTGCTTCTTAGCCACTTTACAACTTTTTCATCATTTTCCTGCTTCCACTACACAAACGTTTGTATAGCAGTAAGAATACTACCTACTTTCATGCAACAGTGAGCCCTCGACTTGCGAAAGTCACTGTACTCAGCTCGTCCACTCCCCGTGCACTAAGGAATGAACCACCATGATCTTGGTTACTACACTGGTGCAAGAAAAGATGACGTCTCTATTTTGGTTTAACTGATAGCGCCTCACAGTACACCTTACCTAGCAGGCAAGTTCAACAGTTCAATGTTCTAACTTGATGTACCTCTCTTCAAAAGTTTAAGAATATCATCAAAAACACAACAATTATTGTTCCAACAATCAAAGCCATGTAATAATTGCTCTTGAAATGCTTCCTCTGCATTCCGTCCCTGTACCCCTACAACTCCCAACATGCACTGCTCCGTAACCAATTCATTATCGCATTTCGCATGCATAGACCCATCAGGTTTTGGTACTAGAACAATGGGGGAATTCCATTCACTGTTGGAGGGTTCTAGTATGCCCATCTGGAGCATCTGTTGCACCTCATTCTCGATTGCTTCTCTACGTGATTCAGGAATGCGATACGGACGTAGCTTTATCTTTTTCCCTGGGGTGGTGGTGATCGCATGTTCCACTAGGGAAGTTTTCCCTGGGGTGAGGGAGAACACCTCCTGCAGGGGTTGTAATTGGGTACTCAGCTCTTGCTTTTGTGTTTCAGGCAATTCAGGATCTATGCTCTGGTGGTATAAAGGTTCCTTATATTCTGTCAGTCCTAAGAGAGTGGGTATAGCCCCTTCCCACTTTTATAATAAATTGATGTGAAATATCTGCGTATTGGTCCTTTTTTCAGAGTCCATCTCAAGACGGTATGTCACTGGGGTTACTTTTTCTACTACCCTGAACGGTCCCTGCCACTGGCCTAACATCTTGTGATCTGATGTGGGCATCATTAACAGTGCAAAATCACCTATTTCAAGGGTTCGTTCCTTGGTTCTCTTGTCCTACTGCATCTTTTGAGAGGCTTGGGCCTGTTCTAGGTGGGTTCTTACAATGCTCCGTATTTGTTGCAAATGGGTTTTTAAGCTAAGCACATATTTAGGAAGAGGTTTAGCTCCAACTTGATCCTCCTCCCATTCTTCCCTTATCATTTCTAGTAGGGTACGGGGTTGCCTTCCGTATAACAGCTCGAAGGGTGAATATCCTGTACTTTTTTGTTGTTTACAGCGGATGGCGAAAAGAGCCAGGGGTAGCATGTCCTCCCATTTGCGGGTTTCCAGATCAAGGAGTTTTTTTAGGGTGGTCTTAAGGGTGGCCTTGTATTGCTCGACCAACCCGTCAGTTTGAGGATGATAGGCTGCTGTTCTGATTTGTTTGATGTTCAACTGTTGGCACACCTGTTTCATCAGCCTGGAAATAAAGGGAGTGCCCTGGTCTGTTATAATTTCTTGAGGAAACCCCACCCGGGAAAAAATGGTTATCATGGCTTTGGCAGTCTGAACAGCAATGGGTTGCCGTAATGCCACTGCCTCTGGAAATCGCGTGGCATAGTCCACAAGGAGGAATACATACCGACACCCACTGCGAGAGGGAAGAAGGGGTCCTATTATGTCCATCCCTACTTTTTCGAATGGTTCCTCGATGATGGGCAAGGGTTGAAAGGGTACTTTCATGGGAAGGGACCTACTGTTGTTCTGACATATGGAACACTCTTTACAATATCTACGGACCTGTTGATATATCCCGGGCCAGTAGACCTTTTCAAGGATCGCTTTTTCAGTTTTCTCACTTTCAAAGTGACCTTCCAGCAAGTGACTATGTGCTAGGAATAGTATTTTCTCCCTATACTTTTGGGGCACTAATAACTGTGGGACTTGGGTCTTCTCCCCCTTTCTATATACCAACCCCTTCTTGATAAAAAACTGGGGACCTACTTGCTCGGGGTCCTCAATATCCGCTGCTCTATTCCAGGCTTCCCTTAGGGTTGGGTCCTCTCTTTGGGCTGCTTGAAAGCCCAGATCGTATTGCCACATGGCATCATCCTTGGGGTGTGCTAAAGCCACTTGCATCCAGTCTCTTTTTTTCTCTCCTTTTTTTGGTTTCTGCTTTTTCTGGACTTTCCATGGGGAAGGCCGGTATCCTGCTCTTGTGCAAAAGAAGCCGTTTTTCTCCAATTTTCTCCATCGTCTCAGGCTTCCTGTAGTATCTTGTTCATGTAGGGATAATCAGTTCCCAGGATAAATGGTTGAGGTAACTTAGGGATAAGTCCTACTCGCAGAGGGACTGGCTTCACAGAGGGTTCATGTTGTACCTGTACTTCTGTGGTGGGATATTGTCTATTATCACCATGAACACATTGAATGTTTACAAATCCGGTAGGTTGGCGTAGATTTATTGTAACGATACAAAGCAATACTTCAGAACAGAAAAGGTAGGGATATTCCTTAAGGTCTCCAAACAGTCACTCTTCTCTTGCCTTTTTCCTCTTCGGGTATCTTCTGTCAAGCTGTCAGCACTGACTTCCCCCGGAGTCTCAAAAGAGAAGAAAGCAGCGGTAAGTATATTGGCCCTGTCCCTGAGCTTCCAAAGCTACACCGTCACCACACCAAAGTGCAGGGAATTAAAAGTGAGAAAAGGGTTTAGGAAGGTGCTGGCTAATGGACGAAGGCTGGGGTCCCATTTTAGCTTCTTCCTCCCTCTTTGCCTATTCTGTCTATCCCTTGATTTCAGGGAATAGACCGTGTACCCCACGCGAACAAAGAAAAGAAAGGCAACAAGGTACAGGTCAGCATGCGAGTTTTCAGCGCAAAACTTATTGCAGTAGTGCAATTTTTTAGGACGGTGTCCCTTCATGACCCCTCTCCTGCTCCTCCCTTGTGCCGGACCCTTGGATTTCCTCCCCCTGCCCGAGTCACCTACCGCAATTGCCGCAACTCTCCTGAGTTGCAGCGGCTTGAAGGCAATCCCTGGGGGCATCCACCAGTCTTCGCACCAGTCGTCAGGGCTGTCGTCTTCACCGGTGTCCTCCTCCTCTTTCCTCGCATCAGCCGGTCTGTCTTCTTCTGTCGGCTTGGCGTCTTCATTCTCCGTTACCGCTGGGCTCCTCCAACACTCGGCGTCTTCCGGGTTTCCTTCCCCGGCTTCCTGGGATTCCCTCCTCTTGCGTTCCGACAGCTCCTCCTCTTCCGCCTTCGTCGATGCCGTCCATTGGTCGTCCTGCTGTGTAGAACGCTCCTCTTCCTGTGTGGAGGAGGCGTTAGTAAATGTTAACCCCTTCCTCTCCATTGGGTCCCAGCCGCATACAACGGAGCGTCGTAAACCGGGAAACAGGCATGGTGAGTTACCGGCCCCTGTTCTGTCGTCCCCCTCACATCCATCTACCTTATTAGTAGCAAGCCGATCAACTGAAGTGGATAATTTTCCAATCTATACATTGCTCAAAGCCACTCCTATAGATGGTATGAGTGCTCCAAAGCTATCATTGGGAATCTGTTTAAAGCTACATTTAGTTTGCCTGAAATATTGTTCAAGAGGAAAATCTAGCTTGTTAGTATGATAAATCCTAGGGCAAACTAGAGCTGCGTAGCAATTACCTGTCCAGTTGTGTGGTAGCTGGAAATAAGCTGGTTTACCACACACATAATAGATTCCCTTTATGCTCACCTCTAAATTTGAAAAACGTTTTCCCTTAACTAAATTATTTTGCTTACACTCGCTCCATCCTGATTTCTAAACTGTCTCATTTCCCTCTGGCTTCCGTATTATACATAAAGATCCCTTCCTTGTGATATCAATACTTAACCTTGGGAGTGATTCCCTAAAAAATCTCTTTGCCTTTCCCAATGATGTGTTCTTCACTTGTCTGCTGTGTAGAATGCTCCTCTTCCTGTGTGGAGGAGGCGTTAGTAAATGCTAACCCCTTCCTCTCCATTGGGTCCCAGCCGCATACATCGGAGTGTGGTAAACCGGGAAACAGGCACGGTGAGTTACCGGCCCTGTTCTGTCGTCCCCCTCACATCCCCCTTCCCTAACTTTATTGCCAGCAAGAAATGAATCCAGGGGGTATCGGGAATGATAGTCCGCATTTGTATGGTCTTTTCCTTTTCTGTGGAGGGTGGTAAATCGAAAGGGTTGTAGAGCAAGAAATCATCTCATGATTCTATCGTTGTGTCCCTTGTTCTTTGAGAGCCATTCCAATGGGGCATGATCGGTAAATAGAACAAATTCCCGACCTTCTAAGTAATACCTAAGGGATTCAATGGCCCACTTCATGACTAGAGCTTCCTTCTCGATTACTGCATATCGTTTTTCACGAGGGAACATTTTCCGGCTGATATACAAAATGGGTCTTTCCTGTCCTTAGGGATCTCTCTGTGATAGGACAGCACCTAACCCATGTTCCGAGGCGTCTGTCTGTAAAACAAAGGGTTTGGTGTAATCGGGACTGAGGAGGATGGGTTTTGAGGTTAGGGCCTGTTTCAACTGATGGAAGGCTTGAAGAGACGATGGGGAAAGGAAGCAAAAACAGAAAAAGAGCTGAGACAACCCTCCCCATCGTCTCTTCAAGCTTCAAGAGTTATTCCATTGCCACTCCTCCCATGGTTCCGCCCTCATCTTGCCTCATCACTTCCTTCTTCTGCTTCAACTTGACCTTCTCTTTCTAGGGCCACAATTCTCTGAACTTTTCAGTATCACTCCACTCTAATGCTTTCAATCAATTCCCTCACGTGTGTTCATATCCATCTCAACTTCAACATCCGTAGCTCCTTCTCATTCATCGCCATCCTAGTATTCTTCCACAACTTCTTTCGCTGAGTTAGATCAATTCCACATTCATCTTCAACCTTATCCATCCATGCGTGTGCCTCTTTTGCCACTCTCGCTGCTTCCTTAAAGCAACTCATTCTCCCCGTAAGGTCCTAAATAATCCTTTTCCACGTTTCCCTTCAAAATATCAAATTCTGTTTTCAGCTGCGCTAGATTGATTTGGTGTGGTAATTGCCATACACTTGGCAAGCTAACTGATAAGTCTGTACTGATTGTTTGACTTCCTATCCCCCACTGACTGAGTTACTTGTAGAGGAACTAATGACATCCCTACAAGCCTCGGTGCTAAGTCCTGAGGTATACTTGGGAGAGGTTGACTTGGGATGGTACTAACAGATACCTCAGCCGGGGAAATGATTGGGGTACCTGACAAAGGCAAGGTACTTATTGTAACTGGTGAGGGGGTCTGAGCAAAGGATGGGACGGCTGTTTCTGTATAACTTGAGGGTGCGCGGGCCTTTGTTGAGGGTTCCGCAACCATTGCCATCTCAGTCGGTACATTGACAGCAGCACTTGGTGCAGCAGCTGATGCATTATATGAGGGTGGTCTTGTGCTAATGAGCTCATCTATGAAGGCGTCTTTCTCCTCACTCTTTGTTTCTGTCTCCCTCTTTGTTTTTTTCTTTTCGTTCTCTTCACTTTCTACCAGGGCAATGGCTCCAACAGTCTCTATGTCTTCCTCTCTCCAGTTTCTCTGCCTTTCCTCTTCCTCCCTGTTTCAATCTCTCACTTATTCCACACTACCAAGCTCACGATCTACCCGCCAATACCAGCGCGTCCCTGTCAAAGGTCACCCTTTCACAACGCTTCTACAGCGCCTGACAGCCAATCCCTGTGGTGAGGCACCTTAATGACGCAATGCTCTGATACCAAAAGACTGCTTCTTAGCCACTTTACAACTTTTTCATCATTTTCCTGCTTCCACTACACAAACGCTTGTATAGCAGTAAGAATACTACCTACTTTCATGCAACAGTGAGCCCTCGACTTGCGAAAGTCACTGTACTCAGCTCGTCCACTTCCCGTGCACTAAGGAATGAACCACCACGATCTTGGTTACTACACTGGTGCAAGAAAAGATGACGTCTCTATTTTGGTTTAACTGATAGCGCCTCACAGTACACCTCACCTAGCAGGCAAGTTCAACAGTTCAATGTTCTAACTTGATGTACCTCTCTTCAAAAGTTTAAGAATATCATCAAAAACACAACAATTATTGTTCCAACAATCAAAGCCATGTAATAATTGCTCTTGAAATGCTTCCTCTGCATTCCGTCACTGTACCCATACAACTCCCAACATGCACTGCTCCGTAACCAATTCATTATCGCATTTCGCATGCAATCCATATTGATACTCACATCGGTGTTCTTCTTCGGCCACCTCGTCTCTCCTGGAACCAGGATCGAGTTGGGACTGGGTTAATTTAGATCTTGAGGCAAACCTCCTGGACCATGAAGGTGCAGTACCCGGTCTGTAGCCAATTAGTTTGCCAATTTATGTCTGCTTCGATTTGAACCATCACCTCTGCTACCAGATCTGTTAGCGCACAAACGTATTCTAAAATACAACTCATGGGGCATGCCAATAGCTAGGACTGAGAGTGGAGTAGTCCTGATATGGACATAGGTGCTCCCCGATTAGAAACCATCACTATTTCTATTTGATTAAGTTCAAATGCAGATGCTGAAACATTCTTGTAAGAATGACAGGAAAGGGTGTTTGTTTGAAGCTTTATATAAATAATTAATAGGCAAATTACATAGAATATGCTATAAGTAAATTTAGTAACAAAGCATACAAATCATAAGTTCAGAGAACTCAGTAAAGTTCTAAGTGAAATCTGACATAGCTTCACATTCTAAAGCTGGGGAAAGGGTCTCATTTGTAGAGCAATCCATGTCCTTTAATGGACTTTAGACAAAGCCATTCATACATTCTACATGAGTACATGGATCCCAGGATATACACCAATAGGGAACGAGCAAGAAGAAACATTTTATTACAAAATACATTCGAAGATTCTCTCATGGTAGTAATACATTGGATTTTAGCCTATCTCACAGCTTACTCAAGCAATTCAGTTGATATAGTTTACAGCAATAGCCTAAGATAGTTAAAATGTCCTTGGTTAGGCACAGTGAGAGAAAGTCTCTGGGAACACTCTCTGTTTATCAGTGTGGATCCAAGCAATGCTTTATTTAGAACAGAATGACAGCAATAGTTATCATGTGTTATACTGTGACGTTGGTGCAAGATGGAGGACAGTGTAAACACAATCTGAATTAGTGTAAGTTCAGTTTATAATGCGTATAATAAAAAAAGAAGGACTCCCACACTACAAATAAACAAAACTCAAACAGAGAATAGAAACTCCTGATACTGTTGGGACGGAGTAGGGTCAGTCTTGAGGTTCTACCTCAGCGTGCCTCCTCTCTGGCTCCGGGGTTCACTCTTTGATGAAGCACACAGTCTTGTCCTTGTCTAGGTACCTCCGGCTCTAGGGTTAGCTCTGCCAATGTCGGCCCAGGCTCCGCCAAGCAAACAATATCTATTGCGGTGCTTGGCACGTTGTCTTGGTCTTCCTCCTGGTCTTTGTTGACTCCTTGGTTGTTAACATCTGCCATTTTGGATGACTGATAATCTCCTTGACCCCAGAACATTTTAAAGAATTACATGTTTCACTACTCCTGCTCATGGGTACTATGGTACTTTGAATTATGGTGACTGTCTGTGGGCCTGGCTCAAAAGGTAGATGTAAATTGCGCCTCAGGTGCTAGTCTTTCACCAACACCTAGTCCCCAACTTTCAGACTCCGATGCCAGGCCCATGTCATCTACTGACCCAGGCATTCTGTACTTTTTTATGTTGGAATGACCTGTTTGTAACAGGAGGAGCTGCGACCCATTCACAACGGTGTGGGAGGGGGTCTGCAACTCTTCGTTCCAAACACAGTACACTCAGGGCCACTCCTGTGGTTGTGTGGTGGGGAGAGGTGTAATGAAATGTCAAAGAACTCAACACAAACCCCCCCGACTCTCTGCGATGGTCTTCGTCTCTTCCAGGTCCCGATGACATCGACAGGAGCTAGAACACAAAACAAACACTAAAGATGGACTACCCCTCATTCACACTGGCAGAGAGCAAGGGCGTCAGGCGGAAGAGCCAATCAACATCACACGGAGGAGAAGAAAAGGAGCCGGAAAGAGAAAGGAGGGACGAGCCTTGCAGGGGGAAAGACACTGAGGAGAAGGATAGTACTCCAAAGCCAGGAGAGATACCCGGGACGGACAAAGGAACCTACCTACCCGAGTCAAGGGGAAGTGATGCTGAAGTCGAGGGGAGTCCAGATGAGTGGTGCGAGGAGTGGTGGTCACCCGGAGAGGACGCGCATGAGCCGCCACAACTCAGGAGATTTGCGGCAGAGGCGGTACGTGGCGTGGGAAAGGGTGGAGGTTGGGAGTCAGGGAGATTGGGAGGAAGGGTGGGGAGTAACGGGTTTTACTCCTTTCCTACTAAATTTCTTCTTGGGATCTGTTTTTTTAATCTCTTCTCTCTTCTTCTCCCTCTCCTAGCTTCACTGTTTAGATGGTGGGTAGAGAGAGAGAAGTAGGCTGCATGCTATAAACTCCGCCTCACCTATTCACAGGACTAGGCTCGAATGGTGGTGCCTCACACTGCACAAAAGGTTAAAAGAGAAAAGAATACCGTAATGATAAAAGAAAATTAGGAACCCAAGGACAGGAAAAGGAACCCGGGTAAACCAATAGCTGATTGGTTTTAATTTTCCTTTGCATCTTTCCGTTATTTGCACCATTATTCCACCTGGGTGTGGTGAAGGTTTCTGCTCAACCGTCGGCGGAAAACCCTTATACTTACCGTTCCTCTTTTACTCCTCTCTTCAGGCCTCCCAGGGGCCCCTACGGAGAACTGGAACACCTAGAAGAGGAAAGAAGAAGGAGAGCAGAATTATAAAGGATCAATAAATGTTCACCTTAATTTGTCAATTGGAATAAACATACATCAATATTACACCTATACGGCCTCCTCGATTCTGTTTCCGCCCATCCCTCCCACAGGTGGTGTCAGAAGTGGGACCGGGGAAATGGAGGCTGTCGTGACCAAGATGGTGGAAGGACAGTAGAGACTTGAAAAGATTATGGAAAAATTCCTGGCTGTTGCAGAGGAGGATCGAGAAAAACTGCATAGGACTGTGACTGAGCAAGGCCAGACGTAGGAATCTGTCATGGGGAAATTAGCTGATGCCCTTGGTCAATCACGGAGCCACACAACCCTACCTTCTGTAGTAATGCAAAAATATGTTCTAGGAGAAGACCCCGATTTCTTCTTCTCAAATTTCAAGAGGATGGCAAGAGCCGCCACGTGGCCCAAAGACAAGTGGGGACAGTATCTAGGCCCACTCCTTCCACGGGACCATCAGGCAGCCTACCAGGCGTCCAATCCCTTTGGAACTACCCCAAATGTAGAAATTAAAAGAAACGTTTTAGAACAAATGGGGGTAGACTAAGAAACATATAGGATTAGGGTAAGACAAATCAAAGAAGGACCTCAGGAAACTCCCAGAGCCCTATATTACAGGGAGAGAGATATGGCAGAGAGATGGCTGAAACCCTTAACTTCTTCTAAGGAAGATGTAGTATCCTCAGGTCATGTCATTCTGTTTCCTCTACCTAGCTGCTCAGCCAGTGTGAGTGTTCCGGTCAGAATGTCAGTGTGAGTGGAATGCTTGGGTGCCTGTGGTGTGAGAGACAGTTGAGAAGATGGGCTGAGCAGCTAGGAGGCTGCTCCTGGTGGGGCCTGTTCCAGCTTACAGCAACTACTTAATAAATTACACCAACTACCACTCGGCTACGTCTACTTTGTATGCTGTACACGTGGGGCCAGCCCACTACATATTTATGGTGACGATCTGGAGCTCAACTCACGCTAAAAGTAGTTGGAAGAAAAATAAGGATTTGGATTGCAGCTGGACTACGTGTAGGAAAGACCCTACTACATCTAAAAAAAAGAAACAAGTATCAAGAAATTCAAGGAAAAGAAAAGAAACCAGTCAAGCAAGAAACATGTCAAGCATGCCTCGCAGCTCCACCAGTGTCCACTTCACCGGACAGCCCTAGCCCAGGCGTGCTGTGTTTTCATCCTTGAACTTTCATCACCTGGTAATATGTCAGCAAAGCTGCCTACATCTTCGAGTCTACAAGGGTCTACAAAGAAACAACAAAAGCCTATGCAGCAACTACAAACGCCTACAGTGCCTTAACTAAGGTCTACAGTGCCACAACAAACGTATTCAGTGCACAACAAAACAAGGTAATCTGTGGCTGCTGGTGGTTTTGCCCCCAGTGCGGGGTTAAAGTATTAAGTTTGGCGAAAGGCATCTAGATTCTCAAATGTGGCTGTGCGCTTGATTAAAACTTTGGAAATGCATGACAAGTTGTAAGGAACCGAGAGATGTACGAGAAAAAAAAACGTCCCTAAGCTGTGACTTCGCATTGCCTGATTTTAAGCCTGCCGCTTGCAAGCCATCTGAGTGAGGTAAATTCAATGTTGTTTGACTGTTTAAAAGTTTGTATTCCCCGCAGCATGGCCGGTAAGAAATTACAGTTGCGCATCTTTTTAAAAGTTAAAAGTGGCTCGCGCACCTCACCTGGTGCGTGGAACCGCGCGGAGCCTCTTCAGAACTTCCATGACGTTCTTGTTCAGACGCGGTACACTATGCTGCCTCTTAACGCATGGCAGCAAGAGCGTGCCCGGAGCCACCCGGCGTGCGTTACAGGAGTGTGCCGCCATCTTCTGGTTGGAGCTTCCAGCCAGTCACTCTCGGCAAGTTTATATGGGCACAGGAGGATTTTCGGCCAACCACGTTCTTCGTTTTTTAAAAATAAAGTTTATTGAAGCTTTCTTCTTGAAGAGCAACGTCGCAGTGGCCAGATTTAGTTCATCAGTTTCGCGATGGTTTAATGGAGCACCAGTAAAACAATAGTTCTGACTCTCCATTCTACGTTATTGGAGCATCTGCTGGTCGACGTGGGAAGTGTCAGGCATCAGGGGGATATGCTGTTTACTCTGGAAAGGTCAGTTCGCTGCTGTAGTTCGTCCTTTGACCAGCTTCACAAGCATTGCGTGGCATCTTCATCTCTCTGGAAGTCTCTCTAACGTCAAGTTGTTTTCGAGGATTGTGTGCAGATGTTACAAAGGTACTGTTAGACTAGTGAGATGGTCAGCGTATTTTTTTTTGTTGGATTAACTAAGGTGCAGCCAGATCAACATTATCAACATTCTTCGGGTGAGGGTTTTCGCTCACCGGCGCAAGTTACACAATAGCTGTGTGCTATAGTTTTTTCAAGCACCTTTATAACTAATCTTAATTGTGCTGTTGTTGTGGTTGGGGATCAGTTGTCCAGTATTCTAATTGTCTGTGTTTTGAAAAAAAAAAAAAAAACCCTCATTCAGTGCTGCACTTTGGTCTGCAAAAGTGTGTTTGTATCAGTCGCTTTGTGATGTATGTTGGTTTTAAGTGTGTGTAGTGCTCCACACTTAGTTAAGTAGAATGGGTTTGAGCCCCACTTCCACGTCATAAGTCACTGTTCAGTTACTCAGGTATGACTTTTAAATTGGGGTGTCAGTCCCATTTATTCGGTGTATAGGGGGTATCAGTCACGCTTATGTCATTAGTAATGGGTTTTAGTCCCATATACTCAATGTTTAGGGGGTGTTAGTCCCACCTACTTTTCTAATAATGGGTATTAGTTGTCTTATACCATAACAAGTGATGTATTTTGATAGAAATGTCACTGTTTGTTGCTTGCATTTTTCAGATGTAGAATCCCGACCAAGGGGATGGGAGTGGGTCTTAGTCCCATGTCTCAGGTACACGCATGTTCTTGTGTTTTATCCCTGTCTTAGGGGATGGGAGTGGGTTCAAGTCCCATTTCTCTTATTTACGGATTTGTTATGTTAGGTATGGGTTTTAGTCCCATTACCTTGTGTGCGTGTGCCACACTGTACTGCATTTGTTATTTAATGATGCTGTACATGTCCTTGGGTTTTAGTCCCATGTGACACTTATAGTTACGCTCTTTGTTCTTGGGCTTATGTCATGCCTTACAGTGGGTTTGATGTACATCGTTTCGTCTGGGTGTGTGTGTTTGGGTGTCAGTCCCAGTTACACGTTCGTACGTCAAGTGTGTGTTTATGGTGTATAAGTCGCCCTGCGCTTCACTCTGTGCTTTTGCGTCGTTCTGTTGTGTTGACGTATTGTGTGCGTTTGTCACACTGTCCTTCTTGCTGCTGCACAAAGTTCTTGGGTGTCAGTCCCATGCAACGTTATATGTACATTTGGGTGTCAGTCCCAATCTTTGTTTTTTCACTGGGGTTTTAGTCCCACAGTGTCCCTCCCATGAGGGGTGGCGTATGGTGTTTTCGCCACAGTCTCCTCACGTGAGGTGTACTTCCTTGGGTGTCGTTCCACCCATTGTATTCTAGTCTGGGTTAAGTCTACCCTTTTGTTCTGTCATGTGTGTTTTGCTCACTTGTGTATGTGAGCTCTTATTACGCTATTCACTTTTTGTTTCAATTACTATGAAAGGAAGAGGATGGGTATAGTGCATGTGCATTTCTATTTCTCCATTCTTCTTTCTTTCTTCGTGTTTCCGTTTTCCCTCTCGTGATGTCATTCCTTGCATCCCTGGGTTAATGGATGGTTTACTTCATGTGTACATTATTGTGTATAGTTGTTTTCATTTTAGTTTGGTTCTTTTTATTGTTCAGTATAAAAGGGATAGGATATGTAGTATCCTCAGGTCATGTCATTCTGTTTCCTCTACCTAGCTGCTCAGCCAGTGTGAGTGTTCCGGTCAGAATGTCAGTGTGAGTGGAATGCTTGGGTGCCTGTGGTGTGAGAGACAGTTGAGAAGATGGGCTGAGCAGCTAGGAGGCTGCTCCTGGTGGGGCCTGTTCCAGCTTACAGCAACTACTTAATAAATTACACCAACTACAACTCGGCTATGTCTACTTTGTATGCTGTACACATGGGGCCAGCACACTACAGAAGAGATATTAGAAAACATATATCTAGAACAATTTCTCCCTTACTTACACCCTCCCATACAGCAGTGGGTTCGCCAGCACACACAACTAAATCTGGAGCGGGCTGTAGAAATAGCCAATGCTTTTCATCAAGCACAAGAACTGCAAAAAGGATGGGAAGAAGGATCATGGAAACATATAGGAGGGACCCCATCCAGACCTCCAAAGCCTGTTCCTAACACCAAAAAACCAGAAACTGTAACCCTAATTCCAGGACCTTTGCCTATACCTCCCGGCCTTCTCCTAACCTACGACCCCAATGTTTTCAGTGAGGGGCCTTTGGCCATATTGCTTGGGCATGCCCTCAGAAGGAGAAGCCCATGGACGTGGGATATACCAGGGCCCTCTATTGCACACCCTCGGGAGACACCTTTCCTTATCATCGTCAGGTGTCAGTTAATGGGGAGCCTAAAAAAGTGCTAATCAACACTAGATGCCTACAAGGCGTTATGAGACCCCAAGCTGTCCCAGGAGTCATCAACATACAATGCGTCCATGGAGAGAGAAAAACTTATCCAATGACAGAAGTATCTGTCCAACACCAACCCTCCATTCCTCCCATACCCCTACGTGTAGGGTTGATTCCAAAACTGCCCGAACCCCTAGTCATAGTTAATGGTTACCCTCATATAAATAGCCTGCTTAGTGAAAACTGGAAAGAAGGAACAGAGTGGAGAGAAACGACTCCCTTTGCTTAAGTACCTGATCATGACTGGACCGTAGAAATGGTCTGGAGAAGCAAAGAAGAGAAGAAAAATTGTACCCGAGTTGTTTTGACCAATACAGGAAATGACATTTGGGAACATGATAAAAACGTTCATGCCGCCCAACGAGAGGACCCCACTCTCCGAGAGGCATGGGACCGAGCTACAGAGGAGGAAGATCCTCATAAAGTAGGTCTCCAGTTTTTTATCCGACAAGGATTATTGTACAGGAAGGGAGGAAGGAATATGCCGTCCCTGTTTTTAGTCCCTCTCCCCTTTCGGGGAAAAGTCCTGTTTTTAGCACATAGCCATCTCTTGGGCGGGGATTTTGGAACTGAAAAAAATAAGAAAGCCATCCTAGACAGGTTTTACTGGCCTGGAGTTTATCAGCAAATCTGAAAGTATTGTAAGGTATTCCCCATCTGTCAAAAAAATAGCTGTTACATACCCCGCGAGCCCCCTTGAGATCCTTACCCATAATAGAATAACCTTTCACCAGGGTAGGGATGGACATACTTGGGCCCCTTCTTCCCTCTCGTTGTAGATGCCGCTATGTGTTGGTCCTAGTGGACTATGCTACAAGATTCCCAGACGCGGTGGACCTGAGACACTCTAACAAAACACAGGTGGCTAAGGCCATGAGTGCCATTTTTCCCCAGGTTCGATTTCCAAAAGAAATTATCACCGACCAGGGGATTCCATTTACATCCAAATTAATGCGACAGGTCTGCCAGCAGCTTAAAATCAAGCAAATCCGCACTGCTGCATATCATCCTCAGATGGATGGCCTGCTGGAACTGTATAATACAACACTGAAAACCACCCTAAAAAGCTACTAAATCTTGAAGCACGAAAATGGGAAGATATGCTGCCCCTGGCATTATTTGCTATACTTCGTGGACAACAAAAGAGCCTGGAATACTCTCCATTTGAGCCACTATATGGGAGGCAACCCAGCACTTGGACATGGCAAAAGAGTAGTGGGAAGAGGAAAGAGATGAGTCTAGGCCACTGCTAGACTATGGAACCAGTCTAAAGTCCCATCTAAACCAAGTAAGGGACATTATAAGAACTTACTTAGAGCAGGCACAGATCTCTCAGAAAAAGCAGTATGATAAAAAAACAAAAAAACGTTCTCTGAACATAGGGGATATGGCGCTTCTCATGATGACTACCTCTGAGCATAAATTGTTAGGCCAATGGCAGGGACCCTATAAAATTGTCGAGCAAGTGACCTATTGGCTAGAAATGTTTGAAGGAACACTCAAATTTTCCACATTAACATATTGAAAAACATGAGAAGGACCAAGCCCTGTCTTAATGGGAATAACCCCGTCCCTAGCTGAGCAAAGTATTGATACAGAGTTGCTCCGACCCCAAAGACAAGAATTGAAGGTCCGCCTACAACCACTTCAGCGAGAATTCTCCTTAACACCAGGGAAAACATCAGTCGTAGAACACGAAATGCACACTTTTCCAGGGAAAAAGGTACAGCTGCATCCTTATCGTATGCCAGAGTCTCGACGGGAGGCCATTGAAAGAAAATCCAACAAATGTTAGAGCTAAGGGTCTTAGAACCATCTAAAAGTGAGTGGAATTCCCCTATAGTAATCGTTCCAAAACTGGATGGGTCCATTCGATTTTGTATCGATTTCCAAGAGATCAAAAAAATATGCCAATTCAATGCCTACCCCCTCCCGAGAGTTGACGAGATGATAGAACGGTTAGGTAAAGCACAATATATAAGTACTTTGGATTTATGTTAAGGATACTGGCAAGTCCCATTAAGAAAACAGGATAGAGAAAAAAAAGCTTTCTCAACACCAGAGGGACTATATCAGTTCAAGGTGCTCCCTTTCGGGCTACACGGGGCACCAGCAACATTTCAAAGGCTTATGAATATAGTGCTGCAACCCTGTGAGACATTTGCAGCTGCTTATATAGATGACATAATCATCTATAGTCCCTCATGGGAGCAACATCTGGACCACCTGACTAAAGTAATACAAACCCTAGGTGAAAATGGTCTAACCATCAATTCTGCCAAAAGTCATTTAGCTGCGAAATCAGTCAAAAAACCTGGGGTATCTTCTAGGGGAAGGGCACATTAAACCCCAAGAGGAAAAAGCTGCTATTTCTCAAATACCTTTCCCTAAATCCAGAAAAGACATCATGGTCTTCTTGGGTCTTTTGGGATACTACTGGAGGTTTATCCCAAACTTCTCACATATAGCTGCTCACTTAACTGATCTCCTCAAAAAGAATGTACAAACTGAAAAACTTCTTCGGCAACCATCCAGTAAAGAGGTACAAGCCTTCCAACACTTAAAACAGACCCTTACCTCAAAGCTTTTCCTTCTGAGCCCTGACTATAATAAACCGTTCTGTACCACAAACCTAGGCCTCTGAAAGTGGACTTGGGGCTGTTCTATGACAGAAAAATGACCAAAATCAAGAAAGACCTATAATATATATCAGCCGCAAGCTCTTTCCCCGGGAAGCCAAATATGCGGTTATAGCGAAAGAAGCATTAGCTATTAAATGGGCGATTGAGTCACTGAGATACTACCTTGAGAGTTGAGAGTTTATATTGTACACAGATCATGCTCCTTTAGAATGGGTATCATGAAACAAAGGACACAACAAAAGAATACTACGATGGTTCTTAATATCGCAACCCTTCCGATTTAACACTTTACATAGAAAAAGAAATGAATAATCAAATGCAGATTACCTGTCTAGGTACCCCCTGGATTCTTTTCTTGCAAGCAAGAAAGTTAGGGGAGGGGGATGTAATGAAACGCCAAAGAACCCAACACAATACCCCCCGACTCACCTCCCGACTACCCGCGATGGTCTTCGTCTGTTCCGGGTCCCAATGACGTCAACAGGAGCTGGAACACAAAACAAACACTAAAGATGAACTACCCTTCATTCACACGGGCAGAGAGCGAGGGCGTCGGACGGAAGAGCCAATCAACATCACGAGGAGGAGAAAAGGAGCTGGAAAGAGAAAGGAGGGGTGAGGCTTGCAGCGGGAGAGACGCCGATGAGAAGGATACTACTCAAAAGCCAGAAGAGATACCCGGGACTGACGAAGGAACCTACCTACCCGAGTCAAGGGCAAGTGACGCCGAAGTTGAGGGGAGTCCAGACGAGTTGTGCGAGGAGTGGTGGTCACCCGGAGGGACACGCATGAGCCGCCGCAACTCAGGAGATTTGCGGCACATGCGGTACGTGGCGCGGGAAAGGGTGGAGGTGGGGAGTCAGGGGAGATTGGGAGGAAGGGTGGGGAGTAACGGGTTTTACCCCTTTCCTACTATATTTTCTTTTCTTGGGATCTGTTTTTTTAATCTCTTCTCTATTCTTCACCTCCTGCTAGCTTCACTGTTTAGACGATGGGAAGAGAGAGAGAAGTAGGCTGCATGCTATAAACTCTGCCTCACCTATTCACAGAGGACAAGGCTCGCATGGTGGCACCTCACACTGCACAAAAGGTTAAAAGAGAAAAGAATACCCTAATGGTAAATGAAAATTTGGAACCCAAGGACAGGAAAAGAAACCCGGGAAACCCAAAAGCGGATAGATTTTTTTTTCCTTTGCATCTTTCCGTTATTTGCATCATTATTCCACCCGGCTGTGGTGAAAGTTTCTGCTCAACCGTCCGCGAAAAACCCTTATACTTACCATTCCTCTTTTACTCCTCTCTTCAGGCCTCCCAGGGGCCCCCTCCGGAGAACTGGAACACCTAGAAGAGGAAAGAAGAAGGAGAGCAGAATTATCAAGGATCAATAAATGTTCACCTTAATTTGACAATTGGAATAAACATACATCAATATTACACCTATACGGCCTCCTCGCTTCTGTTTCCGCCCATCCCTCCCACAGGAGGGTCATGCAGTACTCTCTAAAATATGTAAATAGCTCTTTTGACTTTCTGGTCAGAGGCTTGACCTATGCGGATAACTTTTGCCAAAGTTCGCATGAAGCGTTCTTCTTGCCTGTTGGCCTGGGGCCATTGCGGAGTGATTGTTTTGATGCTTGGTGCACCTGGCACAATGGTATTCCTCATGTTCCTGTCAATTGAAAGGATGGCTATTATCCATGTAGAGCTCATGAATGAGGCCACAGGTTTCTATGACCTTCTCCAGTTAAGGAATTACCTCTCCTGCCACTGTTGACTGTACAATCTTCACCTTAGGATATTCGGAATGGTCTTCTTTTACAACTAACATGTGCATGTCAACAGGATGGCTGCTGAACTGGCACTCGCTCGGTGCCAAGGGACACTGTGTATTTCCTCTGTTATGATTGGGGCTAGGGCCTCAGGACTTCCAGTCATCTGACATAGCTTGCAGTTCCTAACTGCTTGCTCCACCAATTTGTCCAAACTGGGAAGTCACACCTTACTCCTGATCTGACTTTTCGTTTTCACTATAACTTGGTGTGAGCTGTGGGCTAACTGCACCAACTGCTGGGCTAAACTCTGCGGTATCACTAAGTGGGGTCCCCAAATGAAGCAACCCTCTGTGGGGATAGCTAGTTTGTGGTGCACATGGTAGAGCGAGATCAGCATGTGCTGGGCTTCATCTGTTCTATATGCTCCATTGAGTGTGAGAGATAGCCAATCCAATGATTGTACATCTGCTGCCACTAGCTGTAGACAGTCCTCAGCTTGGGTGGCCTCTATCACCTCGCTAGGAATATTGGCAGTGTCTGAGAACTTTCCATGATTAGGTGAATGTACTCTTCCATCTCTCATGCAGCTTCTTCCTTCTTCCGGGTAGCTAGTCGAGCATGTCTCGATAGATAGTCTGCCGAGTTCTGTGTCCCCAGCTTGTACTCTACTGTGACGCAGTATTCTTATAGATGCAATATCAATTTTTCTATCTGAAGGGGAGGTTTTGGTACTGACCCCCTAAATAGAGGGATGAATGGTTTATGGTCCACGTGTACTGTAAAAGGAGGTCTGTCCAGGTAGAGATGAAAATGCCTGCAGCCCCAATGAATGGCTATGTCCTTAATTTCAATGTGGGAGTATCTCTGCTTTGTGGGTGTAGGTGCACAGCTGGGGTATGCCAAAGAGGCCCACCCTCCTCACTCCTGTTTCTGGGACAATACTCCTCCTAGGCCCGTGGGGCTGGCATCCAAGGATAGTTTAGAATCTCTCTTGGGGTTGAAATAGGCTAGTGTCATGGTCTCGGACAGAGCTGTTTTTGTGTCCTGGAACACCTGTTCCAGCTCTGGTCCTCAGATCCATGATGTGGACGTTTTTATGAGCTCCCTCAGGGATGCCATTAGGGTGATCAAATTCTGGATGAAGCGGCCAAAATACACGACCATTCAGAGGAAACGCAGGACCCCAGTGACTGTGGTGGGGGCCAGTGCTGATTGGATGTCTCATACCTTGGCTGGTTCTGGGCCATCTCTGTTGCCAAGAGCCTGTGTAAAACAAAACCTAATATCATTTTTATTGATGGAGTGTTACCCAACTGTCCATCAATCTGAGGAAAACTGCCCTCATGGCGGTAATGTGGTTTTCCAAGGTACGGGCATGCATCAGGATGTCATCACTGACATTTATCACTCCGTGGAGGCAAGCCAGCATGTCTTCAATAATGTCTTATAATACTTTGGTTGCACTGAAGATTCAAAGCTGAGGCACTCATAGTGCCTCAGCCCAAGGTGGGTCGAGAAGGTAGTAACATGGTGCAATTCTGTAGCCAAAAGTATTTGATGTCACACTGACCGTAGATCCATCTTTAAACCAGCACAACCTGGTGATCTCACTCACAATGTCATCCACTGTTGGGGCCAGGTGTCTTTCCTTTTTAATGCGTAAATTGTGGCTGCACATGGCCACACAGAGCCTTACTTCGCCAGGCTGTTTCATTTGGGCTACCACGATTGAGGACACCCACGGTGTGGGTCCATTGACTTTTTCAGTAATGTCTGCCACCTCCAGCTTGCGTAGCTCCTCCTCCACCTTTGGCCTAAGGTAGAATGTAGCTTTCTGGTGGTGCAGCACCACAGGCTGGATGGACTGGTCGATATATAGGTGTACCATCTTCAGTTTTAGGCATCCTATACTTTGAAACAGGGGGAAGAATTCTTGTATTAGCATCTCAATCCCAGCAGTATGCATAGTGAGCGCAAACTGCACTAGTTGGAGTTTTTCTGCCATTTGGCAGCTCAGAAGCATGCCGGTTCCCCCGTTCATGATGTACACTTTGACTTGTGTCAGTTGATCTTGGTGTCTTATGTCTGCCGTGAATACTCATGACAGGGCTGCTGGGTGGTGTTTCCAAAAGTGTACACCCTGACTCGGTTGACTGGAGCCTTGGTTTTTCTGTCCAAATCTTGAGCAGGTCTTGTGCCATTATGTTAATCGATGTCCCTGTGTCAAAAAGGGCTGTTGTCACTTGCCCCTATGTGTATTCAGCATCCTGGGGCAGTTCTGGGTTGGTGATGTGTTGACTTGACTGTTTGCACTACGTGGATGGTGCCCTCTAGTTTATCATCGTCCATATTGCTCTCTTTCAGCAGCTCTGCAGGGGTTACCGGGCATTCACAGCCTTCGTTTGGCAGTTTTGTGGCTGTGGCGCCAATTGACGCATCCTTATATGAACTGTGCCCTTATTTTGTCTTGCTCATCAGGGAGGCTGCACATGCTGCATATTTGCAAAGTGGTGCCTTAAAATGTGTCTACTTACTCTTCTGGGACTTACCGGTCTTGCCGCAGTAAAAAACATTCGTAATCTCAGTTGTCTAGGGATTCAAAATGGGCTGTAGGAGCTGTCTTTGGTGTTGCATATGTGAACAGTGGCCCTGCTTCTGCAATGTTCCTTGACAACTGATAGACCTCTTCCCATGCCAATTGGAATAGTAAAGGCCTTCTCCAGTTATTATCAATAGCCAATGTGGTATACTATGTTTCCAGCCTTTCCACCCAGGTCATCAACCTAGCAGCCTGAGCAGACGGGGGACCAGTTACTACAAATAGGTCTGATGGAGGAATAGTTGCCATGGTGGTGATAGCCTGGTCACTGGCCATGCACTCAGAGATGATGGGTGGATGGCCTAAATGGCTGTCCACGGATTCGCAGATGTCGGTTTGCATTCCCTGTAGGACGGAGGCCGTTGTGTACCAGTATCGACATGCAGGGTCTCACTCCAACTGGGTGGTGGTGCTGCAGCAGCGGTAGAGGATGTGTGCACCTCTGGGACTGCTAGGTTGTGTCCCTTTTTATTTTTTACCTTTTGTGGTGTCAGCAGCAGGTGGCCCGCCTCTGGGCTGTGCCTGCCTGCCACTTGTCCAGTTATCCACTGGAGGTATAAAATGTGTAGATGCCCCTGTCTCCGACAATGTTTTCAGCGGGCCAGAAAACCTCCAGCAGCAAGTATGGTGGTAAGTTGTTTGTCCTGTGGGGGAGGTGTTTGTGTACGTTTGACTGGGCTCATTTGAAGAATGGATCACAAGGTGTTCCAACCACCACAAAGTGGCGCTTGACTCTGTGCTGTAATGTGGACCACTCGGGCACTCAGAGTACTGGGTAAACTGGGGTCGGTATCTCCTTATGGCATCTGTGGGGCATGGGCCTGTGTGCACCACGGACCAGAGAGACAGTCAGTGTGCATACTCGCACTAGATCGGAATGGCGTGCTGGTTGCTGTGCAGCGCAGACACGCCCACCGGGCCTCACCGGCAAAACCAACGGAGCAGTGCAGGATCAGGCAAGCTACCCACTCTGATCCAGCTCACAAGAGTGGATCTCTGCTATCCTGTCTGCCTCGTCCCAGTGTTTGTGTTGGCTGGGTCAGGGTGTAGCACAGCGTGCCCAGTGAATAATTTGTACGCACCATCAGATTTGAATTGACAACTGCCTGCCTCCTCCCACTACCAGACTCAGTTTATTAATTTCCTGTCGTAAGGCTGGACCATACTATATGCCTTACCCCCCGCTATGGGCTGCTCACCCTTAATCTCCCAACATTACAATGGTTAGTGTGTTGGCTATTTTATAGCTCAAGTCTACCAGACAGTGCACACTTATCAAAAACTTACTCGGTCTTACAGCCATCCATTGCTTATTATTGGTTTCTTTAATATCAGTCTCATTTGCTTGCTTCTGGTAGAGCTTTTTTTTAATAACATAAATGTTTAAGGCACTTCTGACGGACCAGGAACAGTGTTAATCCCCTAAGGATTTAGTTTTTTCTCAACGGGACCTGTCCAACCAATTTCAATGCAAATTACAATGTATATATTAAAGTACATTAGACTTTACAATGCAAACTGGACAAATAATATAGTGAGACCATGAAGGTTTATTAATGGTTTAAGTCATTGCAGAAATGGTTAGAAGACAGTTAATTGTTCATTTATATCAAGTTATGTCATGAAGCTCAGAATTGTCTTTTTAACAAGAGGAACTGGGAGCTTTTTAAACAGGTCCTGCATACAGGCTCCTAAGTAGTATGAGAAAAAAGTGGGGGTATGCAATTCCTAGGTGTAAGGGAAGGTTCAGGTCTTTCTAAAAAGTGCCCTCACACACCACGAAGGATGTCATGCTTCTTCATTGGGCCTGCTCCTCGTCGGGCAGGCGCTGCAATGCCCGACGGGCACCCGCGAAGGGGCTCTTTGGCGGAGATCTTTTGTTGATGAAGCCATGGGGTGAGTGCGGGTGTGTGGGCTGGGTAGTGCGGTGAGTGTGAAAATTAAAATAGGTCTAGGGCAGCCCTTTCTGATACTTTTATTCCTAGGGGGCACTAGCCTAACTAAAAGAAGTGAGCCCCGGCTGGATATAATGATCCTACAGGGCCTGTGTGGTGCATAAGCTCAGAATAAAATGCAAATAATAATATAGTATATAGTTCAACTCAAATAAAGTAAGCCATAAATAAGAGTTCAGACTGACATAGTATTGCTTCCTAAAAATCAGGTTCAATGAGCCTAACACCGACAGGAAAGGGTTCCTTTTATAATGCAAAATAGAATTATTCATTCAAATCATTTGTGTAAGCTTCTCACAGTTGGTACCAATCAGGTTAAAGAAAGAGCAATACAGTTTCTGAAATCACTGTATTCAGCACTATCCCACAGATTCGCATGAAGTTCCCATCCCTGGTGTCCATCAGACACCTAAATTGTAAGTACAATTGTTGCTTCTAAATACACAAGGGCAAGTTTCCATGACAAATCACTGTGGTCCCAATATGTGAGGTCTTGGGAATATTCGCTCTCAGTGAAGCTGTGTTACAGAACTCTAAAGGAAACAACACCATCAGTCTGTAACTGGGAAAGTGACATTACATCTCAAAACAGTGTTTACAAAGTTGCTGGTGCATGAAAGTCTGTGCACTGGGTAAAACAGAAGTAAAATGGTGACTGTATGCTAAATATGGCTGCAGGCAAAATTAGCTATTTTGAAGCCGAGTCCTAAATTAGCCATTGTTAGAATAAATGCAAATTGCTCAAAGTACGTTATGTATCAAGTTAATACTATTGTGCACTAAAATCCCCATCACTTCTTACTGAACGGCTTTCGTTGTTCTATCTTGCCCACCTTGTATTTGTCCTTCCTCTGGAGCATAACCTCTTTACCATCCCTCTGATTGCCTGACTTGTGTACTTCCACTGCTCATTTTTAGGGAACTTTTTATTCTCATTAGTTAAACATTGCATGACAGTGCATGTGTTTTCCAGCTCTCTCCTCCACTCCTGTGTGTGCTCTCCCCAAATACCCACCCACGCTCCACATTTCTTCTGTACTTCTCCCCTGCTCCTTTCTCCGTGTTGTTCTTGCCCCTATATACTTGTCCCCAGCTTCTTATGTCCCTGCTCCCCGTGTTTCTGTCACTTTTGTGTGCTTCTCGTTGTCATTTGTGCTTCTCCCCCAACCCCGCATCCACCACATTCTATGTTCTTCTGTTCCTGCCTTCTATGCTCTGTGCACTTGTCAACATGTATGCTTCTTTCGCACCCCCTGTGTTCCTCTCTCCCATGTGCATTTATTTTCCTATCCTCAACCCCACTCACTCCTTTTTATCACAACCACTGCAGTCTTTTCTTTTTTTTAAATCTGCACATTGGCTCAACAAAATATATTTTTATTATTTACAAATCTAAGCAGTGTCCACCATTTTGGCTCAGTAAACAAAAAATGTGAGCAAATGGTGCTGGTGCCATTCCTCTGGTGCACGCATATATCATCACACATGCACACACCATTGAGATGACGCGACTGCCAGCAACGATCTCGTCATCAAATCTTTTATTATCTTTTTTTTTACAGTTCTGCACAGCGCTGGAAAATTCAATGCTGTCGAGCATTGCCAAAAGGCACGGTCAAAACAATTAGGTTCCAAAGGTGAAAACTATTTGTTAACCCTTTAATTGCTGGGGCTTTCCCACCCAGTGCTGAGCCCTTTTTTGACTATTTGGGGTAGTTGGTATTTAGGGCTCCATAACTTTTGTTCTATATAAGGTATCCACATCAAAATTGCATTTTTTTTTCTACATCCTGGGGATACTAAAGGTACTCAGGGTTTGTGGATTCCTCTGGAGGTGACTGAGAAAACAGGCAAAATATAGCTACATTTTGAGTTTTTGGGGAAAAATAGGAAAAAGTGCTCAGTATAAAAGTGTCTGTTTTTCCCCTAAAAATGGCATCAATCAACAGTTTGCTGTGCTAAAATCACCATCTTCCCAGCTTTCAGGAACATGCAGAGCTGAATAAAAAACCTAGGGCCATATGTATCATTCCAAATTGCGATCGCAAACGCCGAAATTCGCAGAATTTCGGCGTTTGCGATCGCAATTGGGCTTAGTGGTATGTATTAATGGAAAACTGCCTCGCAAAATAAGGAATCGCAAAATTTGCGATTCCCTATTTTACGATTGCATTTAAGGAATCGCAAATTGCGATTCCTTAAATGCAATGTAAGAAGCACCAAAAAAGTGCAATTTGGCCTTAAGGAATCGAAATTACCACCAACTTCAAGTTGGTGGTAATATGCGATTTCTTAGAAAAATGCACTTTTTTGCATTTTTCAAAGTGCAATGTGGCGCACATACAAGCCCGTAGGGCATGTATGTGCGCCACATGTGCACCCATGCTTATTTCAGGGGTGCAACAGGGTGTCCTTTTGACACCCTTGCAACCTTGAAATTGCATTCTCAATTTGCGATTCTCTAATTGCTAATCGCAAATTGAGAATGTCTTCCCATTCATTCCTATGGGCCTCTAGACCCATAGGAATGAATGGGGAGGTATTCCTTAATTGCGAATCGCAATTTGCGATTAGCAATTAAGGAATATGTAGGATTCGCAAAATTATTTGCAAATCCTACATACATAGCGTTTTGCGATTCTCAAATAGCGATTCGCAAAAAATTGCTATTTGAGAATCGCAAATGGACATTTTGATACATATGGCCCCTAATTTCTTACCACAGTTTTGGCATTTTTCAAAGAGATAGTCCATTTTTAGGATTTTCAGCCCTAGCTCAGACACACCTAGAAAAACCTAGCAAACCTGTACATTTCTTAAAACTAGATAACTAGGGGAGTCCAGGGGTGCATGACTTGCATGGGTCTCACTAGGTAATTTTACCCAAAAGCCCCTGCAAACCTCAAACTTAGGTAAAAAGACACATTTTCCCACATTTCTGTGACAGAAAGTTCTGGAATCTGCGGGGAGCCACAAATTTCCTACCACCCTGAGTTTCCACATGTCCCCCGATAAGAGCGGTACCCCACTTTGGTGGCTGGGCCAAGAGACCACGACACAAAAGGCCCTAAAGCACTACATTGATAGATAAGAAATAGGTGTAGCTGCGTTTTTGGGGCTGTGTTGTGGCACCACCCATGCAATCTATGAACCACAGAGATCTTTGAAAACTAGACAACCAGTGGATTTCAGGGTGGTGAGCCTTGCAAGGATCCCATGAGGTTTTCTTTCCCACAATGCTCTGCAAACCTCAAATTTTGCCTGAAATCACACATTTTTCTCACATTTCTGTGATGGAAAGTTCGGGAATCTGCGGGGAGCCACAAACTTCCTTCCACCCAGCATTCCCTCAAGTCTCCTGATAAAATGGTACCTCACTTATGTGGGTAGGCATAGTGCCTGCAACATGAAATGGCCAAAAAACGCAACATGGATAGATCACATTTTTCCACTCAAAACGGACCCTTTTTACGCAAAGTGGGTAGCTGTGGATTTTGGGCCCTAATTCAGCTGGCACCTAGGGTAACCTAGCAAACTTTCAAATTTTTGAAGAAAAGACATCTGGGAGAATCCAAGGTGGGGTGACTTGCATGACTCTCTGCTGGTTTATTTACCCAGAATCCCTTGCAAACCTCAAACTTTGATTAAAAAAACACATTTTCCTTACATTTCTGTGGTGGAAAGTTCTGGAATCTTCTGGAAGCCACAAACTTCCTTCCAACCATCATTCTGCTAAAGCTTCCAATAAAAATAGTACCTCAGTTGTGTGCGTAGGCCTATTGCCCGCAACAGGAAACAGCCTAAAACGCAACATGGATACATCAAATATTTTCACTCAAAACTGACCCTTTTTAACAAAGTGAGTAGCTGTGGATTTTGGGCCCTAGCTCAGCCACACCTAGAAAAACGTAGCAAACCTGTACATTTTTAAATCAAGATAACTAGGGGAGTCCAGGGGTGCATGACTTGCATGGGTCTCACTAGGTAATTTTACCCAAAAGTCCTTGGAAATCTCAGATAGATAAGCAATAGGGTTAGCTGCAATATTTGGGTCTGTGCTGTGGCACCACCCATGCAAACCATGAACCACAGAAGTTTTTGAAAACTAGACAAGCAGTGGATTTCAGGGTGATGAGCCTTGCGTGGATCCCTTGAGGTTTTCTTACCCTCAATGCTGTGCAAACCTCAAACTTTGCCTGGAATCACGCATTTTCCTTACATTTTTGTGATGGGAACTTCCAGACTGCAGGAATCTACAAAATTCCTACAATTCAATGATATCCCACATGTGGCGATAAAAACGGTGTGCCACTTGTGTGGCAGGGCCTAGTGCCCGCGACATGAACTGATCAAACCATGGTCAATGGAAGCAGACTCCCATTGACCTTGGTTTGATCCATTCCACCATTATTGGTGGTAATTACCCCCATCCACCCTGGGGGCAGAAAGACTGGTGCTCCTTTTAAATGAGGTAGGAGCATGACCATGCCCATGGTGGGCAACCCCACCCCTATATTTAAGCAAATTAATCCTTTCCCTTACATCCGGTAGGCTTTCTGCTCTCCTGTGGAGCTCTACTGGGAAGTTGTAGTATTGGAAAGGGGGGATTCTTCCCTTTTTAATGACACCTCTCCCACCCCAATCAGGGCTCGGGGGCTCAGCTATGCCCCCGAGCACTGATGCAGTGAAAGTAAAATGAGCCCATCGGCTCATTTTACTTTCACTTTTCTGTAATGACATCAGAGTGTCCTGTGCACCAATCATCATTACAGTAATGGGAAAAAAAGACTCAGGCTGCTCGGGAAGCTCTTCCCGAGCAGCTAGAGTTAAAAACCAAATAATGGAGTTCCTCTGGTGCAGAACACCAGAGGGGCCTTTATTTACTTCCCCAGTGTCTGCCAGTGTCCAACACACGCACTTGGGAGGTAGTGCGGGTGTCGGCCATTGACCGACACCCACACTAAAGGGGTTAATGCTGGTTTTTGATCTTGTAGGCCATTAAGGGACCAGACTGAACAGCCCACATACTTGCCCTTTCAAGCTAGCCTATCTGGCAGTGCCAGACTGCCCGAAAAGCGAGCCCAACACTGTCTTGGACATTTGTCTTGGAAAGCTTCACAACGGAAATTTACATACATGCTAGCGAAGAAGAACCTCCAAGATGGGGGGGCATTATCTCCTCCATCAAGCTCCAGAGACTTGCTTAATAAAATCACTGGTCCGCCGCCTCCTGCCCTGTCACTCAATGGTGGTTGACTTGCCTGGAGAATCTGTACAGGCTCCTGGAGTGTGACTTGGCGTTCCTGGAGAGTGCTTGGCTTCCCCTGCGCTGCCGTGGAGTCTCCAGTCCTGCTGTGGAACCATACTGCCATACTCTCAGTTGCCCAGTTGATTGGATGTGGTTGGCAGTGCATGCTGCATGCTGGGTCAGCCCTCCTGACTGATGCCTTAGGGAATTCTCTCACAATTTCAGGCTCTTCCTATGTTCTTGGCTTGCTTGGAGGCTGGATGCAATTACTTGGTTCTGGTTTGGATTGAATGTCTCCCTTGCCCCACCATGTCTCATGGGTATGCTAAGGATGACAATAAGAGGGAACAGCAGTGCAGAGGTAACAATGCCTGACCTTGTCCAACACAAATGCGTATGGCCCATTATGATGGCCCAAGATTGGGGCGGTGTGGTCAGTAGCTCCTCCACGGAGTTGGAGAATCTATTATCTCAGGATGCCTGCTGTTCTTTGCATGAAGAGGCAGTTAATCCCTGTAACTCTGTAATTTTTCTATATTTTATATTTGTAAGTTGAAGCTGTCCTCATGTAACCTGCTTGTGCGCAGTGAAAGCCTTTCTCCTGTAAAACGCTCTGGTACCTCTGGGTCAGGGCCACTTGATAAAACTGCAAATAAAAATAAATGATAAATAATCAACCCTAATGATAAATGACCCACCCAAATGCCATCCCCTGAGTCTGTGCTCTTCCTACACACAACCTGTGTTTTTACTGGCTGGCTTTGTTAGGCTGTCTGGTAAGTTTTATAATGGTATTTCTGCTTTCTTTTGTAGGCAGTGAGATGCAGATTGCTGTGGGCTGCTGCTTTGGAGAGGTTTGGGCTGTGGGTAGCTCAACAGGCCCTTTACTCTTGGTTGCTGTATGTTACAGTGATACTGCGGTCCACTTTGCATGCACTATCGGGTCCAGTGGGACACTCTAACAACGCTCCTCCCATACCATCACATCTCTCCTCCCATACCCTCATTTGCTTTGTGAGCAGAGCAGGCCATGTCACTGTGGTGTGGACCCCCTACAAGGACCGCACTGTTGGCTTTTGCTTCCAACTCTAGACCTTTTCTCTGTTATGCATTGCTTTTCAGGTAGCATGAATATTGCCTCTGCGAATGCTGCTCTTACTGTCTCAATAGACAAAAATGTAAACTCTGCTTTAAGAAAGTATATTCAGCATGAGTGTTTGTTTTTTTATTTTTAGACTTATGTTATCGATGTCACCCAGTCACGTTTTCAAGACATTCAATCCCTGATCACTTCTCTGGAGAAGAATGTGAACCTATTTAAATCATAAAGCGCTGGTACTCACCCGCAAGGATCTCACGGTGCTGGGGGTGTGGGGGGGGCTTTGTTGAGTGCTGCTACCAGTCTTCAAGAGGGTTTCCTCCTCTTTTCCAGGACGTTGCTCTTCATGACTATGGCCTTTCATCCTCCGTATGTCTCCAGGTTCCTCCTTCCAGGGGAAGGCACGTTTGTGAAGTGTACAAACATTAGGAAAGATCATGTCTCAGTGTTAGGAGAGGTCCAAGACAGTTATGTTCCAGACTTCTCTTCAAACATAGGGGAGAGGGGAGCAGAGGAGTTTTAGCCTAGGAGATGCATCAGTTCTGCTCGTAGTGCATTGCTCAACAGAGATGATGCGTCAGTTCTGCTGGCAGGCACCTTAGGTCCACTTCCAAGGGTCCAGGACTGGGGTACTTGGCAGGGTAGACTCATAGATGGCAGAGTCCAGATGCAGGTACAGGGAGTATGGACAGTTGATGCCCTAACAGTTCTTTGACTCAGGGGGTTGTTGGCCATTCTCTGTTTCCCATGATGCCCAGGGCGTTGAACAAGATTAATAGGTAAAATTAATCAGTAATTCTTGTGGGCTCATGCTGGCCACAGAGATCATGGTTTCCCCTACTGTTACTATTGGCTGTGTTCCCACAGAGGGTGATTTCTCTTTCCCCTTCTCCACTGAGGTGGCCGGTGCTTCCCCCTTCCCAGTTGGTTTAGTTGAAGGTGACAACATAGAGGCTGAATGCCTAGTGTTGATTTATTTGCGTATTGTTAGAAATTGTGTTACACGTTGACTGCGGTATGAGCTCTGGTCAAGGAGCAACCACATTCCTAGTCAGGGTAAGAGGCAGGCAAACTCTAAATTAACCTGTGCTCACCCTCTAACAGCTTGGCACAGAGAAGTCAGGGTTAACTTAGAGGCAATGTGTAAAGTATTTGTACAACACTTCAAACAGTAAAACAGTGAAAACAACACACAAAAAGATCCCACATCAGGTTAGAAACATAGAAATGACCTTAATAAATAAAACAAGGTCAAAACAACAAAAATTGAATTAGTAGAACCGGAGATATTGATTTTTAAAGTTTATAGTGGAAAATAGCGCCAAAAAGCACAATGCGCTATTGGAGATATCTGGTCGCATCAGACCGGGACAAAGTCATAAGTTCAGGCCGACCACGATGGAACGTGGGCTGGCTACAGATACCCAGTTAGGCCAGTTGAACAGAGTACCTTAAATCCTGGTTGCGGAGCATTGCCTGGATCCTTGTTGAAGATGCGTCAGGCAGCAGAGGCGATATGTCGGTTCCAAGATGCGGCAAGACTGGGGTGTGAGGTCCTGTTGCGTCGACAACAAGAATCCTGTGGATGGGGCTTGCGATGCAAAGTCCGGTGTTGAGGAGGCGAGGCGCAGCCGGGGCAATGCGTCGATTCTGATGAGCGGTGAAGCTGCAATGCAGGATTTCGGCGTCATTGTCGAGGGATGCAAGGAGCTGAGGCTGGGAAAAGCATTGCACATCGGCGGTTCCGAAGGTGCTGCGTCCGTCCCAAGATGTAGGAAGCAGGGTGATGCATATCTTTTGCAAGGGGTCCAATCCACGCAGCAGCGGCGATGCATCGGTTCTGCTCGGGGATGTGACGCTCAGCCTAGGAGATGCATCGGTTCTGCTCGGAGTGCATCGCTCAACAGAGATGATGCATCAGTTCTGCTGGCAGGCACCTTAGGTCCACTTCCAAGGGTCCAGGACTGGGGTAGCACTACTTCGCAGGGTAGACTCACATATGGCAGAGTCCAGGTGCAGGGGTTGGTAGCCTGTTATGTCCCTGAGGCTTCAGAACAGGAGGCAATCCAATTAGCCCTTGAAGTCACTCTGGGTTCTGAGGTCAAGTGAAGCAGGTCCAGTCCTTCTCACCCAGGCAGGAGGGCAGCAGGCCAGCAGGTCAGCACAGCAAAGCTGGAGTCCAGCAAAGTAGCAGTCTAGCAGAGTGTCAGTCCTTCAGCAGCACATCAGTCCTTCCTCCTGGCAGATTATCCACAGATCCAGAAGTATACTGTCTTGGTAGTGTCTAAAGTCCAGTACTTATGCTCAGTGGTGCCTTTGAAGTGGGAAAGACTTCAAAGACATTCCTTTGAAGTTCACAAAAGGTCCTCCCTTCCTGCCCTGGCTCCAGACTTAGACTCACTATGGGGTTATGCAGCCAGTGTGTGGACAGGCCACAGCCTTTTCAGGTGTAAGTGAGGCTGCGCCCAGCTCCTCCCTCCCATTCTTTCAGAGATGGCCTACTGAGGCACACCTAAGCTCCCAGTGTGTTTCAGTCTGGGAGGAATACACAAAGCACAACTGCCAACTACACTCAGCCAGGTGATCAGAGACAGGTTACAGTCACCAAATGGCTAAAGTATGAAAATGCCAACTTTCTAAAAGTGGCATTTTTCAGAATTGCAATTTAAAATGTGACTTCACCATAAGTTTGGTTTTAAATTGTGATTCCAGACAGCAGACTTGAAGGGTTCATCTTTCCCAATTGGAAATTATGCTTATAAAAAATAGTAAGGTAGTTCCAAAGTTATCCTATGTGAGAGATCGGCCTTGCAGTATTGAAAAACAACTTTGAGAGTTTTTAGTACCAGGACATATAAAACATAAAAGTATATGTCCTACCCTTTAAATACATTGCACCCTGCCCTCTGGGTTGTCCAGGGCCTACCTTAGGGGTGACTTACATGAATATAAAGGGAAGGTTTGGGCCTGGAAAAAGGTTTATTTTGACAGATCAAAGTGGCAGTGTAATCTGCACACACAGGCAGGCCTGAGACATGGTTAGAGGGCTACGTACGTGGGTGGCACAAGCAGTGCAGCAGGCCCACCAGTAGCATTTAATTTGCAGGCTCTGGGCACCGGTAGTTCACTTTACCAGGGATTTATACGAAAATTAAATATGACAGTTGGGTATGAGCCAATATTTATATACAGTGACAGAATGCACACCTAAATGTTCAACAGACCGTTTTTTCACAATGCTCCAAGGCAAAAGTATTTGCGGGCAGACAGGTGTAGTGCCCAGCTCCAACGGCACAAATGGATACCTTCAAAACTTGTGGAGCGACATTCCACTCCAACCACCAGTCGCACAGCCAATGAGGACAAAATCCAATGAACTCCGTCATAAGTTAATTTACTCCATTTTAAACCATGTTTTTGAATACATTTCTCCTTGTTTTCCTTTTTCTTCCTTCATATAAAAGGCTGCATGTTTCCCAGTTTCTTTCATTTGCTAAAGATATGCCCATCCGGGCCTTGTTCTGTAGCACAAGGATAAACATAATTCATCCCAGGCAGCTGCATTTACTGAGACCCAATGCATTTCGGGCTGCAACAGCCCTTCTTCGGGGGTAGCTATAAATCCAAATTGAAAACCGCTATTAATATTTTGCAACATTAAACGTAAAGCACAAGCTGTGATGTCTTGTCACTTTCTACCAACCATAATCTTTCTGTGTTTCATGTGAAAAAATAATACCTAAATATAATCCCAACCATTATCTCAAATGTAAAGCTAAAACAAAACGCTTTGACCAAATCCTCCTCTAATCAAACCTAATCTCGCCCAAAATATGCCCAACTCCACACCCACAGTGCAATAACCTCCCCAATACAGTGATGATAAATTATACCTGCAACTGCTAAACCATGATCACATTAGTTAAACCGGAACGTTTTTCTCTTCATTGCATCTTTGTTCGAGTTCTCAAATAACAAACTACTTGAACTCGTGATCCTAATTAACCAACCCAATGTTCTTTTCTTCTTGAACGCCCTCTGTGTGTGTGTTCTCACCTATCACATAACTCAAATTCAAACACTCAGTTTAGAAGAAATACAAATCCCATAAATCATTGCATGCCCTTAATTAAACACCCATCCTTCGCACATGAACCACAAAATATACATACTGTTAAAAAAACGAAATGATATGTTTTATACAGTTACTTATGCTGAATGTCAAATATAGTCAATGTGGTAATTGGTTTCTGAATCTTAAGTTCTTAAAATGCAATATTATTGGCAGTTCTTCTAAACTGAGTGTTTGAATATAGCCTTATAGCCCGCCGTAGCGGGCTATAAGGCTATTAAAGGCCCGCTCCCGCGTTAAAGGCCCGAGCCGAAGGCGAGGGACTTTAACAAGGGACCGGGCCTTTAATAGCCAGTATAGCCCTGCTACGAAGGGCTATAATGCTATTAGAACATTCTGCCACTAGAGGGCAGAATGTTCTAACAAATAAAACAAAGGCTTCTCGAAGCTCGAGGGGATTTAAATCCCCTCGAGCTCCGAGAGGCCTTTGTAAGACAGTGCTTGTGTTCTCTCCCCTAAACATGGTAATATTGGGTCATACCTTCAAAACTTGTGGAGCGACATTCCACTCCAACCACCAGTCGCACAGCCAATGAGGACAAAATCCAATGAACTCCATCATAAGTTAATTTACTCCATTTTAATCCATTTTAAACCATGTTTTTGAATAAATTTCTCTTTGTTTTCCTTTTTCTTCCTTCACATAAAAGGCTGCATGTTTCCCAGTTTCTTTCATTTCCTAAAGATATGCCCATCCGGGCCTTTTCTGTAGCACAAGGGTAAACATAAGTTATCCCAGGCAGCTGTATTTACTGAGACCCAATGCATTTCGGGCTGCAACAGCCCTTCTTCGGGGATAGATATAAATCCAAATTAAAAACCGCTATTAATATTTTGCAACATTAAACGTAAAGCACAAGCTGTGATGTCTTGACACTTTCTACCAACCATAATCTTTCTGTGTTTCATGTGAAAAAAGAATACCTAAATATAATCCCAACCATTACCTCAAATGTAAAACTAAAACAAAACACTTTGACCAAATCCTCCTCTAATCAAACCTAATCTCGCCCAAAATATGCCCAACTCCACACCCACAGTGCAATAACCTCCCCAATACAGTGATGATAAATTATACCTGCAACTGCTAAACCATGATCACATTAGTTAAACCGGAACGTTTTCTCTTCATTGCATCTTTGTTCGAGTTCTCAAATAACAAACTACTTGAACTCGTGATCCTAATTAACCAACCCAATGTTCTTTTCTTCTTGAACGCCCTCTGTGTGTGTGTTCTCACCTATCACATAACTCAAATTCAAACACTCAGTTTAGAAGAAATACAAATCCCATAAATCATTGCATGCCCTTAATTAAACACCCATCCTTCGCACATGAACCACAAAATATACATAATGTTAAAAAAACGAAATGATATGTTTTGTACAGTTACTTATGCTGAATGTCAAATATAGTCAATGTGCTAATTGGTTTCTGAATCTTAAGTTCTTAAAATGCAATATTATTGGCAGTTCTTCTAAACTGAGGGGCCGATTCCGATCTCGGTCGGAGGCGCACCCAATAGCATTCGGTCGGGAAAAGCCATGCGAAAGCCTGTTTCCCGACCGATCCGTACAGCACACCGAACGAGTAAGTACGATGCGCACAACAGCACAGAATCCGGCCGAGCCGTACTCACCCAAACCGGGTCCTGTTCCCCAACCGAGGCGAATCCGGAAACGCCGAATCGAGTCGCACGGAAGGAAAAATGCTGCTCCGTCCGGCCGAACGAGTACGATGCGCTTCCGTACGCGCCGAACCCGCCGCTACGCACGGCACGTCAAAGCATCCGGGAGAGGCGCACATAAGCTCCGAATCGCGCCACAACATGATCCACGGCTACGAGACGAAAACGCCAGCGACGAGGACGAGGCGAAGCGACGAGGACGACGCGAAGCAACGAGAAGGACGAACGACACGAACCAACCATGAATCCCTTCGTCCCGATCATACCAATATTCTACATTTACTACCGGAACAGGCACGGACGCATACGGCGCAGAAGGTAAGCCAGACACCAACCACAAAACACATACAACACGTACACGACACATCACACACACACAGAGGGATGCAGAATATACCTACACCAGCAACAGCAGCACCATAGGGGCGGGATGCCCATCACCAATGCCACATATGCACACAGGGGCCTGAATGCGCACCACCACCCCTACCCAGGGGGTGCTGGATGCCTACCACTACTACCACCCTCACCCAGGGGGGGCTGGATGCCTACCACTCCCACCATCCTTAGCCAGGGGGGGCTGGATGCCTACCACTACTACCACCCTTAGCCAGGGGGGGCTGGATGCCTACCACTACTACCACCCTCACCCAGGGGGTGCTGGATGCCTACCACCACCCTTAGCCAGGGGGCTGGATGCCTACCACTACTACCACCCTTAGCCAGGGGTGCTGGATGCCTACCACTACTACCACCCTCACCCAGGGGGGCTGGATGCCTACCACCACCCTTAGCCAGGGGGGCTGGATGCCTACCACTACTACCACCCTTAGCCAGGGGGCTGGATGCCTACCACTACTACCACCCTTAGCCAGGGGGTGCTGGATGCCTACCACTACTACCACCCTCACCCAGGGGGGCTGGATGCCTACCACCACCCTTAGCCAGGGGGGCTGGATGCCTACCACTACTACCACCCTCACCCAGGGGTGCTGGATGCCTACCACCACCCTCACCCAGGGGGGCTGGATGCCTACCACTACTACCACCCTCACCCAGGGGGTGCTGGATGCCTACCACCACCCTTAGCCAGGGGGGGCTGGATGCCTACCACTACTACCACCCTCACCCAGGGGGTGCTGGATGCCTACCACCACCCTTAGCCAGGGGGGGCTGGATGCCTACCACTACTACCACCCTTAGCCAGGGGGGGCTGGATGCCTACCACTACTACCACCCTTAGCCAGGGGGGGCTGGATGCCTACCACTACTACCACCCTCAGCCAGGGGGGCTGGATGCCTACCACTACTACCACCCTCACCCAGGGGGGCTGGATGCCTACCACCACCCTCACCCAGGGGGCTGGATGCCTCACCACCACCCTTAGCCAGGGGGGCTGGATGCCTACCACTACTACCACCCTCACCCAGGGGGTGCTGGATGCCTACCACTACTACCACCCTCACCCAGGGGGGCTGGATGCCTACCACCACCCTTAGCCAGGGGGCTGGATGCCTACCACTACTACCACCCTCACCCAGGGGGTGCTGGATGCCTACCACCACCCTTAGCCAGGGGGTGCTGGATGCCTACCACTACTACCACCCTTAGCCAGGGGGTGCTGGATGCCTACCACTACTACCACCCTTAGCCAGGGGGGGCTGGATGCCTACCACTACTACCACCCTTAGCCAGGGGGGCTGGATGCCTACCACTACTACCACCCTCAGCCAGGGGGGCTGGATGCCTACCACTACTACCACCCTCACCCAGGGGGCTGGATGCCTACCACCACCCTCACCCAGGGGGGCTGGATGCCTACCACCACCCTTAGCCAGGGGGGCTGGATGCCTACCACTACTACCACCCTCACCCAGGGGTGCTGGATGCCTACCACTACTACCACCCTCACCCAGGGGGGCTGGATGCCTACCACTACTACCACCCTCACCCAGGGGGGCTGGATGCCTACCACTACTACCACCCTTAGCCAGGGGGGCTGGATGCCTACCACAACTACCACCCTCACCCAGGGGGGGCTGGATGCCAACCACCACCCTTAGCCAGGGGGGGCTGGATGCCTACCACTACTACCACCCTCACCCAGGGGGGGCTGGATGCCTACCACCACCCTCACCCAGGGGGGGCTGGATGCCTACCACCACCCTTAGCCAGGGGGGGCTGGATGCCTACCACTACTACCACCCTCACCAAGGGGGGGCTGGATGCCTACCACCACCCTTAGCCAGGGGGGGCTGGATGCCTACCACTACTACCACCCTTAGCCAGGGGGGGCTGGATGCCTACCACTACTACCACCCTCACCCAGGGGGTGCTGGATGCCTACCACCACCGTTAGCCAGGGGGGGCTGGATGCCTACCACTACTACCACCCTCACCCACGGGGGGCTGGATGCCTACCACTACTACCACCCTCACCCAGGGGGGGCTGGATGCCTACCACCACCCTTAGCCAGGGGGGGCTGGATGCCTACCACTACTACCACCCTCACCCAGGGGGGGCTGGATGCCTACCACCACCCTTAGCCAGGGGGGGCTGGATGCCTACCACTACTACCACCCTTAGCCAGGGGGTGCTGGATGCCTACCACTACTACCACCCTCACCCAGGGGGGGCTGGATGCCTACCACTACTACCACCCTTAGCCAGGGGGGGCTGGATGCCTACCACTACTACCACCCTCACCCAGGGGGGGCTGGATGCCTACCACCACCCTCACCCAGGGGGGGCTGGATGCCTACCACCACCCTTAGCCAGGGGGGGCTGGATGCCTACCACTACTACCACCCCCACTCATAGGATGGACAATGCATGACACAACCAGCACACCACAACCTAGGGAATGCAAGAAGAAGACATCCCCCCAACACCATGACAAGCGTGTGTAGGCTGTGTCAAATGCCTACAACACCAAACATGACTTTGAACATACAATATGACCCCCTAGCACATGTGCCACACATATATGTGTGTGGCACCCACAATGCAAGCAGGACATGACCATTGTGGCAATGGGGTCCAAACCCCCATCATCACAGTGACCAAAAGGTAAGTGTGGGGTCCATAGCTGAAGCACATTTTGAACATTGTGGCAATGGGGTCCAAACCCCCATCATCACAGTGACCAAAATATATGTGTGGGGTCCATAGCTGAAGCACATTTTGAACATTGTGGCAATGGGGTCTAAACCCCCATCATCACAATGACCAAAAGGTAAGTGTGGGGTCCATAGCTGAAGCACATTTTGAACATTGTGGCAATGTGGTCTAAACCCCCATCACCACAGTGACCAAAAGGTAAGTGTGGGGTCCATAGCTGAAGCACATTTTGAACACTGTGGCAATGGGGTCTAAACCCCCATCATCACAGTGACCAAAATGTATGTGTGGGGTCCATAGCTGAAGCACACTTTGAACATTGTGGCAATGGGGTCCAAACCCCCATCATCACAGTGACCAAAAGGTAAGTGTTGACAAAGAAAGAGGTGCAACTGCCAAACTGCATGGATGATTCCTGGTCACAGAACAACAAACACATCAGTGGCAAAGTAGTGTATGTGTCCCATTGCAACATAAATTGGGGGAGCCAAATACTGCAGTGCAAATAAGACATACCTTTGGCCATGTGCAGACAAACAACACCCATGGGGGCTGACACCATCAACAATCATCAATGACACAATGACAGAAGTGACCATCAGAATGCAGACCCACATATTTGCACCAATGGGCACACACATGCATATACCCTGTGGAGACTGCAGATGTGAGGTGAACAGATACCATACCATGGCAGCAATGGGACACACAAACCATGATCATTGTGCTGACCGATGACCTAGGAGTCCCAGGGACAGCAGGGGAAACCCACCAAACTACATACAGCCAATGGCACACCCAAGATATGCCAATGCAGTGGTGCAGATGCACAAACACAAACAGGCAGACCCACACTGCACATCATACACAACAGGTGAGGGGGGTGCCAGTGTCCCCAGGCAACCACACAACACATGAGGAGACCTGAATACCAATCATACAGATGTGCATACAGTGCCACACAAAGGTATCTCATGGATCCAAATCCCCTATGTGGGCAAGCAGGCATTGACAGATGAGAGGGAGCACAAATCACACATGTCACACAGGCACGTAGGGACAGCAACTGACACAGCAAGACACAGACACACCACAGCACCACCCCCAGGGCCCCCACAATGTGGTGACCCTGGGCTGCATTACAATCCCACTGTGATGACAAAGCTAAATGTCGTTCACACTGTGAACCACAGTCATGTGTCCTGAGCAACTAACTACCATCACACCTACACAAGCACAAATCAAACAGCATGGCCAGTAAGACAAGGCCAACATGGAGGCAGGGGCCTAGCCGGGCAACAACTCACATCTGCACACCCAACACCACACCCCTCGACCTCCAACAATGTGCAGCAGTGAAGCACACATGCACTGGTGACATTGCACATGCACCCATGACTATTCCAGGGTGGTGTGTGGGAACCAAGGTGCAGAAACACATCACACATGGCCACTCAACAAGACTCCTGAATGTCTGACACACTGCACACTACGCTGTACATGGACATGACGGCAATACCACACCAACCAATGGGATCCCAGCCACAGTCACACACCAATGAAGAAGCCAAGGTCTCCCACAAAGAACACACATAGACAACAACCAACATTGCAGCCCGGACCCTGAGCAGTGCCAGCAGTCACACACACAACGTGTCACAATCACTGAAAGATAACACAAACTGGAAATCACTTGACAGGGGCAAACAACAAGTGCCAAGGGGAAACCTGACTGTGACCCATCTGCGTCAGCACACAAACTCAGCCTTGACAGCAAACACACCTATGGGTGACACCCTGATGACCAGTAATGTGCCATGCACCCACATCACAGAGAACCCAGGGCGAAGACTTTGGGGGAACATAGGTCAACTCAGCTAGCATCACAAACAGGTACAACACTAGGGATCACAGCATGCACAGCTAAACGGAAGTGAACACACAGACATGCACATACAACACACACCTTGGGCGCAGGCAATGTCACAGGAGTACACACTGCCATGAGGGGACTCCACTCCTGTGTGAGGAGAGCTGTGCCATATGTTGCCTCAGTAGGGCCCCATCATGTCAGCTGAGCACTTGGTCACACAATCAACAATTAGCACCAAATGAGGGCTCCCGTAACATCAGCCTGGTCATGGAAGTGCCAACGGAATCATCAGCACAGATCCAACACACTTGTATAGCAATGTTGCACTGACAACACAGATGAGTCCTTCCCCATTGATGCCCAAACCTGCATGTCCAGTGGAGATGGCCACACGGTCAGGGAAGTAGACGAATTGAACAATGGCAGGCACAACAGATGTGCAGGGGTGGAAGCCACAGAAGTGAAATAGGCAATCTAAGTAGGAAATCCCATTGCCAAATACTGAACACATGACACCCTCAGATGCTGCTATGGATGACATGGATACACCACAGGATAGGACACATTCCCCCTGGACCACATGGGTTCCTGCACAGTAACACTTCATTATCATGAGACCAAATATCACCATCACTGCAGCAAGGGCATGGTTAGCATCATCAACATCATGTACATCAGAAGCAAAAGCACTAGAGAACTGAAAGTTGCTTTATTCAGCATATGTGGCATTAAAAGTAGAAGTCCGGTAGGAAATAAACAAAGGCCAATGGCCAGTCCATCAACAAAGTCACAAGTGGGTGACAGTGGCAGATGCCACCCTACACATGCCTGCACAAAACCAGGGACAATCCACTAGGAGGGGCAACCGGGGGTAGGCCAGGCACCGCAGGGACAGGATCAGGGCTCACCAGGAGGAAGCAGGGAAGGGGTGGTGGGTGCTGGAGAGCCACTGACAACTGCAGTGGAGGTGTCTGACATGGTGTGTGCCGGCACAACTGGGGGGCATGGCTCAGATGTTGTGGGTGCCGGCACGACTGCAGTGGACCCTGCAGATGGAGTGGACAGGTCCGCCACTGCAGTGCCCAAGTCAGACAGGGTGGTAGTGGACTCCACTGCAGTGCCTACCACCAGGGGAGGAGAATGGGGAACAGGCAAGGTGGGCTGGACAGAGGGGGAGGACACCCTCACCACATCAGTGGCACAGACAAGCGCAGCGGGGGTGTGGTGCCGGGAGAGCAAGTGCCAGGGGGAGAAGGCCGGAGCCTCTTGGGGATGGTATATCTGTGGGTGGGGAACCTGGGGCAGGGTGTGGTGGGGGCACCTGTGGAGTGGGGGCCTGAGGGATGGAGGAAGGAGACCTGGTGCTTGAGCTGCAGGGCGGCGGCGGGGTCTTGCTCTTACCACTCCGGGGGATTGCGGGTGGGGGCCTCAGTCTGTCTGCACCTGGGGGAGGGTGTCCGGGGGCGAGGGGCACTCTGCTCCGTGTGGGGGCTTCCTCTTCCCCCTGGATGCTGGAGCAGCTGGATCGGAGGGGAAGAGGCCGAGGTCACTGAGGAAGAGGCGCTGGGTCTTTGGGGTTGCAGGTGAGGCAAGGGAGGGTGTTTTGGAGGGAGAGGCAACTGAGGACTGCGCAGTGCCCGTGGATGCGTGTGTGTGTACCAGGGCCCCATCCCCTGTGAGTCTGGTTTCAGTCCCCTGACTGTGCGTGCGTGTGCGTTTTGTTTGTGGCGTGTGTGTCTGTGTGCTGGACGTGTGTGTGCTGGTGTATGCCTGTGCTGGTGTGTGTGTGCTTGGGACGGGTAAGGTGCTGGGGAGTGTGGATGGAGCAGAGGCAGGAGGGGTGAGGGACTGTCTGAGGAGGGACACTGCTGCCGTCAGGGAGGAGTCCATGGACCTATTGCCCCTCTGTAGGTCAGACATGCCCGATGAGATGCCCTCCATGAACGACACCAGCTGAGTCAACAGAGCGGTGTGCGCATGGAGGACACTCAGCATGGCTGTCTGCCCTACATGGAGCTGGCGAAGGAGGTACACATACTCCTCACTCAGGGCAGCAGGGGACACAGGGGCAGGGGTGCGGTGCCTGGCCCAAAGGAGACACGCTCCCGAACATGGGAGCCTCCACGGACCTGGGGAATGGGAGCCGATGGGAGGGCGGTGGTGGTGCTGGTGGTGGCGTGGACAGCAACACTAGCTGGGGTGTGGTGGCTGCTGACACCCGCCTCCATAAGGGAGTCATCCTCCGAGTTGCTCTGGTCCTCAGCTGAGGTGGATGGTGCTGAGGACTCCTCGGTGTGGCTCCCCTCGCCCTCCGTGCCACTGGGTCCCTCCGACCACTCCTCGGCTGCTGACCCAGTCTGGCTCTCTGGCTCCTCCTGGTCCGTGGAGCTGTCCCCTTCCGTGGCCGTGGATGTATCTGCAAACAATGGGGAAACAGACAGACATCAGTCACCTGCACCAAACGCACACACCACTGTGAGCACAGCACATTACAGAGCAAGCCCTGGCATCATTAGTTGTACATTGCTAAAAGTGCCCTAACTGAACAGGAGAAGCCAATTGTCAGTCTGATGCCAAGCATGGCACTCACATCCCACATGGCCTTGCACCCATCTGTCTGGTGTCTGTTGGATTGCAACACCCCAGTGTGGACACATGCACCAAGTACACAGTAATTGGACAGTGCAGAGGACACGGTGTGGCATGTGGACATGCACACATCACAGCTCTTGCCACTGAGTCAGTACAGGTTTCCGGATGAAAGGGATGCCCAGAGTCAAATAGGAAATGCATGTGATGCATACCAGCGACAGACACCATGATGCACCCATGTCCTGATAGCCATCGCCACAATGGTGTGCATGTAGCACATGTCACTCCCCTGCAGGACCACCAATAAGTTGACACATGCCATGGCAGAGGCATGACTGCTAAGTCATACATCACTGTCTCAGTGATGTATGACTTGGCAGCCAGACAACAACACTATGCACTGTGTCACAATAGTAGGTCATGGGGAATGCAAGTCCTGGAGCTGCACAAGTGCACATGTACATCCCCCACACAACACATCATCTTAACCCTCATCTGTCCAGGTCATACCTATTGGACATATGGGAGACCTGTGACACTACCCTCTGAACCTGAGCCCCTCACAATCTGCTGTGAATGGGGAACAGCTGCCTGAACTTCACATTCGCATACCCCAGTCTGCACGGGCAGCTGATCAAACACCTATGTGACACACAAGTATCGTCTCATATGGTCACATCTCCAGGGGCATGCTGAGCCCCTACCAAGAAACACCCCAGCAGTCCTGGCAAGTAATCCACAGCACACTGACACAGAGGCAGACACCTGAGGGGTCAAATCACTGCGCACAATGTGTCAGCTGATACACGGGAGTGGGAGTACAGAGTGCATTGCATGGCCTGGAGTAGGCATGACTGTCCTGCTCCACATGAATGAGGGATGAGCCCTGGACAGTGGATAGCTGGCTATGTATGTGTGACACACGTAATCTGCACACTCCTGGGGCCCAAACATTGTTCCCACCCGCTGCATGGGCGTGTGCCACATACCCCAGGCACATGTGGTGGCTCAGCTCAGCAAGTGGACCGCATATCAAAGCAACACGCAGATTACATGTCCGAACACAGGCGTTGTGTGAACAATGGACCCACCCATGATGCCCACAACAGAGTTAGGGAAACAGATGCTGTACCCCACCTTTAGTGAAGCTAACTGCAAGGACACAGTCCCAAGTGACACAATTCCCTGAATGTAAGGGCCACACCTGGGTATCAGATGAGCAGTGGGCAGTGCACAATAGAGGGACATGGCTCCTGGACAACATGACTGCTGCACTGTGGCAGTTGAACCAGGCCAGAGGAGGGCACAAAGCATGTAATACAGAGCTCACAGTGCAGTCTTTGACTCACCCCCTCCTTGCTGCTGTCTGGCCTTCAGCTGCCCATCCAGGTCTGGAAACACCACCGCCAGGATCTGGAGCATGTGGGGGGTCAGGGTCCGTGTTCCGCCCCTCCTGCGAGGAGGCGACAGCTTCAGCTGGACCCGTGCAATCCTCCGGGTCCAGCCCCGAAGGTCCTGCCACCTCTTCTGGCAGTTGCGGATCCGGCGCTTGTAGACCCCCACGGACCGGACGGCCCGGACGATGTCCTTCCAGATATCCTGCTTCCGATGGGCATTAACCTGTCAGGATGACAAAGTGAAAAGGCCATTACTACACATGCAACATATCCGTGCATGACACAGTTGCATATACATGTCTCAATCACAGGGGCACATGATGTACACAGGCAGTGCAAAGCTGCCCATGGACAGTTTGCCAGACGTCACTACATGGTATCATTGCATGGGAAGTAAAACCTTGTTCAAATGCACTGTCACTGCACCATACCTGTCCAGTGCATGTCACTACACACTATGGGGGGCGACAACTACTCAGTGAGCCTGCTAGCCAGTGGCGTGCAGACTTTCAGCCTTGCTAGTCAGACAATATGCACATTCAGAAAGGCAGTGCACAGAACACTCACCTGCTCCCCTGGTGTCCCATACAGCTTGCTGTACTGTGGAAGTAGACTGTCCAGCAGGGCCTGGTTCTCTTCAAGGCTGAAGGCTGGGGCTCTCTCCACAGTACGTGCCATTGCAGGGTCCAGAGGGGCAGAGACAGCAGCAGTGCAGTGGCAGATGTCGTCCTGGAGCATGTAGTGCAGGCAAGTGAGCTCTCAGGGGAACAGCCAGCGATATATATGTGCTGGAGAGGCAGATACTGTCCCTTGTGTCCAAAGTGATAGGTCCAAGTCGTTTGCATCTTCTGAATCTGGCCAATCCATGGAATAGCAGCACCAAAACACGCCCACAGCATCCTTCAAATCTTCAACTTCATGACATACATGATTTTGCAACATTGTTGTGGGTGACCAACTGAATTTACAGCAACCGACTCGTTCGAAATTCGAAAACGCGTCCGTTGCCAGGCAAGCCCATTGTCAATGGGTGCACACCGATCGGTCCATTGCGGTACAACGCGTACAGGGGTACAACGCGTACCCGCACACATTGAATGCAATGGGCCGGCCGGGGGCACCGATCGGTCCATTGCAGTTCAACGCGTACAGGGGTACAACGCGTACCCGCACACATTGAATGCAATGGGCCGGCCGGGGGCACCGATCGGTCCATTGCAGTACAACGCGTACAGGGGTACAACGCGTACCCGCACACATTGAATGCAATGGGCCGGCCGGGGGCACCGATCGGTCCATTGCAGTTCAACGCGAACAGGGGTACAACGCGTACCCGCACACATTGAATGCAATGGGCCGGCCGGGGGCACCGATCGGTTCATTGCAGTACAACGCATACAGGGGTACAACGCGTGCACCGCGACACATTGAATGCAATGGGCCGGCCGGGGCACCGATCGGTCCATTGCAGTACAACGCTGTACAGGGGTACAACGCTGCACTCGCACACATTGAATGCAATGGGCCGGCCGGGGCACCGACCGGTCCATTGCAGTACAACGCGTACAGGGGTACAACGCATACCCGCACACATTGAATGCAATGGGCCGGCCGGGGCACCGATCGGTCCATTGCAGTACAACGCGCACAGGGGTACAACGCGTACCCGCACACATTGAATGCAATGGGCCGGCCGGGGGCACCGATCGGTCCATTGCAGTACAACGCGTACAGGGGTACAACGCGTGCACCGCACACATTGAATGCAATGGGCCGGCCGGGGCACCGATCGGTCCATTGCAGTACAACGCGTACAGGGGTACAACGCGTACCCGCACACATTGAATGCAATGGGCCGGCCGGGGGCACCGACCGGTCCATTGCAGTACAACGCGTACAGGGGTACAACGCGTACCCGACACATTGAATGCAATGGGCCGGCCGGGGCACCGACCGGTCCATTGCAGTACAACGCGTACAGGGGTACAACGCGTACCCGCACACATTGAATGCAATGGGCCGGCCGGGGGCACCGATCGGTCCATTGCGGTTCAACGCGTACAGGGGTACAACGCGTACCCGACACATTGAATGCAATGGGCCGGCCGGGGCACCGATCGGTCCATTGCGGTTCAACGCGTACAGGGGTACAACGCGTACCGCGCACATTGAATGCAATGGGCCTGCCGGGGGCACCGACCGGTCCATTGCTGTTCAACGCATCACTGTACATGTGACTGGCATATGTTAGCATGCCTGTCTCAGATGGACATATGCCAGCCACAGATAGCTCCCAGGGAGTGAGGGGCACACCTACATCACGACAGCCTGTCCAAACTTTATCATAAGGCATGTAAGGCTGCATTTCCTATTGTGTGTATGTTGGTGTACATGTTGTCCTGTGGGTGTCACCTGTGGGCAGCCACCCCCAGGCTGTGCACGTGTTCATGGGGACAGGATCCTGGGTGTTACGTGTACATGACCACTGTGATGTGCAACTGTTCATATCTGTGCATGTGCCATGGTCACATTTCACGGTGGTGTATGTGTATGTCATGTCACATACCCCGTGAGTCCCATGTGGGATGGTATGTTTGAGCCAGGGTGTCCCAGTGGCACAATAGTGATGGTCCTCCACAGTCTTTGTGCATGTAGTGTTTACAATGTCTCTGATTTCATGTGCACAATGGGAGACAGTCTCCACATCCAGGTTGTGTGTGCATGGACTTTGATGTTGTGCGTGTGTGTGTCACAGACGTCCATGTCTGTCCTGCCGTGGCAAGTGGGACCACTACCTGTGGGGGTCATTGTTGTTTTGCTGTGGTGTATACATGATACTCCATGTAATGCCAGTGTCCATGTGGCAATACAGGGTCCCTGGGAATGTACCTGTCGTTGAGCTGTGGTGCCTGGGGCACATCTGTCCTCACATGTCACTGTGGGTGGTGATTGTGACACGGCAGCAGGAGATGGGAACTGTGACACGGCCTCATGATATCCAATGGGCCAACCTGGGACTAATTGATGCCACCTGTTGGACCGTGTTGACAGATGTTGGCCATGTATGTACCATACATGTCCTTACGGAACTGCACACTTCATGTAGTTGTGCCTCATAATGATGTATGTTGGTATATTGAGTGTGTTCAATGCCGCATATGTGGGCTGACTGACAATCTTGCTTACTTCTCCTCTGCACTGCAGGGCTCCTGCTGTCCATCGACCATTCCCAGACCTGGCAACGATGGTGGAACGGGACAGCATCCGACGGTACCGCTTCACCAGGCAGCTGATTGAGGATTTGGCAGTGCAGTTGTCCCCACATTTGCAGCCTGGCCGGCCGTATCCTACAGCGCTGACCCCCAAGGTGAAGGTGATGGCAGCCCTACACTTCTTTGCCACCGGTACCTTCCAACATACTGTGGCGACTGCTGGTGGGATGTCACAGACCATGTTGAGCCGTGTGCTCCGCGATGTTTTGGCGGCAATGTTGCTATTCCTGAACCGGTACATCTATTTCCCTAGACTGCGACGACTCACTGACGTGAAGAGTGACTTTTATGCCCTGGGGAGGATGCCGCATGTCATTGGCTCCATTGATGGGACACATGTGGCTTTGGTACCACCACAGGCCCAGGAGCAGGCCTACAGGAACCGCAAGCACTACCACTCGGTCAATGCACTGGTGGTGTGTCTTGCAGACATGACCATCACACACGTGTGTGCCCGTTTCCCTGGTTCAGCACACGATGCCTTTGTGATGAGGAGTAGTCGCATCCCCAGGATGATGGCACAGATGCAGAACCAGCGTGCCTGGCTTGTCGATGTGTACTGACTTTGTGCCATTGTGTGTGATCTGATCTGTAGTATTCCGCCCACTTTTCCAAGTCAGCTAATGTGCACTTGTCTGTCCGTAGGTGACTCGGGATACCCCAACATGCCGTGGTTGCTGACACCCCTCAGGAACCCTGTGACACCAGCCCAGATGCGCTACAATGAGGCACATGGTCGGACCAGGAGAGTGATTGAGCGGACATTTGGTCTCCTGAAGAGCCGCTTCCGCTGCCTGGACAAGACCGGAGGGTCCCTCCCATATGCCCCTGCGAAAGTGTGCAAGATTATCATCGTCTGCTGCATGCTCCACAACCTGGCAGTGCGGAAGGAGTTGCCTCTCATCCAGGATGACAATGACCAACATCCGCCACCTGTGGAAGATCCTGGCCTGGACCACGATGCCAGTGACGATGATGATGATGATGATGATGGTGATGTCCGCACACAGCTCATCACCAACTTCTTTAGCTGAATGTGAGTATCCTGAGGTGTCATGTCAATGATGTGAGTTGGCATGATGTGTAGGTGGTGCTCTGGTGCTGTTGGAGTGTGTCCATGGTCTACTTGACTGGATGTGTGTTGCGATGTGTGCTTACAGGTGGGCTGTACTCCCCAACAGTGTTGACATGCTAACTTGGTTCTGGGTGGGTATCTTGTAACATGTATTGTGCATGAGTTTTGCTGTTCTGTCCTGTACTCCATTGCTTTTGACTGTGTGTCATTTCTGTCCTTCACAGGGTACTTACAGATTCGTTTGGTCAACTGTGTACACCGACGACGTGATTGCACTTCCAGGCTGGTAGCTGTTGTGTCCCTACAGGTGATGTGCGCCACACCCATGGACTTCCTTCCGTCTACAGTTGTTGACTGTGTGCCCGCTGCCAGGTGGGATTACCTTGCATCTGTAGTGGTTACGACATGTTGCAACTGTGTAATAAACCTGTGCTTCACTTTGTGATGTGCGTTGTCTGTGGTCACACATTTGACTGCCATTTGCTTACTGCACCTGTGGGCTACTTGACTACAACTGGGAATGGGTGTGGTGTCTGTGCATTGCACCGTCTTCCCTGGCAACATCAGTGTAGGCAATGAGTCAGATGGCCTAGGTGTGTATGTGTTGTGTAGCCCTGGTGGTGTGTCTCCCTCATATGTGTCACGTTGCCTTTACTCACATGCCTGTGTTGTCCTTGCTGTTGCAGTTCGCATACACAGTGTAATTTTGCAGTTCATCATCCCCATAACAGCACCCACGTTGGAATCACAACAGAGGCAAGTATGGTGTATTAGTGTGTTTATTGTGATACATTTGTGTGAATAGTGCATAGGATGGGTAGTGCTGTACATAAATCGTGCAATCCGAAGTTCCTAGGTGAATTGAAAGTCCTGGTAGACAGAATCCCCAGTATCGGGGCCACAGTTGTCTGACACATTGGTCCAACTTGTACTCCCCATGCAATGTGTGGGAGTAGTGTTGCCGTCAACAGGGTGAACAGTCTGTGCACAAAGGTGAACATCCAGAACAGGTTCAGGCTTCCTGGGAGTTGCGCTTGGCCATCAGCCTCTCACTTGTCCCTCCTCGGACGACCCCTCTTCTTGGGGGGGCCCTCAAGTACAGGCTGCTGCGGTGCAGGGGACTCTCCGCCAGAGTCATCCTCCCTCCCTGTGGCAGTTGCAGTTTGTTCGGCACCAGATGTTGTTGGCACACAGGGAGGTGTGGACTGGTTGCTGGTCATCTGGCGGAGGCATTGTAAAATGTCCCTGTGCACCGCCGTCATCTCATGCAGTGCATCCCACTTGGACTCCACGCGGGACATGTGTGAGTCCACGCGGGACATGTGTGAGTCCACGCGGGACATGTGTGACTCCACGTGGGACATGTGGGAGTCCAAGCGGGCATGATGGGCAGCCTGCTGCTGTTTCTTGTCTCTGAGGAGCCCCACTACCTGGCTGAGGTCTCCGGTGCTGGACTGGTACGCATCAGCTATGCGTACCAGTTGTGGGTCTTCATGCACACCAGCAACCTCTGCAAGCAGCGCCCTCTGTCTCCCACCCCTCCCACCACCCCTGCTGACATGTGCAGTGTGTGCAGTGGCACGCACAGATGACCCTGGTCCACCTTGGGGGTTGGTGGTGGTGGTGGTGTCCATGGCCCCAGGTTGGTCCAGGGTCCCTGTGCTGGTGTTGCTCCTTGTTCTGTCCATGTCGGCAGGGATGGTATTTGTGGTGGCAGTCGTTGGAGGGGTGGGTGCAGGGGGTGCAGCTGGTGGTCCTGCTGGTGCTGCAGCTGGTGGTCCTGCTGGTGCTGCATGTAGACTTGCACCGGATGTGCCAGGTTGGTCTTCATCGTCCGAGGAGGACAGAGGCTGTACGACGCCAGTGAGCTCCGCATCCTCTTGAGCCTGGGACTGGGACTCCTCAGCGTCTGCTGCTGTGTCCCCATCATCACCTGTTTTTGGGAGACACACACAATGTATGTTATGTTTCTGCAGGCATCAATGGTTGACACACATGACAGTTGTGACTGTGCCTCTGGGTGCGGGCCTGTACATTGCATTGTCCTAAGTCGTCACAGTCAGGGGTTGATATTGGTGTGGCACATTGTCCTGCATTATTTGGTCATTTCTATGTATTTTTTGGGGTGTGTACATGGTCTGCATTGGTTGTGTTTGGTTGACAGCCGGCCCTCCTTCCCACCCACCCAGCCAGTCAGTTATCCCACCATGGAACGTGCTTGCATTGCAGGGAGTGGAAGTTGTCTCTCAGGATGTCAGTCAGTGGTGTCCTGCTGTTTGTTGGTGCACAGTTGCCAGCAGGGCCTTGTGCTCCCCACAGCAGTAGCCAGTGTCAGCCATCTTGTGAGTCCTTCTCCACTCCCTGTGATGTGAGCATGGTTCATGGTGGTGTTGATGGGACAGTTGTGGGGGTGACCAATATCAGTGACTACGACTCCCATCATGCTATTGCCTCCACCCCCTTCCCAGCATGCCCATGCTTCCTTCCTTTTGACTCTGCTTCCCTGTGGGGTGGGCTGGCTGTGCTGACAGGATGGCTGGGAGTGTTGTCCTGGCAGTTGTTTGGCTAAAAGTCCCAAGAGTGGCCCTGTGCTTCACACAACATTACCCAGGGTGGTGGTTCTTTGTGGGACCTTGTGTTAGGATGGGGGCATTGCATTCTACCAGGTGGGTTCTGTGGAGTTTGTGTTGGGGGGGTGTGAGGGGAGGTGCTTGTGACTATGGTTAGTGCTGCAAGTCCTCCTTCCCACCCAGCCAGCCAGCCAGTTATCCCACCATGGAACGTGCTTGCATTGCAGGGAGTGGAAGTTGTCTCTCAGGATGTCAGTCAGTGGTGTCCTGCTGTTTGTTGGTGCACAGTTGCCAGCAGGGCCTTGTGCTCCCCACAGCAGTAGCCAGTGTCAGCCATCTTGTGAGTCCTTCTCCACTCCCTGTGATGTGAGCATGGTTCAGGGTGGTGTTGATGGGACAGTTGTGGGAGTGACCAATATCAGTGAGTACGACTCCCATCATGCTATTGCCTCCACCCCCCTTCCCAGCATGCCCATGCTTCCTTCCTTTTGACTCTGCTTCCCTGTGGGGTGGGCTGGCTGTGCTGACAGGATGGCTGGGAGTGTTGTCCTGGCAGTTGCTTGGCTAAAAGTCCCAAGAGTGTCCCTGTGCTTCACACAACATGACCCAGGGTGGTGGTTCTTTGTGGGATCTTCTGTTAGGATGGGGGGCATTGCATTCTACCAGGTGGGTTCTGTGGAGTTTGTGTTGGGGGGGGGGGTGTGAGGGGAGGTGCTTGTGTCTATGGTTAGTGCTGCAAGTCCTCCTTCCCACCCAGCCAGCCAGATATCCCACCATGGAACGTGCTTGCATTGCAGGGAGTGGACATTGTCTCTCAGGATGTCATTAAGTGGTGTCCTGCTGTTTGTTGGTGCACAGTTGCCAGCAGGGCCTTGTGCTCCCCACAGCAGTAGCCAGTGTCAGCCATCTTGTGAGTCCTTCTCCACTACCTGTGATGTGAGAATGGTTCAGGGATGGTGTTGATGGGACAGTTGTGGGGGTGAGCTATGTCTGTGACTATGACTCCCATCATGCTATTGCCTCCACCCCACTTCCCAGCATTCCCATACTTACTTGCTTTTGTGGGGAGTTCAGTGTGTGTGGGTGTGAGAGCACTGGCAAGATGGCTGACAGTGGTGTCCTGCTGTTGGTTGGTGTGCAGTACCCAGCATGCCCTTGTGCTCCCCACGACACAGCAACAGTGTCAGACATCTTTGATGGGCCTTTCCACTCTCTGTGGGATGTGCATGCGTGAGTGTGAGCTTGCTGGGCCATGTGGTGGGGGATGTAGAGCTGTGACTACGACTCCCATCATGCTATTGCCTCCACCCCCTTCCCAGCATGCCCATGCTTCCTTCCTTTTGACTCTGCTTCCCTGTGGGGTGGGCTGGCTGTGCTGACAGGATGGCTGGGAGTGTTGTCCTGGCAGTTGTTTGGCTAAAAGTCCCAAGAGTGGCCCTGTGCTTCACACAACATTACCCAGGGTGGTGGTTCTTTGTGGGATCTTGTGTTAGGATGGGGGCATTGCATTCTACCAGGTGGGTTCTGTGGAGTTTGTGTTGGGGGGGGTGTGAGGGGAGGTGCTTGTGTCTATGGTTAGTGCTGCAAGTCCTCCTTCCCACCCAGCCAGCCAGATATCCCACCATGGAACGTGCTTGCATTGCAGGGAGTGTAAGTTGTCTCTCAGGATGTCATTCAGTGGTGTCCTGCTGTTTGTTGGTGCACAGTTGCCAGCAGGGCCTTGTGCTCCCCACAGCAGAGCCAGTGTCAGCCATCTTGTGAGTCCTTCTCCACTCCCTGTGATGTGAGCATGGTTCAGGGTGGTGTTGATGGGACAGTTGTGGGGGTGACCAATATCAGTGAGTACGACTCCCATCATGCTATTGCCTCCACCCCCTTCCCAGCATGCCCATGCTTCCTTCCTTTTGACTCTGCTTCCCTGTGGGGTGGGCTGGCTGTGCTGACAGGATGGCTGGGAGTGTTGTCCTGGCAGTTGTTTGGCTAAAAGTCCCAAGAGTGTCCCTGTGCTTCACACAACATAACCCAGGGTGGTGGTTCTTTGTGGGATCTTGTGTTAGGATGGGGGCATTGCATTCTACCAGGTGGGTTCTGTGGAGTTTGTGTTGGGGGGTGTGTGAGGGGAGGTGCTTGTGACTATGGTTAGTGCTGCAAGTCCTCCTTCCCACCCAGCCAGCCAGCCAGTTATCCCACCATGGAACGTGCTTGCATTGCAGGGAGTGGAAGTTGTCTCTCAGGATGTCATTAAGTGGTGTCCCCCTGTTTGTTGGTGCACAGTTGCCAGCAGGGCCTTGTGCTCCCCACAGCAGTAGCCAGTGCCAGCCATCTTGTGAGTCCTTCTCCACTACCTGTGATGTGAGCATGGTTCAGGGTGGTGTTGATGGGACAGTTGTGGGGGTGAGCTATGTCTGTGACTACGACTCCCATCATGCTATTGCCTCCACCCCACTTCCCAGCATTCCCATACTTACTTGCTTTTGTGGGGAGTTCAGTGTGTGTGGGTGTGAGAGCAATGGCAAGATGGCTGACAGTGGTGTCCTGCTGTTGGTTGGTGTGCAGTACCCAGCATGCCCTTGTGCTCCCCACGACACAGCAACAGTGTCAGACATCTTTGATGGGCCTTTCCACTCTCTGTGGGATGTGCATGCGTGAGTGTGAGCTTGCTGGGCCATGTGGTGGGGGATGTAGAACTGTGACTACGACTCCCATCATGCTATTGCCTCCACCCCCTTCCCAGCATGCCCATGCTTCCTTCCTTTTGACTCTGCTTCCCTGTGGGGTGGGCTGGCTGTGCTGACAGGATGGCTGGGAGTGTTGTCCTGGCAGTTGTTTGGCTAAAAGTCCCAAGAGTGTCCCTGTGCTTCACACAACATGACCCAGGGTGGTGGTTCTTTGTGGGATCTTGTGTTAGGATGGGGGGCATTGCATTCTACCAGGTGGGTTCTGTGGAGTTTGTGTTGGGGGGGGGGGGGGTGTGAGGGGAGGTGCTTGTGTCTATGGTTAGTGCTGCAAGTCCTCCTTCCCACCCAGCCAGCCAGATATCCCACCATGGAACGTGCTTGCATTGCAGGGAGTGTAAGTTGTCTCTCAGGATGTCATTCAGTGGTGTCCTGCTGTTTGTTGGTGCACAGTTGCCAGCAGGGCCTTGTGCTCCCCACAGCAGTAGCCAGTGTCAGCCATCTTGTGAGTCCTTCTCCACTCCCTGTGATGTGAGCATGGTTCAGGGTGGTGTTGATGGGACAGTTGTGGGGGTGACCAATATCAGTGAGTACGACTCCCATCATGCTATTGCCTCCACCCCCTTCCCAGCATGCCCATGCTTCCTTCCTTTTGACTCTGCTTCCCTGTGGGGTGGGCTGGCTGTGCTGACAGGATGGCTGGGAGTGTTGTCCTGGCAGTTGTTTGGCTAAAAGTCCCAAGAGTGGCCCTGTGCTTCACACAACATAACCCAGGGTGGTGGTTCTTTGTGGGATCTTGTGTTAGGATGGGGGGCATTGCATTCTACCAGGTGGGTTCTGTGGAGTTTGTGTTGGGGGTGTGTGAGGGGAGGTGCTTGTGACTATGGTTAGTGCTGCAAGTCCTCCTTCCCACCCAGCCAGCCAGCCAGTTATCCCACCATGGAACGTGCTTGCATTGCAGGGAGTGGAAGTTGTCTCTCAGGATGTCATTAAGTGGTGTCCTGCTGTTTGTTGGTGCACAGTTGCCAGCAGGGCCTTGTGCGCCCCACAGCAGTAGCCAGTGTCAGCCCTCTTGTGAGTCCTTCTCCACTCCCTGTGATGTGCGCATGGTTCATGGTGGTGTTGACGGGGCAGTTGTGGGGGGGGGCAATATGTGTGACTGCGACTCCCATGATGCTATTGGCTACACTGACTTGGCCAGCATACACAGAATTCCTTCCTTTGAGTGTTCTTCACTGTGTGTTGGTGTTGTTGTGGTGGCTACATGTCTGGATGTGTTTGTTAGTTCTATTTGTGCCACTGCCTAGCTGTAGTTGTAGTTGTTTGTACATGTGATGGCACAGTTGGATGTGACTTTTTTGATGGCATGTGTTGTGTTTATCTGACTGACATACACATTTTGGGATGATTCTGTTCTGGTTGCTGTGTAATTGCTATGAGTGCATGGTTTGACTCTCCCCTTGACAGTGATGTGTGTGTGTTTTGTGGCAGTATATTGTGTACATTTGTTGTGTACTCACCAGGCTCTGGGATGTCCTCTAGTCCATATACGCTCACTGGCGGAAGGATGGCCCGCACCTTCTCCTCCCAGGGCCTGAGGTATATTGGCTTGGCAGGAGGGCCACTGCCGGTGAGTTGGCTGTTGATGTAGTCTTTTTTGAGCAGGTCCCGTACCCTCCTGCGCACGTCATACCACCTGTTCTGGATGTCGCTCTTTGTGCGCCGACATGGTGATTGTGCGTTCACCCTGTTGATGATCCTCTCCCACATCTTGGTTTTCTGGGAGATGGGGGTCTGTTGGACCAGTGTGCCAAACAGCTGTGGCTCTACCCTGAGGATCTCGTCTACCATGACTTCCAATTCACTATCTAGGAACTTGGGATTCTTCTTGGGGGCATGGTGATGGGTGGTGATGGTGAGTGATGTGTGTGTTGGTGTGCAGGTGAGGGTGTGTGAGTGTGTGTTTTGCTGGGTGTATGTGAGGTAGGTATTTGTTGGTGTGCTGATGGTGTGTGGCTTGTGTGAGGGATGAGCTGTGGGTGTGTGGTTGCTTTCTCTTGGGTGCTGGCAGTGGAATGGCATTTGCAAAGGCTCATGGTTGTGATTTGTGTCCTTTATATGGGTGGAGTTGTGGGTGTGTCTTTGTTCTCTGTCCCCACCCCCCCAGTATTTATTGGCTTTGTAATTGCTTGTTTGGCCTTTTTTGGGTGATTTTTCCTTTGTACTGTCTGTGTATGTTGGAGACGTTCTTGTGACCGAGTCGGACCCTGCATTTGTCTCGTACGGTCTTCTCCGTTTCGTTCACGCTGTGTATGTGCAGTTTTCTATGCTGCGTACGCGTCGGTCGCGGTGTTTTGTGTTGCTTCGGCTCGGTTTTGTATGCGTGTCGGTCGTACGGCTTGGCCTCCGTCCGACTCGTTCGTGGTTTTCGCGCCTTGCATCGTACTTTGCTGTTTGGAGTTCGCGTGTACGTTTCGGTCGGATTTGTTCCGGGTGCGTGTCGGTCGGTTGGATTCGCGTGTTTTTCCGACCGGATTGCTGTTTTCCGTGCGGCTCGGTCGGTCGACTTGGGTTCCGTACGTGTCGGTCGGATTTTGCACGCCTTGCATCGTACTTGGCGTGTCGGGCGCCACAGGTACGTGTCAGTCGGTATTATTTACGGAACCGAGTCGGTCGGTGCTTTTTCCGGCCCGAATCGGAATCGTAGCGGGCTATAAGGCTATTAAAGGCCCGCTCCCGCGTTAAAGGCCCGAGCCGAAGGCGAGGGACTTTAACAAGGGAGCGGGACTTTAATAGCCGGTATAGCCCTGCTACGAAGGGCTATAAGGCTATTAGAACATTCTGCCACTAGAGGGCAGAATGTTCTAACAAATAAAACAAAGGCTTCTCGAAGCTCGAGGGGATTTAAATCCCTCGAGCTCCGAGAGGCCTTTGTAAGACATTGGAATGTTGCTCTACGGACCTTTACCGGCCCGTAGAAGCATGGAGCACTCCATTGTCTTCAATGGAGCTCCCAACATTCCAATGTTCTAATTTGAGCTATGTGGTAGGTGGGAACACACACAGAGGGCGTTCAAGAAGAAAAGAACATTGGGTTGGTTAATTAGGATCACGAGTTCAAGTAGTTTGTTATTTGAGAACTCGAACGAAGATGCAATGAAGAGAAAAACGTTCCAGTTTAACTAATGTGATCATGGTTTAGCAGTTGCAGGTATAAATTATCATCACTGTATTGGGGAGGGTATTGCACTGTGTGTTACAACCCCCACTCACCAGACCAACAGGGACCGCAGGAACGAAGAGAGTCTCCCCTCTCCTCTCTGGACCAGACCTCCACACTGATAACAGTATGGGTGAATGGTTCCAAAAGGGGAAAAGGAAGAGGAATACACCACCCCTGGTGCGCTGAGATACGAAGGAGAAGTAGCAGGAGGGATGTCAGATAAGACAGGATCAGACTGGAGGAATACAGACAGCGTCTGCAGGGTAACCTCGAAGGCGGGAGGAATGAGTGGGTGGTCTGCAAGACAAAAAAAAGAAGAAAAAAAAGGAGGGGATGACTATAAGAGGGGAAGGAAAAGATGCCTGAACTAAACTCTCGTTACAGTCTTTATCAGGTGTTATAAAGGGAAAGAAAAAGGTACACACACTCACTTCATGAACGACTCAGCATGGTGGTGTATAGTACATCTCATTGGGCGTCTTGTAACAAATCCAGAGCTACAAGAGGAACATTCTGGAAGTTGCTCTGAAGGAATGGATTAGGGGTATCTGTATGCACAGTAATAAACAAAGCGCAGGCTTCTCCTGATGGTGCTCTTTTTCCAGTAAGGGGTGCAAAGAAGGTAAGGGGGAAAGCCAAATTCTTGTTAGCGTTGGAGGCGGTGCAGCCGGCTCCTGCCGTGCGCCTCAAGGATAAGAGAGAGGTCCGGTGCTCGCACTGGTGATCAGCGTTGATGTATAGTTCTCTGGCTGCTCCTGCTGTGGTAGAACAAAAGGGCTTCACGGTTTTCCGCGAAATGGAAAAAGAAAAACAAAAGGAAATGTTTTGCGGCTCCGGCCGCAGCTGTGAGGCACTCGCGGCTTTCCGCGATAAAGGAAATGTTTTGCGGCTCCGACCGCAGCTGTGAGGCACTCGCGGCTTTCCGCGACAAAGGAAATGTTTTGCGGCTCCGGCCGCCGCTGTGAGGCACTCGCGGCTTTCCGCGATAAAGGAAATGTTTTGCGGCTCCGACCGCAGCTGTGAGGCACTCGCGGCTTTCCGCGATAAAGGAAATGTTTTGCGGCTCCGACCGCAGCTGTGAGGCACTCGCGGCTTTCCGCGGTAAAGGAAAAGTTTTGCGGCTCCGGCCGCAGCTGTGAAGTTCTCGTGACTTCAGAACACTACTAGGGGGGACAGAACAGGCAGCGCCCTCTCTGGATCAGAGAATGGAAGGGAAGCAGAGGAGAGACACGCTCCTGCGTTCTCTCGAGGTAGGGATTGCACTCAGATTTAAAACCAAGCACCTGTGTCAGGTAGGGGAGGTTCCTAAATAGCAACCTTCCCTCACCACCTGATGTGCTGCACCCAATACCACGAGCCCAGGAAGAAGAAACAAACAGTGGACAGAAGAAACTATGTCAGGATGTGAATGGGATAAGGGAAAGTGGTAACATTACCTCCCCCTTAAGGCTCTTTTTACAGGGCGAGGCTTCAAGGGGTTACAGGCATGAAATCTTCGAACCAATAGGGGTGCATGTACCAATGTAGCTGGTTCCCATGTACGCTCCTCTGGAGGGTATCCCTTCCAATCCACTAGATAATACAGTTTCCCATTTTGCCTACGTGAATCTATAATACGATTCACCTCATACTCTTCTTGGTTATCAACCATTAAGGGAGGGGGTGGTACCATGGGACGTGTGGAGGGAACAAAAGCTTTAAGAAGGGACGTATGGAACACAGGATGGATGCGATACTCTTCAGGTAACTCCAGTTTCATGGCCACTGGATTGATAATTTGTGTTATTTTGAATGGACCTACAAAACGTGGTTGTAATTTCTTTGGCCCTGCTAATTTCAGATTTTTTGTGGCCAACCAGACTTTATCTCCTACGCCATAACAAGGAGCAGGGCGTCGATGTTTATCAGCTGCTTTTTTCATTTTTTCTTTGGTCGCCTGTAACTGAGAATGAGCAGTGTTCCATATTTCCTTCAGATTGCTACATAGGGAATCCACAGCAGGGACCTTATGAGTGGGTTGCAGAGGTACAGTCCTGGGATGAAAACCCATAGTACAATAGAAAGGTGACATACCTAAGGCAGAGTGGACACTGTTATTATACGCAAACTCTGCTATGGGCAATGCTTTGACCCAATTACTGGTTAAGGTACTCAACAGGCAGCGCAAATACTGTTCCATGGTTTGGTTCACTCCGCTCCGTCTGTCCATCCGTTTGTGGATGATACGCTGAGGACAGTCGGAGGTCCATTTGTAAGACAGAGCTTATCTCACGCCAGAATTTAGAAACAAACTGAGGACCCCTATCGGACACCAGAACCGAAGGAATTCCGTGCAGACGGATCACGTTCTGTATGAAAATGGACACCATCTCACTAGCAGTGGGGACCTTGGGAAGGGGCACAAAATGGGCTATTTTCGTAAAGGAGTCGACTATGACAAGTATCGTGGTGAGCCCTTCTTCTGGGGGAGATCCGTGATAAAATCTAGACTTACTGTATGCCATGGATAAGGGGGAACTGGAAGAGGCTGTAATAACCCTTCTGGTGTGGTGCGTGGTGTTTTCTGTGTGGCGCATATGGGACAAGAGGCCACATACAGTTTTATATCCTTCGCCATATTTTCCCACCAAAACCATCGACTACAAATATCTGTGGTTTTCAGAATGCCCGGGTGACTCACTAAAGCGGAGGAGTGAACCCACTGGAGTACTTGATCCCGCAATTTCTCTGGTATATACAACTGTTCTTCGTGATACAGCAAGCCCCTTTCATATGGCATTGAGGCTTTTCTAACCAGGGGGACATGTCGGTCTCAATTAGTGTTTGTTCCAAGTCACTACAGAATTGATCAAAAGAAACATACCCTAGAATTCGACCCGGGGGTATGAATGCTTCCAGGTCAGGTTCTATTCTTTTATGAGGTAGTGACACACATAATCGTGATAAAGCGTCTGCTTTTAATTGTTGTGCAGCTGGCCGGTAGGTAATCACGAAATCAAACTCATTGAAGAAAGATACCCAACGCATCTGTCTGGGGGTCAGGGCCCTGGCAGTACGGAAGAACTCCAGATTCTTATGGTCTGAATAGATAGTGATGGGATGTCTGGCTCCCCAGAGGTAGTGCCTCCATTCTTGGAATGCCTTTCGTATTGCCAACAGCTCCCTTTCCGCCACGGTATAATTTTGTTCGGCGGGCAACAGTTTGTTGGAAAAAAAGGCGATAGGGTGCATCTGACCATTAGAATCCCTCTGCGATAGGACCCTCCTACTGCATATTGTGATGCGTCCGCCTCCACAAAGAAAGGAAGAGCAGGATCAGGGTGTATTAACACAGGAGCAGAAGTAAACTCTTTCTTCAAAGCGTCAAAAGCTTTTTGAGCTTTTGTGGACCAAAGAAACTGCACCCCCTTTTTAACGAGTCTTGTTATTGGGGTTACCAGTTCTGAAAAATGCGAGATAAAACGCCTGTAGAAATTGGCGAATCCTAATAGTGATTGTATGTCCTTAACACATGTGGGGGTAGGCCAAGACAAGATGGCCTCTACCTTCTTTTTGTCCATCTGTATCCCGTTTTCGGATATTACAAACCCCAAGAACTCTACTGTGGAGGCATGGAATGAGCATTTCTCTAGTTTCGAAAAGAGAAGATGTTCTCTTAGCCTTTGCAATACTTGTTTCACATGTTCTTCGTGTTCCTTCCTGTTTTTTGAAAATACCAGGATGTCATCTATATAGACGATTAAAAAGTGATCCAGAAAATCTCGAAAAATTTCGTTAATGAAGAACTGAAATGCCGCAGGGGCATTACACAGCCCGAACGGCATGACGCAGTATTCAAATAGGCCAAACTTAGTCCTAAACGCCGTTTTCCACTCATCCCCCTCACGTACTCGGATGAGATGGTACGCTCCTCGCAAATCGATCTTAGTGAACACAGTGGCATCCTTAATTTGGTCTAACAATACAGGGATGAGTGGTAACGGGTATTTATTTTTTACTGTGACCTTGTTAAGAGACCTGTAATCTATACAGGCGCGAAGGCCTCCTTCACGCTTAAATATAAAAAAAAGAGGGGAAGAAATAGGAGAAGAGGAATGCCGGATAAACCCACATTTTAACATATCATCCAGGTACTCTTTTAGATAGGCAGTTTCAGGTTCGGATAGGGCATAGATCCGACTACAAGGTAATACACCCCCTGGTTCTAGGTCTATACGGCAATCAAAGCTGCGATGAGGAGGCAATGCCGTGGCTTTTCTCTTATCGAATACATCTGCGTACTGTTTGTAGACATTGGGAAGGGCTTCGGACTCCGCACCACTACAGGACGCACATACCAAAGGAGAAGCCCAGTCTATAGCTTCTTTATAGCATTGTTGGATGCAAAAACTAGAATCTAAGGTTACAGTTCTCCGCACCCAGTCTATTTTTGGGTTATGCGTTTGCAACCAGGGTACTCCAAGAATCACTCCAAAGGCTGGAGTATCTATGAGATCGAAGGAGATGTCTTCCGAATGTCCATTGTCACAAACCAGTGTTAAAGGGGCGGTATGTCTCGTAATGAGTCCTGAGGATAATGCTGTCCCGTCCACAGCTCTCACTGATTCAGGCTCTTTCTTCTGTATGCCTGTAATGCCAAGGGACGAGGCTAACTGATTGTCCCAGAAGTTCCCTGTAGCCCCGGAATCTATCAAGACTGATAAGGACACCCGATTACTATTTGTCAATATTAGTGTGACACGTATGGTGAAGTGTCTCGGCACCCTGGCTACTGAGGCACTCTGGATATTCCGAGCAAACGCCACTGTCTTTCTTGGCCCTAAGGTCTTAGGGCGAACAGGGCATTCTCGAGCAAAATGGCCTCCCTTCCCGCAATACAGGCAAAGGTTGAGACTGCGTATTTTTTCCTTCTCCTCCCGAGTCAAAGGACCCCGAATCCCTCCTATTTGCATGGGTTCATCTGACACCGATCTATGATCCTCTTTCTTATTGCTTTTGTAGAGCAATACGTGAGGTGTTTCGGACCTCCCTTTCTCTCCATGACCTTCACGGAGCCGGTGGTCCATCTTAATGACCAAATCAATGAATTCGGTACACTCCTCTGGGGGGTCTACGATTTGAGACAGAACATCCTTTAAGTCGTCACTCAGCCCCCGGTAAAACAAAGAGGTTCTCTTTTCAATGGGCCAACGGGTTTCGGCCACTAACCTATTGAAGTCTGTAACATAGGATAGCAATGGGTTCCTACCCTGTCGGAGATTCAACAGTTCGGTGTCGCTAGCTTGCATAAAGGTGTGCTTGTCGAACAGTCTTCTCATCTGTTCCTTGAATGCGGGAAAGTTATGCAAAAGAGGGTCATCTGACTCTACCAAGGGTATGGACCAATTGGCTGCGGTACCCATAAGATATGATATAACAAAAGCTACTTTGGTTGTGTCGTCCGGAAAGGCCGTGGGCCGACACATGAATTGTAAATAGCATTGGTTCATGAAGCAGTGGTATTTGCCGCTGTCTCCACTAAACCTTTCAGGATTAGCTAAGGGAACAGGAACAGGAGTAACTACAGTAATGCTAGTAGGTGGGGCTCCGCTATCAGATTGTGTTTTGTCAAAATGGAAGGTGGCCGGCTGTAGTACGTGTCGATGTGTCTTAGGGATGGTCCCGGGCGGAAGACCCCATGTGGTGTTTGCCTGTCTACTGTGAAGTTCGGATTTCATGGACTGATTCTCCTGTCTAAGGATCTGAGTCTCATTTTGCAGCGCTACTAACGCGGCCGCTAGTTCCTGGACTGAAGGAATGGGACTGGAATCCACAGAGAACAGTTCCTCGCCTGTCCCCTCCGGATTCATCTTCGCTCGGGCGGTATGAATATCGTGGGCTTGGTTTTTTGTTACAACCCCCACTCACCAGACCAACAGGGACCGCAGGAACGAAGAGAGTCTCCCCTCTCCTCTCTGGACCAGACCTCCACACTGATAACAGTATGGGTGAATGGTTCCAAAAGGGGAAAAGGAAGAGGAATACACCACCCCTGGTGCGCTGAGATACGAAGGAGAAGTAGCAGGAGGGATGTCAGATAAGACAGGATCAGACTGGAGGAATACAGACAGCGTCTGCAGGGTAACCTCGAAGGCGGGAGGAATGAGTGGGTGGTCTGCAAGACAAAAAAAAGAAAAAAAAAAGGAGGGGATGACTATAAGAGGGGAAGGAAAAGATGCCTGAACTAAACTCTCGTTACAGTCTTTATCAGGTGTTATAAAGGGAAAGAAAAAGGTACACACACTCACTTCATGACCGACTCAGCATGGTGGTGTATAGTACATCTCATTGGGCGTCTTGTAACAAATCCAGAGCTACAAGAGGAACGTTCTGGAAGTTGCTCTGAAGGAATGGATTAGGGGTATCTGTATGCACAGTAATAAACAAAGCGCAGGCTTCTCCTGATGGTGCTCTTTTTCCAGTAAGGGGTGCAAAGAAGGTAAGGGGGAAAGCCAAATTCTTGTTAGCGTTGGAGGCGGTGCAGCCGGCTCCTGCCGTGCGCCTCAAGGATAAGAGAGAGGTCCGGTGCTCGCACTGGTGATCAGCGTTGATGTATAGTTCTCTGGCTGCTCCTGCTGTGATAGAACAAAAGGGCTTCACGGTTTTCCGCGAAATGGAAAAAGAAAAACAAAAGGAAATGTTTTGCGGCTCCGGCCGCAGCTGTGAGGCACTCGCGGCTTTCCGCGATAAAGGAAATGTTTTGCGGCTCCGACCGCAGCTGTGAGGCACTCGCGGCTTTCCGCGACAAAGGAAATGTTTTGCGGCTCCGGCCGCCGCTGGAGGCACTCGCGGCTTTCCGCGATAAAGGAAATGTTTTGCGGCTCCGACCGCAGCTGTGAGGCACTCGCGGCTTTCCGCGGTAAAGGAAAGTTTTGCGGCTCCGGCCGCAGCTGTGAAGTTCTCGTGACTTCAGAACACTACTAGGGGGACAGAACAGGCAGCGCCTCTCTGGATCAGAGAATGGAAGGGAAGCAGAGGAGAGACACGCTCCTGCGTTCTCTCGAGGTAGGGATTGCACTCAGATTTAAAACCAAGCACCTGTGTCACGTAGGGAGGTTCCTAAATAGCAACCTTCCCTCACCACCTGACGTGCCGCACCCAATACCACGAGCCCAGGAAGAAGAAACAAACAGTGGACAGAAGAAACTATGTCAGGATGTGAATGGGATAAGGGAAAGTGGTAACACTGTGGGGGTAGAGTTGGGCATATTTTGGGCGAGATTAGGTTTGATTAGAGGAGGATTTGGTCAAAGTGTTTTGTTTTAGTTTTACATTTGAGGTAATGGTTGAGATTATATTTAGGTATTCTTTTTTCACATGAAACACAGAAAGATTATGGTTGGTAGAAAGTGTCAAGACATCACAGCTTGTGCTTCACGTTTAATGTTGCAAAATATTAATAGCGGTTTTTAATTTGGATTTATAGCTATCCCCGAAGAAGGGCTGTTGCAGCCCGAAATGCATTGGGTCTCAGTAAATACAGCTGCCTGGGATAAATTATGTTTACCCTTGTGCTACAGAACAAGGTCCGGATGGGCATATCTTTAGCAAATGAAAGAAACTGGGAAACATGCAGCCTTTTATGTGAAGGAAGAAAAAGGAAAACAAAGAGAAATTTATTCAAAAACATGGTTTAAAATGGATTAAAATGGAGTAAATTAACTTATGATGGAGTTCATTGGATTTTGTCCTCATTGGCTGTGCGACTGGTGGTTGGAGTGGAATGTCGCTCCACAAGTTTTGAAGGTATGACCCAATATTACCATGTTTAGGGGAGAGAACACAAGCACTTTAGCACCGGTTAACATTGGTAAATTGTCCAGAGTTCTAATACCAGCAAAAACGAGGTCAGAAAAGTGGAGGAGGAAGGCAACAAGATGGCGGGAAGACCACCTCTGAGCTGTCAGGTCTAACAGGTATGTCAAGTGAAGTGGTGAGGGCATTGCAACTGTCTATTATTAAGTCTTAGAGACAACACTGAAAACAGATTTGTATGTGGAGTGACACCCTTGAATTCTCTCCATTACTTTGTTACTTGTTCCTGATTTTAGATTTGTTATACATGACATCGAATGGTCTGGTTTCTTCCTCATTGTGGATCCAGTTGGCTGTAATTCGGGTATTTATAAATTCTTAGAAGTAGAGGGGAGAACTTGTCTTCCATTGAGGAATATGCTTCCTGACATTTTAGGGGCTTTGAGTTGTCCTGCCCTAAAATCATGCTGGTAGTCCTTTCTTGTGATCTTACCATTGTCTTTCAGAATTATAATTTTAGTAACAATTATTTCAACAAGGCTGTTAGGAGACATTTGAGCTCTTCTTTGCATAGAGAGCTTTATAGAAGTTTCATGCCAGAGTGCTTGGTGTGGAGGCCTTCTCCAACCTTCAGGCATAGGTTTCAGTCCACATTCCAGTAGACTCAGGATATTAACCTTACTACTTTTTCACCTGATGCTTCTGGTCTATCTGGGCAGGAGTCTCATTCTTTTGATATTGGGAGAGTTGTGAAAGAATACTTACCTCACACTGAATCCTTCAGGAAAACGATTCTTTGTTTCCTTTGACCAGAAGCACATGGGGAATCAAATATCTGTGACTACCATTAGTGAGTGGACATGTTACGCTATATCCTCGACCTGTTCTGCTGCAGGGATTCCTCTTCTCTTCTGTGAGAGGTGGGGTCGACAAAAGGGATAGCTGTCCCTTGTAAAGACTGCAAAGTAGATCCTTGGCTTACATTTTTAGGTCTACCATAAAGGCTATGTCTAACACCTTTAGATTTCACATTCTTGTTTTGACATGTCTGCAGTCCTGGTTGGGGGAGCTGTGTTGAGTCTTGCAGCATACTGTGTTGCCTCTTCTGCTTGATTGTCATTGTCTGTTGGGAATTATTTTGATGCTGTGGAATTTACACTATAAATGTAATGTTGAATCATATGTCTGCTATCTTAGTGGTGTGTTCCAAGAAGACCCACCAGATGCTTGCTATAGTCTCATTAGTTAGGATTGTTACAAGAATGAGTGGACATTGGGGTAATGGCCTAATTACTTACTGCTAATCTCAATGAAACCACTTGCTACTCTTTCTCATCACAGTCCTACACCTCACTCTCCATCCCTAGGCCGGAGTGGTGTTGGAAATTTGCCCCTTCTGCAGGATCACACTGGTTTTGTTTGCCTTTTTGCTGAGCCCTATATAGTAATCTGTGCACTTTATCCGTGCTAACCAGTGGTAAAGTGCTGCTGCTCCTCCTTTAAACATGGTAAAATTGGTATACTCCTATGGTACCAAGTTGTACCCAGGGCCACAAGTGGACTAGAACACTCATTGTGTTATCCACAACAGTGACAATGTAAATATGACTGCAGGCCTCCCACCAGTAGCCTGGCTATGCAGGTTTTAACTGCAAATTCAAACTTGTCAAAATAACCCCTTTTGACAGGCCTAAACCTTCCTTTGAAATATTTATAGGTTACCCCTACGTAGGTCTTATTGTCCATTAAGGTAGGATGCCTGGTGTTTGAACATAGGACATATAAATGTTTAAGGTTAAATATGTTCTTACAGTGAAAATGCCCTCAGCGTAATTTTCACTGTACCAGGTTTAGCTGTTCCATAGGACAACACTGGGATGCAATATTAAATACTAATCCTGTATCTTAGGAATTGAACCAGCTAGAAAATAATTAAATAACTTTTTTTTTTTTTTACGTTTAATAAGCTTTATTGGCAACATAATCATCATAAAACACAGGGCAAAGATGTAACAATATTTGAGAAAAAACAACATGTGAAATAAAAGTATGCCATATAGCATAGCAGAAAGCTGGTTACATTTTAGGGTTTACAGGGGAAAAAAGGGAGGGAGGGAAAGAAAAGGGGGAGAGATAAAATATACTCTGTAATTAAGTATCAAATAGCAATAAATACTCATTAGAACAAAAAAGGAATATAGTTAACATATGTTCAGATAAATCTTACAATGCTAAGAGCTACTAAAGAGAAAAAGGCAAAGAAGTAGAGAATCATGGAGGCTGGAAGTTCTCAGAACTATTACGGGAGACCTGAGTAATGGAGATCTTATTTAAATAAATAGTTAGCGGTAACCAAAATAGGTCTCTATTTACATGTGGATTACAATAGGAGGCAAAAGCAATATCTAACCTATGATAATGACATACAGTGTTCCACCAAGACTTGACTGAGAGCTTGTTTGAGCATTTCCAATTGAGTGTAATCTGTTGAAAAGCTAAAGCTAACATGAGGTCAAACAACCCTCGCTCATGCGATACCAACCCAAGTGACTCTGATAGACTTCCCGTAAAGAGAAGAGTGTTTGATAAAGGAATATGGACGTTAAAAATAATCGAGATTCCAGACCAAACTTGTAACCAAAAAGAAGCGACGTGGGAGTATGAAAACAGGAGGTGGCACAGGTCAGCCAAAGGGTGGTCGCAGGATCAGCAGGTCTTATTATTAGAGTGTGTGAAATTGGCAATGGAAAGGGGGGTAAAAAATAGTCTATGGTATAGAAAAGATTGAGTGGTGTATGCAGATCAAGAGATTTTTAACGATCTGGTCCGAGTTTTACTCCAAAAATAGGTGCTCCATTCACACCCCAAATCCGCTTCCCATGCGAGTTCCAACTTAGGGGCCGATTTCCGATGTCGGACGGACTCAGGTCCGTCCGACATCGTCCAGGAGCCGTAACCGACCGACCTGCTGTCGTCTTTTACGGCCCTGCAAGTACGATGCGACCGAACCCTGTTCGGTCGCACTCGTATACTGCACAATGGGAGCATGCATTCCGAGCGGAATGCATGCTTGCATTGTGAAAAGCAGGGGTGCAGTTCATCCCTGCACCCTGTGGCCGGCACCCCAAGGTGCCTGCCACCGGGTGCAGGGATCAACAGAGGGGCACCATAGGTGCCCCCAGGCCGCCATTCGGTGGCCTCCGCACCCATGGGGGCCCTACTGGGGGCCCCCAAAGACAGTTACCGACTGCCTTTTCGTGCCGGAAAGACCGGCACGAAAAGGCAGTGAAATACTGCCATCGTACTCCCTCGGTCGTGAAGAGGCGGCCGGGGAGTACTGAAGGATTTCCGGACGGCGGACGGGCTCTCCGAGCCCGTCGTAAGCCATCCGGAAATCCGAGTCGGATTCCTTTCCGACCGAGCCCATCGGAATGGCTCGGTCGGAAAGGAATCCGGCCGGCACGTTCCGATTCGGCCGGAAGGGCTCCGACCATCGTTCGGTGCCCTTCCGGCCGAAATCGGAATCGGCCCCATAGTATTAGGCCGCTCCGGATCAGCAGAATTAAAGAATTTATAAATCAGGGAGGCTTTTGGGGATACTGATAAAATTCTGAGAAGCAGATCATGTGTAGACAAAGAATCCTCAGGGGAAAGGGAATAGAAAAATTCCAAAATTACTTCCGTGAGTAGCAAGAATTTGTGTAAAAATGAGCGGGGACATTTAAAAGTAGCTTGGAATTGGGGAAAAGAACAAGGGGAAATGCCATCGAACATGTCCTGAACCCAGATAATACCTTTAGTTCTCCAAGAGCACAAAGACAAAGGTCTATGGTTAATGACGAGAAGACGATTATGCCAAAGACGAGAACGCAGAAATGTGTTTCTGGAAGTTATCTTTGGTTGACAGATAGGTCTTAACAGTGAACAAGTATGTTTAAATAACGGAAGAGATGTGAAATTGGTTTTAGCCGTAAAGGCAAGAATCTCTGGGAAGAGAAAGGGGAAAATAAGCAGCGTTCAATGCAAACCCATAAACGGGTGAAAGAGGAAACACTTGTATGGAGCCAGTAAGAAGCTTGTTTAAGACAAAAAGCTTTATGATACAACCTAAAGTTTGGAAAGTTCACACCTCCGGTAGTTTTTAGTTTTCTAAGATGAGATAAAGAGATTCTGGATTGTTTATTATTCCACAGAAATTTGGAAAGGAGGGAGTCAAGTTTTTTAAATACATGGAAGGAATGTGAACTGGGATCATTGAAATGATATATAACATAATAGGAGTGACCATCATCTTAATAGAATCAAGGCGTCCCCACCAAGAAAGAAAAAGAGGATTCCAGGAGGAGAGTAGTTTGGAAACACGATCAAGACTTTCTTTCATGTTTATTTTAACCAAATCCAAAATGGAATTAGTAAACCATAAACCTATGTATTTAATTTTAGAGCTATTCCAATGAAATCCAGTTGGGTCAAAGTGATGCTTGAGGCAAAATTTGGTTATAGGAAGAATTTCCATTTTGTCAGAGTTGATCTTATAACTAGATACCGCTGAGAAATCTGAAAATTCTTGTAATAACGGGGGAATAGAAATTTCTGGGTTTGATATAAAAAGTAGAATGTCATCTGCATATGCAGAAAGTTTCAAGTGATGGTCTCCATATAAGAATCCAGAGATAGAAGAGTTATGACGAATGTGAGTCAGAAAGGGTTCGAGAGATAAAATAAAAAGAAGAGGAGATAAGGGGCAACCTTGTCGGACACCGCGATGAAGTGAATTTAAAAAAAAAAAAGACCATTAACAATAATAGAAGCAGTAGGAGTCGAATAGAGTAATGAAACCAGGGAGATGAATTTAGGTCCAAAACCATGCCAATTAAGTGCCTTAAATAAAAACGACCAATGAACTCTATCGAAAGCTTTTTCTGCATCAATAGATACAGCAGCTAGGGAGTAGGATAAAGTGGGTGCTTTATTCAAAACATTAAAAAATAACTGAGAGTTATCAGAAGTTAATCTGCCTTTGACGAAACCACACTGTTCTGGACCAATTAGATGGGGTAAGAATGATTCAAGACGTAATGCTAATAATTTAGCAAAAATGTTATAATCTACATTTATCAAAGCTATAGGACGGTAATTTTTGCAGAACTTAGGATCTTTATCTTCTTTATGAATGAGGCAAATAGAGGCTTCCACAAAAGTACCGCTTGCCTCACCGATTTTGCAGAAATGTTGAAAGAGATTAAAGAGTTTAGGGAGCAAGAGTTTTGAAAAATGCAAGTAAAATTCTACTGAAAAACCGTCCGGACCAGGGGATTTATTTTTCTTTAGTGAATTTAGAGAGCTAGTAATCTCCTGGAGCGATATGCCCGATTCTAGGGAATTGAAGTCCAGATCTGTAGATGAAGGGGAAGGAATACTACTAAGATAAGAATCAATAAGAGGGTCCGATGCAGGTGCTTCTGGAGTATATAGGTTGTTATAAAAAGTTGTAAATTCATCTAGAATGTCTTAATCTTTGAAAAGATGTTTTCCATCTGCTGACTGGATAGAGTCTATCAGGACTCTCTCTTCCTGGACTTTAGATAGTTGGCTAAGAGTGATCCAACCTTGTTACGACCTCCATAATACCGGGCACGGCTACGGAGTAGAATAGAAGAAGCATTGTCAGTAGAAATCTTGTTAAACTCCAATTTTGCACGAACAAGCTTCTGCAGGCTGGAATCTGACGAGGAAGTATAGAATTGATGTTCTAAGTGTTTGATATTGGCTAGCAGGGCCTTATGTTGAGTGAGGGTATGCTTTTTCTTTCTGGATACGAAATCAATGATGAAGCCTCGGGCAGTAGCCTTGAAGGTGTCCCAAGCCAAAGCAAGAGACATAGATGGATCCTCATTAAAAGAAAATAATTCTTCCGCAAAGGAAGTGAAGCAGGAGGAAAAAGCTTGATCTTGTAAAAGGAAATTGTTAAATCTCCATCTAGAGGATTTGGGCTGCGGATGGAGCAAGTCAAAATCAGCAATCACCTGAGCATGATCTGAGATCAAAATGGGTTCAATCGAAGAAGAAATGAGATTTTGAGCTAAAGGTTTGGATATGAAGATGTAATCTAAACGAGTTAAGGAACCATGAGGAGGAGAGAAAAAGGAAAATTCTGTTTGATCTGGGTTGCATAGTCTCCAGGCATCTACGAGGTGTGTCTGCGTAATTGTACTATGAAATTGTTTGTGGGTTTTGTGAGGGATAAAACGTACTTGGGATTTACGGTCAATAAAGGGGTCCATGACCTGATTACAGTCGCCTCCAAGGATAAAAAATTCATGTTTATGTTGGATACATTTATTTGTAATAGTAGGCCAGAAGTTATAATCTGGTTGGGTCGGACCATATATATTGAAGACAGTTAAAGAAATGTCATTATTAATAAGTAACTTGACCAAAATCCATCCACCATCCGTGTCTATTTCTTGTGAAGTAACAGAGCATTTCAACTTTTTATGGCATAGGATAATAACACCATTTTTCTTTGTAATTGTAGGAGAAACAAGAACAGAACCAACCCAATTGCGTTTAAGCTTAAGAGCCTCACTGTCTGACAAATGAGTCTCTTGTAATAAAACCAAATCTGGATTATAGGAGGCTAAATGTGAGATAATTCTCTGCCTCTTTATAGGACTAATAAAACCTTTTACATTCCATGAAACAACTCTGAATGAAAGAAGGTAACAGTAAGTATGGAACAATAGAGCTTACAATAGTGAATGAGTATAGGAGAAGTAGTAGGAAAAGCAAGAATAGAGGAAAGAAAAGGGGTAAGAACCATAAGAAACAGAAAAGAAAGGGAAAACAAGAAAAGGGGAGAGGGAGACAAGGACAGAGAAGAGAGAGGACAGTACATGTCAAAACAAATTGACGACTGCGATACATACCTTTCGGGAAGCACAAAATGGAGAAAAGGACTCGCGACAGACACTAAAAGACAGCACGACCAGCGGAGGGAAAAACGCACCACACCGGGAAGCCAGACAAACAGAAAACGGGAGTATGGAACATATCCAATAAACTGTCATAGTAATAGAGAAAAAATACGTGACTTAAGAGGAAAACATCAACTAATGGCAACCTGTAAGGAAAGTAAAAATGTAATGGTTAAGAATAAGATAACAGCGACCACAAGAAATAAAGTCAAGTATTAGAGGAAGGCCCAGCAATTTCCATTGAAGCCGCAGAGTGAGAGTTAAGGAATTTTTGAAGGTCCGCAGGTTCTTCAAAAGTGGATGTGTGATTTTGAAAAGTCACCTTGAACAAACAGGGATGGAACAAACCATAACGAGTGCCCAAAGAGCGTAGGGCTGGTCGAAGCTCAAGGAATTCTTTCCGTCTCTTGACAGTCACTGTAGACACATCCTGGGATAAAAACAATTTGGCTCCTGACCAGGATAACTGTGTTCTAATTTTTGCAGCATTCAGAACTTGGAGAAGATCAGTGAACTGCAAAAATAAGAGTATCACCCCACAAGGTTTCGTGGGTGCTGGAGAAGAAGATAGGCGAGGGCCTAATCTATGTGCTCTTTGAATATTCAGAGCTGTTGATGTTGGTAAATCCAGAAGTTTCGGGAGAAAAGAAGAGAAGAAGGACATCGGGTCACCTCCTTCAATGCCCTCTGAAAGACCATATAAACGAAGGTTGTTACGTCTATTTCTGTTTTCAAGGTGTTCGGTAAATTTTTTAAGAGCAGAATGTCTTTCTCCAAAGATGAAATTTTTGTAGAAGTGGCTTGCACCTCACCAACTTGTTGCTCCACTATGGAAATTCTGGAGTCAAGTAATGACGATTTAGTGTCCATGTCTTGTAAGCGAGTATTAGTTTACTCTACAAATGGTCGCAGTGCTCTTATCTCCTCCAAGATAATATTCAAGGATACAGGAAGGATAGTCTTCGGTGGAGAAGGAGGGTCCTGCTAAGGATGTTTGTTTGTAGGAGAAGGCGACTGCAGTTTAGGTGGAGCAATGGGTGAAGAAACTGCCTTGGAAGAGTTTGAGTGAGCCATCGTTGCAGGAATATGTAGAGAATCCCCCAGGGGATTAGAAGTAGAAACTTGCGATATAGGTATGCCAGGAGAGAGTTTTCTACTTGAATGCAACAATTTTTTACTTCTGCCCATGTAACTGAGGAAACACCCAAGGCAAAGTGAGTTGAAATGTGATTTAAAGAGACCAGAATGATAAAAGCTCTTCTGAGAAAAAGGAACAGTGGGCACATATATAATATGTCCTGTTTATATAGGTGAAGAAGACCCAAAACCTCAGAGAACGACGAAAGTAAGGCTACAAATGCCAAAAAGTGAGTACCTGAAGAAGTATCCAGAGAAATATGCAGAAAGTTCCTGTCAGGAAGATCCAAAATGGCGGCAGGAGAAAGGTATCAGGAGAAGAACAACGTCACATGAAGCTGCAGCCCTTTAAATGATGTTCAGTGGCATCCTGTGAGCCATCAGGTGTTCCCCTTATCAGGCATCCCGTTTTCACCAAGAAAATTGGGGGAAAACCGCTGAAAAACGAAGCGGCGTCTCCGACTCGGCGCAGAGCCTCACATTAAGCGGCCATCTTGAAAATGCGCCGTGCGCGAATCCCCCTAAATAACTATTTTTAATATTTGTTAAAATCTAATTTTAGGGTGAAGTCGGATTTGTCCTAAATATTACGAGAAAGTAACTTTTTAAAAGTTACCTTTGTCCTGGCTGAAGTCCCAAGAAGCTAAATCTGCGTTTTGTGCTCTCACTTTGGCCAGCCAGTAATTAGCATTTAAAATGGCATGAATGAGATGTGATCCTGCTCCGAGGTGCAAAACAATATACTGACCTGAACGAATAAAGATGATCCCTCTGAACCTGACAACATATGCATCGGGGACTGGGAGGATCCTTTTTTGACATTAAAGTGTCAAGCCTTGCTTGAATGTCACATCCTGCTGGACAGGTCAGCTGAGGCTTTTCATATGACACTTTGGATACACTTCAAAAAGTCCTCCCCTGTCACAGGCAAATGTTAGCTGACACTTGGGCAGGGCCATTTTGTTTTCTGTCCAGCCAGTCGGACCCCCTATTACAGGGGGCCTCTTTTCACATTAGAGTGTCCCAGCCTGTTTAGCAGGTTTGCTGGACATTTGTGGTGTACTTCAAATAATGGAAACATAATTCTAAAACAATTTGTGTGTATCCACTGTCTGGTTGCTGAAAGCTTAGGTTTGTTATACCAGACTTCTGTCTATGAGGTTGTTGTGAATACAGAAACTGCCTACAACTGAATTTTAGTGTCAGTTGTGAGAGGACACTAGGATTACCGTAGTACACTCCCCACACACACCCCTAGTCCTCAAGGCAGGTTTATGTTGAAAATGCCCAAAGTGGGTAGGGTTCGCCCCAGGAACCTTTACCCCATTTGTTAGGGCGTCACCAGAGGTCATTTCCACCAACTATTCTGTGTCAAGCATAAATATGGCATCTCCAGGCACTCTCTTCAGAACGCTCGTGGCACTGTGAAAGATCAAAAGAGGACTGAACCTGCTGTCTGAGACCTGAGAAGAGCCTATAGGACTGGACTCCCTTTCGTACCCTGGACATAGAAGTGGAATCCAAGTGTCATAAGGCTGACTTGTTCAAGTTACAGGGATACAGCAAGCCATGGGAGGCCTTTGCTGCAACTGCCCAGCTGATCAGTGCAACTGAACATGGACTGGACTTTGCCTGCCACCATGTGAGTCTCTAAGTGCCGCCCCTGAAGTCCTTGGGGATTTAGAAATGTACTCCTGTGGTAGATTGGGATTTAAAGAACTAAAGGGACTAAAGTGAGAAGATTAAATCTTTCATCAGGTTGAGCTTAGTTGGAGTATAAGACCCGTGTTGCATCGCTGTCAGCGTCAATTTGAGCCTAGGTCCCGGCTACTGTGACCATTAACTATCATTGGTACTTTGGTTCCAGTTCTACTTAAAACTTTAAGAATCCATATCTCCGGTTCCCCTTATTTGATGATTTTTGTCACTTTGGTGTCAATTTGTTTATTCAATTTTGCTCTATTTTCTAAATTTGTTTTGAGATTTGTATTGTTGTAGTACTGCATAAATACTTTACATGTTGCCTTTGCAGGTTAAGCTTGCCTGCTGAGTGCTATAGTTACCTGGGGGTTAAGCTCAGGTTAATTTAGTGACTTTTAGGGTTCATACTGGCGCGGGTTGTGATTAACGCTGGAGGTGGGTACTCGCTCGCCTCAACTAACAACTCAATTTCTTACAGGTGGCTTTTGTCTATGTTGTTTTGTCTCTCAGGCTTGCTATCTTCGGGATATGTGTTGGGAGCTGCATGCTCTTATCGGAGGCATTAGAGTGGGCCATGTGTATGTCAAATTCTGTTATGGCATGCCTGCTAAGACCCCCCTTCAGAGGAGGGGAAAAACCTAATTAGTTATGACTGTAACAAGGAAGAGTAGGATGTGGTGTAGTAAAATTATTGATGAGAAAGACAGGAATTTTTAAAGGTGTTTGGACAAAATATTGGATGAAAAATATTGTGGTACAGAAATATCGTATCAAGAATATTGGTACTCCAGATATATCGTGGACAGCAATATCGAAGATAATTTTTTTTTTTTTTATTGTTGTTTTTAATATTATTGTAAAAAAATATCAATGTAGTGAATATCGTATATAATATAGTTTTTTAGTGTTAATTAGTAAGTAATGTATTTTTTTTATTCTGTTTTTGGAATTTATTTACTTTGTTTTTAGTTTTGTCAATTTTTTTAATTATTACATTTAAAAAAATTGTATTTTAAATTGTATTAATGTTTTAAAATAATTATTGTTGGTAGCGGGATGTTAGTTAAAAAAAATATATGTATTTAAATCTAAAAATGTTAATTATTTGAAAGATATGCAAACTAATTGCTTTGAATTTTAAAATGTATTGTTTTATAATAATCTTTTTGAATACCTTTACATTTTGGTCCTCATTATGATGTCGCGGGGACCGCCACCGTCAGGCTGTCTGGCTGTGTGCCCAACATCCAGGGCAACATCCGACTGCCGGATTAAGATACCAGCAGTCGGAGCGCAGCGGGTGGGGGAAAGAGCGCCGCCTCAGACAGGCTCAAGAAGCCCGTCGGGGTGGCGGTCGGAGAGTAATCCCTACAATGAAGGCGGTGCATGCACAGGCACCGCAGTAGGGATTAAGATGTTCATTTCTCACAGCCTTTTCATCGCGGTCCCACCACCATGGAAAGGCTATTGGAATGCCCCCGCTGGGTCACTGCTATGTGGCCAGAGGGGCACGTGTGGTGCCCCCCCCAAACATCCATGCACTGTGTGCCAGGCACCACATGGTGCCTGGCACACGGTGCATGGATGTTTGCAAACATGCCTTTCTCTACTGCTGCTTGTGCTGTGGCCCTTTTCCGGGCTGCAGCACAAGCCGCAATAGAAAACTGCACATTTCCGACCGCCTACACGGTGGTCGTTTAATAATATTATGGGCGGTCTCAATCCCACAGAGATGGTGGTCAGACGCTCATCCGACTGCCATCGTAACGAGGCCCTTTATTTTAAATATTATATTCTTTAAATATTTTTAATTTACATTTTTTGAAAATATATATTTATTTAAAAAAATGTATTAAGTTGTATATTTGGTTTTGTTTGGATGTTTAAATTAAAAGTATTTCATTATTATTATGGAATTGTCAGAATTGTAAAAAAAAAATCAACAATTTTAAAAATATATATTCATAAATGTTACATTTTAAAAATATAAGACATTTTTTCTAAAATATTTATTGACAATTCTTTTTTTAAATCTATGTAATTGTATTTTTTAAAGTGTATGAATGGTAGGAAATATTGATAAGAAAATTGAGATTTGTATTATTACATTGTTGTAATTTAAACGTCTGGGGATTCAATGAACTTCCCTTGTATATATATGTAAATTATAGTGTGTGAATTTAGTTTTACCTTTCTGGAGACGAAAGTTTTAATTATCTCTGTTTTTTATATATCTGTATACTTTTATGTTACTGAAAAGTATTGAATAAAGTTATCACTGAGATTTGTATTACATTTATAATATAAATGTTTAATGTTTAAATTTACATTTTTATGTAAAGGTTAGTAATTTAAATTAGTGTGTTTTAATATAATATTTTTGGTCATTTTTATAATTTACCAAAATGTTAGAATGGGTAGTATTCATTTTGTAATTTATAATTTTCTTTTATAATATTTTAGGTAAAAAGTTTTATTTTGGACTGGATTTATAATATTAGAATTCTTTTTAGTGTCCAACGCCTTTTCTCAAATTAATATAGATTGGAGTGGGAATAGTAAATGTCAGCGCTTTAGCGTCCAACATGTTACTCAAGTGGGTTTAGATTGGAGTTGAAATAGTAAATGTTACCCCTGTAGTATCCGACAACTTCCTAAAGTTTTTTTTATATTAGAATGGGAAAAGCAAATGTCATGTTTTAGTGTCAAACACTTTTCCCAAGTTGATTTAGGTTGGAGTGGGAATAGTAAATATCTCCCCTTTAGTGCTCAACATTTTCTTCAAGTGGGTTTGGATTAAAGTTGGAATAGTAAATGTTAACCCTTTAGTATCCAACAGCTTCCTCAAGTTTGTTTAGATTGGAGTGGGAATAGTAAATGTTACTTTTTTAGTGTCCAACACCTTCCCCAAGTTGGTATGGTTGGAGTGGGAATAGTAGATGTCACCCCTTTAGCGCCCAATACCTTTCTCAGGTTGGTTTAGGTTGGAGTGGGAATAGTAAATGTCACCCCCTTAGTGTGCAACACTTTCCTCAAGTTGGTTTAGATGGGAGTGGGAATAGTAAATGTCATCCTTTTAGTGTCCAACATCTTCCTCAAGTTGATTTATTTTGGAATAGTAAATGTCAGCCCTTTAGTGTCCAACACCTTCCTTAAGTTGCGTTAGATTGGAGTGGGGATAGTAAATGTCACCCATTTAGGGGTCGATTCCGATTCGGGCCGGAAAAAGCACCGACCGACTCGGATCCGGAAAAAATACCGACCGACACGTACCAGTGGCGCCCGACACGCCAAGTACGATGCAAGCCGCGATAAATCCGACCGACACGTCAGGAAACCAAGCCGACCGACCGAGCCGCTCGGAAAATAGCAATCCGGCCGGAAAAACACGCGAATCCAACTGACCGACACGCACCCGGAACAAATCCGACCGAATCGTACCCGCCAACTCCAACCCGCAAAGTACGATGCAAGGCGCGAAAAACACGACCGAGTCGGACGGAGGACAAGCCGTACGACCGACACGCATACAAAACCGAGCCGAAGCAACACAATACACCGCGACCGACGCGTACGCAGCATACAAAACTGCACAAACACAGCGTGAACGAAACGGAAAACACCGTACGAGACCAATGCAGGGTCCGACTCGGTCACAAGAACGTTTCCAACATACACAAACAGCACAAAGGAAAAATCAACCAAAAAAAGGCCAAACAAGCAATTACCAAGCCAATAAATACTGGGGGGGTGGGGACAGAGAACAAAGACACACCCACAACTCCACCTATATAAAGGACACAAATCACTACCATGAGCCTTTGCAAATGCCATTTCACTGCCAGCACCCAAGAGAAAGCAACCACACACCCACAGCTCACCCCTCACACAAGCCACACACCATCAGCACACCAACAAATACCTACCTCACATACACCCAGCAAAACACACACTCACACACCCTCACCTGCACACCAACACACACATCACTCACCATCACCACGCATCACCATGCCCCCCAAGAAGAATCCCAAGTTCCTAGATTGTGAATTGGAAGTCCTGGTAGACGAGATCCTCAGGGTGGAGCCACAGCTGTTTGGCACTCTGGTCCAACAGACCCCCATGTCGCAGAAAACCAAGATGTGGGAGAGGATCATCAACAGGGTGAACGCCCAATCATCATGTCGGCGCACAAAGACGGACATCCAGAACAGGTGGTATGACGTGCGCAGGAGGGTACGGGACCTGCTGAAGATAGACTACATCAACAGCCAACATACCGGCAGTGGCCCTCCTGCCAAGCCAATATACCTCAGGCCCTGGGAGGAGAAGGTGCGGGCCATCCTTCCGCCAGTGAGCGTATATGGACTAGAGAACATCCCAGAGCCTGGTGAGTACACAACAAATGTACACAATAAACTGCCACAAACACACACATCACTGTCAAGGGGAGAGTCAAACCATGCACACATAGCAATTACACAGCAACTAGAACAGAATCATCCCAAAATGTGTATGTCAGTCAGATAAACACAACACATGCCATCAAAAAGTCACATCCAACTGTGCCAACACATGTACAAACACAACCACAACTACAGCTAGGCAGTGGCACAAATAGAACTAACACACACATCCACACATGTAGCCACCACAACAACACCAACACACAGTGAAGACCACTCAAAGGAAGGAATTCTGTGTATGCTGGCCAAGTCAGTGTAGCCAATAGCATCATGGGAGTCGCAGTCACACATATTGCCCCCCCACAACTGTCCCATCAACACCACCCTGAACCATGCTCACATCACAGGGAGTGGAGAAGGACTCACAAGATGGCTGACACTGGCTACTGCTGTGGGGAGCACAAGGCCCTGCTGGCAACTGTGCACCAACAAACAGCAGGACACCACTGACTGACATCCTGAGAGACAACTTACACTCCCTGCAATGCAAGCACGTTCCATGGTGGGATATCTGGCTGGCTGGGTGGGAAGGGGGACTTGCAGCACTGACCATAGTCACCAGCACCTCCCCTCACCCCCCCAACACAAACTCCACAGTACCCACCTGGTAGAATGCAATGCCCTCCATCCTAACACAAGATCCCACAAAGCACCACCACCCTGGGTTATGTTGTGTGAAGCACAGGGACACTCTTGGGACTCTTAGCCAAACAACTGCCAGGACAACACTCCCAGCCAAACTGTCAGCACAGCCAGCCCACCCCACAGGGAAGCAGAGTCAAAAGGAAGGAAGCATGGGCATGCTGGGAAGGGGGTGGAGGCAATAGCATGATGGGAGTCGTAGTCACAGACATTGCTCAGCCTCACAACTGGCCCATCAACACCACCCTGAACCATGCTCACATCACAGGGAGTGGAGAAGGACTCACAAGATGGCTGACACTGGCTACTGCTGTGGGGAGCACAAGGCCCTGCTGCCAACTGTGCACCAACAAACAGCAGGACACCACTGACTGACATCCTGAGAGACAACTTACACTCCCTGCAATGCAAGCACGTTCCATGGTGGGATATCTGGCTGGCTGGGTGGGAAGGGGGACTTGCAGCACTGACTATAGTCACCAGCACCTCCCCTCACCCCCCCCAACACAAACTCCACAGTACCCACCTGGTAGAATGCAATGCCCTCCATCCTAACACAAGATCCCACAAAGCACCACCACCCTGGGTTATGTTGTGTGAAGCACAGGGACACTCTTGGGACTCTTAGCCAAACAACTGCCAGGACAACACTCCCAGCCAAACTGTCAGCACAGCCAGCCCACCCCACAGGGAAGCAGAGTCAAAGGAAGGAAGCATGGGCATGCTGGGAAGGGGGTGGAGGCAATAGCATGATGGGAGTCGTAGTCACAGACATTGCTCAGCCTCACAACTGGCCCATCAACACCACCCTGAACCATGCTCACATCACAGGGAGTGGAGAAGGACTCACAAGATGGCTGACACTGGCTACTGCTGTGGGGAGCACAAGGCCCTGCTGCCAACTGTGCACCAACAAACAGCAGGACACCACTGACTGACATCCTGAGAGACAACTTACACTCCCTGCAATGCAAGCACGTTCCATGGTGGGATATCTGGCTGGCTGGGTGGGAAGGGGGACTTGCAGCACTGACTATAGTCACCAGCACCTCCCCTCACCCCCCCCAACACAAACTCCACAGTACCCACCTGGTAGAATGCAATGCCCTCCATCCTAACACAAGATCCCACAAAGCACCACCACCCTGGGTTATGTTGTGTGAAGCACAGGGACACTCTTGGGACTCTTAGCCAAACAACTGCCAGGACAACACTCCCAGCCATCCTGTCAGCACAGCCAGCCCACCCCACAGGGAAGCAGAGTCAAAAGGAAGGAAGCATGGGCATGCTGGGAAGGGGGTGGAGGCAATAGCATGATGGGAGTCGTAGTCACAGACATTGCTCAGCCTCACAACTGGCCCATCAACACCACCCTGAACCATGCTCACATCACAGGGAGTGGAGAAGGACTCACAAGATGGCTGACACTGGCTACTGCTGTGGGGAGCACAAGGCCCTGCTGCCAACTGTGCACCAACAAACAGCAGGACACCACTGACTGACATCCTGAGAGACAACTTACACTCCCTGCAATGCAAGCACGTTCCATGGTGGGATATCTGGCTGGCTGGGTGGGAAGGGGGACTTGCAGCACTGACTATAGTCACCAGCACCTCCCCTCACCCCCCCAACACAAACTCCACAGTACCCACCTGGTAGAATGCAATGCCCTCCATCCTAACACAAGATCCCACAAAGCACCACCACCCTGGGTTATGTTGTGTGAAGCACAGGGACACTCTTGGGACTCTTAGCCAAACAACTGCCAGGACAACACTCCCAGCCATCCTGTCAGCACAGCCAGCCCACCCCACAGGGAAGCAGAGTCAAAAGGAAGGAAGCATGGGCATGCTGGGAAGGGGGTGGAGGCAATAGCATGATGGGAGTCGTAGTCACAGACATTGCTCAGCCTCACAACTGGCCCATCAACACCACCCTGAACCATGCTCACATCACAGGGAGTGGAGAAGGACTCACAAGATGGCTGACACTGGCTACTGCTGTGGGGAGCACAAGGCCCTGCTGCCAACTGTGCACCAACAAACAGCAGGACACCACTGACTGACATCCTGAGAGACAACTTACACTCCCTGCAATGCAAGCACGTTCCATGGTGGGATATCTGGCTGGCTGGGTGGGAAGGGGGACTTGCAGCACTGACTATAGTCACCAGCACCTCCCCTCACCCCCCCCAACACAAACTCCACAGTACCCACCTGGTAGAATGCAATGCCCTCCATCCTAACACAAGATCCCACAAAGCACCACCACCCTGGGTTATGTTGTGTGAAGCACAGGGACACTCTTGGGACTCTTAGCCAAACAACTGCCAGGACAACACTCCCAGCCATCCTGTCAGCACAGCCAGCCCACCCCACAGGGAAGCAGAGTCAAAAGGAAGGAAGCATGGGCATGCTGGGAAGGGGGTGGAGGCAATAGCATGATGGGAGTCGTAGTCACAGACATTGCTCAGCCTCACAACTGGCCCATCAACACCACCCTGAACCATGCTCACATCACAGGGAGTGGAGAAGGACTCACAAGATGGCTGACACTGGCTACTGCTGTGGGGAGCACAAGGCCCTGCTGCCAACTGTGCACCAACAAACAGCAGGACACCACTGACTGACATCCTGAGAGACAACTTACACTCCCTGCAATGCAAGCACGTTCCATGGTGGGATAACTGACTGGGTGGGTGGGTGGGTGGGGAAGGAGGTCTGGCTGTCAACCAAACACAATCAATGCAGACCATGTTCACACCCCAGAGAATACATAGAAATGCCCAAATAATGCAGGACAATGTGCCACACCAATATCAACCCCTGACTGTGACGACTTAGGACAATACAATGTACAGGCCCGCACCCCGAGGCACAGTCACAACTGTCAGGTGTGTCAACCACTGATGCCTGCAGAAACATGACATACATTGTTTGTGTCTCCCAAAAACAGGTGATGATAGGGACATAGCAGCAGACGCTGAGGAGTCCCAGTCCCAGGCTCAAGAGGATGCCGAGCTCACTGGCGTCGTACAGCCTCTGTCCTCCTCGGACGATGAAGAACAACCTGGCACATCCGGTGCAAGTCAACATGCTGCACCAGCAGGACCACCAGCTGCAGCACCAGCAGGTCCACCAGCTGCACCCCCTGCACCCACCCCTCCAACGACTGTCACCACGAATACCATCCCTGCCGACATGGACAGAATAAGGAACAACACCAGCGCAGTGACCCTGGACCAACCTGGGGCCATGGACACCACCACCACCACCAACCCCAAGGTGGACCAGGGTTATCTGTGCGTGCAACTGCACACACTGCACATGTCAGCAGGGGTGGTGGGAGGGTGGGAGACAGAGGTCGCTGCTTGCAGACGTTGCTGGTGTGCATGAAGACCCACAACTGGTACGCATAGCTGATGCGTACCAGTCCAGCACCGGAGAGCTCAGCCAGGTAGTGGGGCTCCTCAGAGACATCAAACAGCAGCAGGCTGCCCATCATGCCCGCTTGGACTCCCACATGTCCCACGTGGAGTCACACATGTCACGTGTGGACTCCCACATGACCCGCGTGGAGTCCAAGTGGGATGTACTACATGAGATGACGGCGGTGCACAGGGACATTTTACAATGCCTCCGCCAGATGAACAGCAACCAGTCCACACCTCCCTGTGTGCCAACAACATCTGGTACCGAACAAACTGCAACTGCCACAGGGAGGGAGGAGGACTCTGGCGGAGAGTCCCCTGCACCGCAGCAGCCTGCACTTGAGGGCCCCCCCCAAGAAGAGGAGTCGTCCGAGGAGGGGAAAGTGAGAGGCTGATGGCCAAGCGCAACTCCCAGGAAGCCTGAACCTGTTCTGGATTTTCGCCTTTGTGCACAGACTGTTCACCCTGTTGATGGCAACACTACTCCCACACATTGCATGGGGAGTACAAGTTGGAACAATGTGTCAGACAACTGTGGCCCCGATACTGGGGATCCTGTCTACCTGGACTTTCTATTCATCTAGGAACTTGGGATTGCAAGATTCATGTACAGCACAATCCATCCTATGCACTATTATCACAATAAACACACTAATACACCATACTTGCCTCTGTCGTGATTCCAACGTGGGTGCTGTTATGGGGATGATGAACTGCAAAATTACACAGTGTATGCGAACTGCAACAGCAAGGACAACACAGGCATGTGAGTACAGGCAACGTGACACATATGAGGGAGACACACCACCAGGGCTACACAACACATACACACCTAGGCCATCTGACTCATTGCCTACACTGATGTTGCCAGGGAAGACGGTGCAATGCACAGACACCACACCCATTCCCAGTTGTAGTCAAGTAGCCCACAGGTGCAGTAAGCAAATGGCAGTCAAATGTGTGACCACAGACAACGCACATCACTAAGTGAAGCACAGGTTTATTACACAGTAGCAACATGCCGTAACCACTACAGATGCAAGGTAACCCCACCTGGTAGCGGGCACACAGTCAACAACTGTAGACAGAAGGAAGTCCATGGGTGTGGCGCACATCACCTGTAGGGACACAACAGCTACCAGCCTGGATGTGCAATCACGTCGTCGGTGGACACAGTTGACCAAACGAATCTGAAAGTACCCTGTGAAGGACAGAAATGACACACAGTCAAAAGCAATGCAGTACAGGACAGAACAGCAAAACTCATGCACAATACATGTTACAAGATACCCACCCAGAACCAAGTTAGCATGTCAACACTGTTGGGGAGTACAGCCCACCTGTCACCACACATCGCAACACACATCCTGTCAAGTAGCCCATGGACACACTCCAACAGCACCAGAGCACCACCCACACATCATGCCAACTCACATCATTCACATGACACCTCAGGATACTCACATTCAGCTAAAGAAGTTGGTGATGAGCTGTGTGCGGACATCACCATCACCATCATCATCATCATCGTCACTGGCATCGTGGTCCAGGCCAGGATCCTCCACAGGTGGCGGATGTTGGTCATCGTCATCCTGGATGAGAGGCAACTCCTTCCGCACTGCCAGGTTGTGGAGCATGCAGCAGACGATGATAATCTTGCACACTTTCGCAGGGGCATATGGGAGGGACCCTCCGGTCTTGTCCAGGCAGCGGAAGCGGCTCTTCAGGAGACCAAAGGTCCGCTCAATCACTCTCCTGGTCCGACCATGTGCCTCATTGTAGCGCATCTGGGCAGGTGTCACAGGGTTCCTGAGGGGTGTCAGCAACCACGGCATGTTGGGGTATCCCGAGTCACCTACGGACAGACAAGTGCACATCAGCTGACTTGGAAAAGTGGGCGGAATACTACAGATCAGATCACACACAATGGCACAAAGTCAGTACACACCGACAAGCCAGGCACGCTGGTTCTGCATCTGTGCCATCAACCTGGGGATGCGACTACTCCTCATCACAAAGGCATCGTGTGCTGAACCAGGGAAACGGGCACACACGTGTGTGATGGTCATGTCTGCAAGACACACCACCAGTGCATTGACCGAGTGGTAGTGCTTGCGGTTCCTGTAGGCCTGCTCCTGGGCCTGTGGTGGTACCAAAGCCACATGTGTCCCATCAATGGAGCCAATTACATGCGGCATCCTCCCCAGGGCATAAAAGTCACTCTTCACGTCAGTGAGTCGTCGCAGTCTAGGGAAATAGATGTACCGGTTCAGGAAGAGCAACATTGCCGCCAAAACATCGCGGAGCACACGGCTGAACATGGTCTGTGACATCCCACCAGCAGACGCCACAGTATGTTGGAAGGTACCGGTGGCAAAGAAGTGTAGGGCTGCCATCACCTTCACCTTGGGGGTCAGCGCTGTAGGATCACGGCCGGCCAGGCTGCAAATGTGGGGACAACTGCACTGCCAAATCCTCAATCAGCTGCCTGGTGAAGCGGTACCGTCGGATGCTGTCCCGTTCCACCATCGTTGCCAGGTCTGGGAATGGCCGATGGACAGCAGGAGCCCTGCAGTGCAGAGGAGAAGTAAGCAAGATCGTCAGTCACCCCACATATGCGGCATTGAACACACTCAAGATCCCAACATACATCATCATGAGGCACAACTACATGAAGTGTGCAGTACCGGAACGACATTTATGGTACATACATGGCCAACATCTGTCAACACGGTCCTACAGGTGGCATCAATTTGTCCCAGGTTGGCCCATTGGATATCATG